>CAWUFW010004235.1:1200000-1595080 GCA_963921515.1 Calotriton arnoldi | reverse complement strand
ACCACCACTACCACCCTTAGCCAGGGGGCAGGATGCCCACCACTACTACCACCCTCACCCAGGGGGGCAGGATGCCCACCACTACTACCACCCTTAGCCAGGGGGCTGGATGCCTACCACTACTACCACCCTTAGCCAGGGGGCAGGATGCCTACCACTACTACCACCCTCACCCAGGGGGGCAGGATGCCCACCACTACTACCACCCTCACCCAGGGGGGCAGGATGCCCACCACTACTACCACCCTTAGCCAGGGGGCAGGATGCCCACCACTACTACCACCCTCACCCAGGGGGCAGGATGCCCACCACTACTACCACCCTCACCCAGGGGGGCAGGATGCCCACCACTACTACCACCCTTAGCCAGGGGGCAGGATGCCCACCACTACTACCACCCTCACCCAGGGGGGCAGGATGCCCACCACTACTACCACCCTTAGCCAGGGGGCAGGATGCCTACCACTACTACCACCCTTAGCCAGGGGGCAGGATGCCCACCACTACTACCACCCTCACCCAGGGGGGCAGGATGCCCACCACTACTACCACCCTCACCCAGGGGGCAGGATGCCCACCACTACTACCACCCTTAGCCAGGGGGCAGGATGCCCACCACTACTACCACCCTCACCCAGGGGGGCAGGATGCCCACCACTACTACCACCCTCACCCAGGGGGGCAGGATGCCCACCACTACTACCACCCTTAGCCAGGGGGCAGGATGCCCACCACTACTACCACCCTCACCCAGGGGGGCAGGATGCCCACCACTACTACCACCCTTAGCCAGGGGGCTGGATGCCTACCACTACTACCACCCTTAGCCAGGGGGCAGGATGCCCACCACTACTACCACCCTCACCCAGGGGGGCAGGATGCCCACCACTACTACCACCCTTAGCCAGGGGGCAGGATGCCCACCACTACTACCACCCTTAGCCAGGGGGCTGGATGCCTACCACTACTACCACCCTTAGCCAGGGGGCAGGATGCCTACCACTACTACCACCCTCACCCAGGGGGGCAGGATGCCCACCACTACTACCACCCTTAGCCAGGGGGCAGGAAGCCTACCACTACTACCACCCTTAGCCAGGGGGCTGGATGCCTACCACTACTACCACCCCCACTCATAGGATGGACAATGCATGACACAACAAGCACACCACAACCTAGGGAATGCAAGATTAAGACATCCCCCCACCACCATGACAAGCGTGTGAGCAGGCTGTGTCAAATGCCTACAACACCGAACATGACATTGAACATACAATGTGACCCCCTAGCACATGTGCCACACATATATGTGTGTGGCACCCACAATGCAAGCAGCCCATGACCATTGTGGCAATGGGGCCTAAACCCCCATCATCACAGTGACCAAAAGGCAAGTGTGGGGTCCATAGCTGAAGCACATTTTGACCATTGTGGCAATGGGGTCTAAACCCCCATCATCACAGTGACCAAAAGGCAAGTGTGGGGTCCATAGCTGAAGCACATTTTGACCATTGTGGCAATGGGGTCTAAACCCCCATCATCACAGTGACCAAAAGGCAAGTGTGGGGTCCATAGCTGAAGCACATTTTGACCATTGTGGCAATGGGGTCTAAACCCCCATCATCACAGTGACCAAAAGGTAAGTGTGGGGTCCATAGCTGAAGCACATTTTGACCATTGTGGCAATGGGGTCTAAACCCCCATCATCACAGTGACCAAAAGGTAAGTGTGGGGTCCATAGCTGAAGCACATTTTGACCATTGTGGCAATGGGGTCTACACCCTCATCATCACAGTGACCAAAAGGTAATTGTTAACAAAGAAAGAGCTGCAACTGCCAAACTGCATGGATCATTCCTGGTCACAGAACCAAAAACTCATCTGTGGCAAAGTAGTGTATGTGTCCCATTGCAACATAAATTGGGGGAGCCAAATACTGCAGTGCAAATGAAACATTCCTTTGGCCATGTGCAGACAAACAACACCCATGGGGGCTGAGACCGTCAACAGTCATCAATGACACAATGACAGAAGTGACCATCAGAATGCAGAACCACATATTTGCACCAATGGGCACACAAATGCAGATACCCTGTGGAGACAGCAGATGTGAGGTGAACAGATACCATACCATGGCAGCAATGGGACACACAAACCATGATCACTGTGCTGACCGATGACCTAGGAGTCCCAGGGACAGCAGGGGAAACACACCAAACAACATACAGCCAATGGCACACCCAAGATATGCCAATGCAGTGGTGCAGATGCACAAACACAAACAGGCAGACCAACACTGTCATCATACACAGCAGGTGAGGGGTGGGGGTGCCAGTGTCCCCAGGCAACAACACAACACATGAGGAGAGCTGAATACCAATCATACAGATGTGCATACACTGCCACACTAAGCTAACTCATGGATCCAAATCCCCTATGTGGGCAAGCAGGCATTGACAGGTGAGAGGGAGCACAAAACACACATGTCACACAGGCACGTAGGAACAACAACTGACACAGCAAGTCACAGACACACCACAGCACCACCCCCAGGGCCCCCACAATGTGGTGACCCTGGGCTGAAGAAAAATACCACTGTGATGACAAAGCTAAATGTCGTTCACACTGTGAACCACAGTCAGGTGTCCTGAGCAACTAACTACCATCACACCTACACAAGCACAAATCAATCAGCATGGCCAGTAAGCCAAGGCCAACATGGAGGCAGGGGACTAGCCGGGCAACAACTCTCATCTGCACACACTCAACACCACACCCCTCGACCTCCAACAATGTGCAGCAGTGAAGTACACATGCACTGGTGACATTGCACATGCACCCATGACTATTCCAGGGTGGTGGGTGGGAACCAAGGTGTAGAAACACATCACACATGGACACTCAACAAGACTCCTGAATGTCTGACACACTGCACACTACTCTGTACATGGACATGACGGCAATACCACACCGACCAATGGGATCCCAGCCACAGTCACACACCAATGAAGAAGCCAAGGTCACCCACAAAGAACACACATAGACAACAACCAACATTGCAGCCCGGACCCTAAGGAGTGCCAGCAGTCACACACACAACGTGTCACAATCACTGAAAGATAACACAAACTGGAAATCACATGACAGGGGCAAACAACAAGTGCCAAAGGGAAACCTGACTGTGACCCATCTGCGTCAGCACACAAACTCTGCCCTGACAGCAAACACACCTATGGGTGACACCCTGATGACCAGTAATGTGCCATGCACCCACATCACAGAGAACACAGGGAGAAGACTTTGGGGGAACATAGCTCAAGTCAGCAAGCATCACAAACAGGTACAACACTAGGGATCACAGCATGCGCAGATGAATGGAAGTGAACACACAGACATGCACATACAACACACACCTTGGGCGCAGGCAATGTCACACGTGTACACACTGCCATGAGGGGACTCCACTCCTGTGTGAGGAAAGCTGTGCCATATGTTGCCTCAGTAGGGCCCCATCATGTCAGCTGAGCACTTGGTCACACAATCAACAATTAGCACCAAATGAGGGCTCCCATCACATCAGCCTGGTCATGGATGTGCCAACGGAATCATCAGCACAGATCCAACACACTTGTATAGCAATGTTGCACTGACTACACGGATGAGTCCCTCCCCATTGATGCCCAAACCTGCATGTCCACTGGAGATGGCAACACGGTCAGGGAAGTAGACAAATGCAACGATGGCAGGCACAACAGATGTGCAGGGGTGGAAGCCACAGATATGAAATTGCCAATGTAAGTAGGAAACCCATTGCCAAATACTGAACACATGACACCCTCAGATGCTGCTATTGATGACATGGATACACCACATGATAGGACACATTCCCCCTGGACCACATGGGTTCCTGCACAGTAACACTTCATAATCATGAGACCAGATATCACCATCACTGCAGCAAGGGCATGGTTAGCTGCACCAACAACATGTACATCTGAAGCATGAGCACTAGAGAAAAGAAAGTTGCTTTATTCAGCATATGTGTTGAGGCCAAACGAAGTCCTGAAAAAGAGCAAAGGCCAATGGCCAGTCCATTGTCAAAGTTCAAACAGGGTGACACTGGCAGATGTCACCCTACGCATGCCTGCACAATACCAGGGACAATCCACTAGGAGGGGCAACCGGGGGCAGGCCAGGCACCGCAGGGACAGGATCAGGGCTCACCAGGGGGAGTCAGGGAAGGGGTGGTGGGTGCAGGAGAGCCACTGACAACTGCAGTGGAGGCGTCTGACATGGTGTGTGCCGGCACAACTGGGGGCATGACACAGATGTCGTGGGTGCCGGCACAACTGCAGTGGACCCTGCAGATGGGGTGGACAGGTCCGCCACTGCAGTGCCCAAGTCAGACAGGGCGGTAGTGGACTCCACTGCAGTGCCTACCTCCAGGGGAGGAGAATGGGGAACAGGCAAGGTGGGTTGGACAGAGGGGGGACACCCTCACCACATCAGTGGCACAGACAAGCGCAGCGGGGGGTGTGGTGCTGGGAGAGCAAGTGGCAGGGGGAGAAGGCCGGAGCATCTTGGGGATGGTATATCTGTGGGTGGGGGAACCTGGGGCAGGGTGTGGTGGGGGCACCTGTGCAGTGGGGGCCTGAGGGATGGAGGACGGAGACCTTGTGCCTGAGCTGCAGGGTGGTGGCGGGGTCTTGCTCTTAGCACTCCGGGGGGACTTGCGGGTGGGGGCCTCAGTCCGTCTGCGCCTGGGGGAGGGTGTCCGGGGGCGAGGGGCACTCT
Organism: Calotriton arnoldi; assembly: GCA_963921515.1. Classification (NCBI taxonomy): domain Eukaryota; kingdom Metazoa; phylum Chordata; class Amphibia; order Caudata; family Salamandridae; genus Calotriton; species Calotriton arnoldi. Next base: position 1,590,287 of record CAWUFW010004235.1, on the reverse strand, counting down.
GCTCCGTGTGGGTGGGCTTCCTCTTCCCCCGGGATGCTGGAGCAGCTTCATCGGTGGGGAAGAGGCCGAGGTCACAGAGGAAGAGCTGCTGTGACTTTGGGGTTGCAGGTGAGGCAAGGGAGGGTGCTTTGGAGGGAGAGGGAACTGAGGACTGCGCAGTGCATGTGGATGCGTGTGTGTGTTCCAGGGCCCCATCCCCTGTGAGTCTGGCTTCAGTCCCCTGAATGTGCGTGCGTGTGCGTTTTGTCATTGGCGTGTGTGTCAGTGTGCTGGATGTGTGTGTGCTGGTGTGTGCCTGTGCCAGTGTGTGTGTGCCTGGGATGGGTAAGGTGCTGGGGAGTGTGGATGGAGCAGAGGCAGGAGGGGTGAGGGACCGTTTGAGGAGGGACACTGCTGCCGTCAGGGAGGAGTCCATGGACCTATTGCCCCTCTGTAGGTCAGACATGCCCGATGAGATGCCCTCCATGAACGACACCAGCTGAGTCAACAGCGCGGTGTGCGCATGGAGGACACTCAGCATGGCTGTCTGCCCTACATGGAGCTGGCGAAGGAGGTACACAGACTCCTCACTCAGGGCAGCAGGGGACACAGGGGCAGGGGTGCGGTGCCTGGCCCAAAGGAGACACGCTCCCGGACATGGGAGCCTCCACGGACCTGGGGAATGGGAGCCGATGGGAGGGCGGTGGTGGTGCTGGTGGTGGCGGGGACAGCAACACTAGCTGGGGTGTGGTGGCTGCTGACACCCGCCTCCACAAGGGAGTCATCCTCCGAGTTGCTCTGGTCCTCAGCTGAGGTGGATGCTGCTGAGGACTCCTCGGTGTGGCTCCCCTCGCCCTCCGTGCCACTGGGTCCCTCCGACCACTCCTCGGCTGCTGACCCAGTCTGGCTCTCCGGCTCCTCCTGGTCCGTGGAGCTGTCCCCTTCCGTGGCCGTGGATGTATCTGCAAACAATGGGGAAACAGACAGACATCAGTCACCTGCACCAAACGCACACACCACTGTGAGCACAGCACATTACAGAGCAAGCCCTGGCATCATTAGTTGTACATTGCTAAAAGTGCCCTAATTGAACAGGAGAAGTCAATTGTCAGTCTGATGCCAAGCATGGCACTCACATCCCACATGGCCTTGCACCCATCTGTCTGGTGTCTGTTGGATTGCAACACCCCAGTGTTGACACATGCACCAAGTACACAGTAGTTGGACAGTGCAGAGGACACGGTGTGGACACATCACAGCTCTTGCCACTGAGTCAGTACAGGTTTACGGATGTAAGGGATGCCCAGAGTCAAATAGGAAATGCATGTGATGCATACCAGCGACAGACACCATGATGCACCCATGTCCTGATAGCCAGCGCCACTATGGTGTGCATGTAGCACATGTCACTCCCCTGCAGGATCACCAATCAGTAGACACATGCCATGGCGGAGGCATGACTGCAAAGTCATACATCACTGTCTCAGTGATGTATGACTTTGCAGCCAGACAACAACACTCTGCACTGTGTCACAATAGTAGGTCATGGGGAATGCAAGTCCTGGAGCTGCACAAGTGCACATGTACATCCCCCCACAACACATCCTCTTAACCCTCATCTGTCCAGGTCATACCTATTGGACATATGGGAGACCTGTGACACTACCCTCTGAACCTGAGCCCCTCACACTCTGCTGTGCATGGGGAACAGCTGCCTGAACTTCACATTTACATGCCCCAGTCTGCATGGGCAGCTGATCAGACACCTATGTGTCACACAAGTATCGTCTCCTATGGTCACATCTCCAGTGGCATGCTGAGCCCCTACCAAGAAACTCCACAGCAGTCCTGGCGACTAATCCACAGCACACTGACACAGAGGCAGACACCTGAGGGGTCAAATCACTGTGCACAATGTGTCCTCTGATACACGGGAGTGGGAGTACAGAGTGTATTGTATGGCCTGGAGTAGGCATGACTGTCCAGCCCCACATGAATGAGGGATGAGCCCTGGACTGTAGGCAGCTGGCTAAGTATGTGTGACACACGTCATATACATACTCCTGGGGCCCAAACATTGTTCCCACCCGCAGCATGGGTGTGTGCCAGGTACCCCAGCCACATGTGGTGGATCAGCTCAGCAATTGGACCACAGATCAAAGTAACACGCTGAATACATGTCAGAATACAGGCATTGTGTAAGCAATGGACCCACCCATGATGCCCACCACAGAGTCAGGGAAACAGATGCTGTCTCCCACCTTGAGTCAAGCAAACTGCAAGGACACAGTCCTAAGTGACAGAATTCCCTGCATGTAAGGGCCACACCTGGGTATCAGATGAGGAGTGGGCAGTGCACAATAGAGGGACATGGCTCCTGGACAACATGACTGCTGTACTGTGGCAGTTCAACCTGGCCCGAGGAGGGCACATAACATGTTAGACAGAGTACACAGTGCAGTCTTTGACTCACCCCCTCCTTGCTGCTCTCTGGCCTTCAGCTGCCCATCCAGGTCTGGAAAGACCACCGCCAGGATCCTGAGCATGTGGGGGGTCAGGGTCCGTGTTCCGCCCCTCCTGCGAGGAGGCGACAGCTTCAGCTGGACCCGTGCAATCCTCCGGGTCCAGCCCCGAAGGTCCTGCCACCTCTTTTGGCAGTTGCGGATCCGGCGCTTGTAGACCCCCACGGACCGGACAGCCCGGACGATGTCCTTCCAGATCTCATGCTTCCGATGGGCAGAAGCCTGTCAGGATGACAAAGTGATAAGGCCATTACTACACATGCAACATATCCGTGCATGACACAGTTGCATATACATGTCGCAATCACAGGGGCACATGGTGTACCCAGGCAGTGCACGGCTGCCCATGGACAGTTTTCCAGAAGTCACTACATGGTATCATAGCATGGGGAGTAAAACCCTGTTCAGAAGCACTGTCACTGCACCATACCTGTCCAGTGCAAGTCACTACACACTATGGGGGGTGACAACTACTCAGTGAGCCTGCTAGCCAGTGGTGTGCTGACTCTCAGCCTTGCTAGTCAGACAAAATGCACATTCAGAAAGGCAGTGCACAGAACACTCACCTGCTCCCCTGGTGTCCCATACAGCTTGCTGTACTGTGGAAGTAGGCTGTCCAGCAGGGCCTGGTTCTCTTCAAGGCTGAAGGCTGGGGCTCTCTCCACAGTACGTGCCATTGCAGGGTCCAGAGGGGCAGAGACAGCAGCAGTGCAGTGGCAGATGTCGTCCTGGAGCATGTAGTGCAGGCAAGTGGGCTCTCAGGGGAACATGCAGCAATATATATGTGCTGGAGAGGCAGATACTGTCCCTTGTGTCCAAAGTGATAGGTCCAAGTCGTTTGCATCTTCTGAATCTGGCCAATCCATGGAATAGCAGCACCAAAACACGCCCACAGCATCCTTCAAAATTTCAACTTCATGACATACATGATTTTGCAACATTGTTGTGGGTGACCAACTGATTTTCCAGCAACCGACTCGTTCGAATATTCGAAAACGCGTCCGTTGCCAGGCAAGCCCATTGTCAATGGGTGCGCACCGATCGGTCCATTGAGGTACAACGCGCACAGGGGTACAACGCGTACCCGCACACATTGAAAGCAATGGGCCGGCCGGAGGCACCGATCGGTCCATTGCAGTACAACGCGCACAGGGGTACAACGCGTACCCGCACACATTGAAAGCAATGGGCCGGCCGGAGGCACCGATCGGTCCATTGCAGTACAACGCGCACAGGGGTACAACGCGTACCCGCACACATTGAATGCAATGGGCCGGCCGGAGGCACCGATCGGTCCATTGCAGTACAACGCGCACAGGGGTACAACGCGTACCCGCACACATTGAATGCAATGGGCCGGCCGGAGGCACCGATCGGTCCATTGCAGTACAACGCGCACAGGGGTACAACGCGTACCCGCACACATTGAATGCAATGGGCCGGCCGGAGGCACCGATCGGTCCATTGCAGTACAACGCGCACAGGGGTACAACGCGTACCCGCACACATTGAATGCAATGGGCCGGCCGGAGGCACCGATCGGTCCATTGCTGTTCAACGCGCACAGGGGTACAACGCGTACCCGCACACATTGAATGCAATGGGCCGGCCGGAGGCACCGATCGGTCCATTGCAGTACAACGCGCACAGGGGTACAACGCGTACCCGCACACATTGAATGCAATGGGCCGGCCGGAGGCACCGATCGGTCCATTGCAGTACAACGCGCACAGGGGTACAACGCGTACCCGCACACATTGAAAGCAATGGGCCGGCCGGAGGCACCGATCGGTCCATTGCTGTTCAACGCATCACTGTACATGTGACTGGCATATGTCAGCATGCCTGTCTCAGATGGACATATGCCAGCCACAGATAGCTCCCAGGGAGTGAGGGGCACACCTACATCACGACAGCCTGTCCAAACCTTATCATAAGGCATGTAAGGCTGCATTTCCTATTGTGTGTATGTTGGTGTACATTTTGTCCTGTGGGTGTCACCTGTGGGCAGCCACCCCCAGGCTGTGCACGTGTTAATGGGGACAGGATCCTGGGTGTTACGTGTACGTGACCACTGTGATGTGCAACTGTTCATATCTGTGCATGTGCCATGGTCACATTTCACAGTGGTGTTTGTGTATGTCATGTCACATACCCCGTGAGTCCCATGTGGGACGGTATGTTTGAGCCAGGGTGTCCCAGTGGCACAATAGTGATGGCCCTCCACAGTCTTTGTGCATGTAGTGTTTACAATGTCTCTGATTTCATGTGCACAATGGGAGACAGTCTCCACATCCACGTTGTGTGTGCATGGACTCTGATGTTGTGCGTGTGTGTCACAGACGTCCATGGCTCTCCTGCCATGGCAAGTGTGGCCACTACCTGTGGGGGTCATGTTTGTTTTGTTGTGGTGTACACATGATACTCCAGGTGATGCCAGTGTCCATGTGGCATTACAGGGTCCCTGGGAATGTGCCTGTCGTTGAGCTGTGGTGCCTGGGGCACATCTGTCCTCACATGTCACTGGGGGGTGACTGTGACACAGCATCATGATATCCAATGGGCCAACCTGGGACAAATTGATGCCACCTGTAGGACCGTGTTGACAGATGTTGGCCATGTATGTACCATACATGTCGTTCCGGTACTGCACACTTCATGTAGTTGTGCCTCATGATGATGTATGTTGGGATCTTGAGTGTGTTCAATGCCGCATATGTGGGGTGACTGACGATCTTGCTTACTTCTCCTCTGCACTGCAGGGCTCCTGCTGTCCATCGGCCATTCCCAGACCTGGCAACGATGGTGGAACGGGACAGCATCCGACGGTACCGCTTCACCAGGCAGCTGATTGAGGATTTGGCAGTGCAGTTGTCCCCACATTTGCAGCCTGGCCGGCCGTATCCTACAGCGCTGACCCCCAAGGTGAAGGTGATGGCAGCCCTACACTTCTTTGCCACCGGTACCTTCCAACATACTGTGGCGTCTGCTGGTGGGATGTCACAGACCATGTTCAGCCGTGTGCTCCGCGATTTCTTGGCGGCAATGTTGCTCTTCCTGAACCGGTACATCTATTTCCCTAGACTGCGACGACTCACTGACGTGAAGAGTGACTTTTATGCCCTGGGGAGGATGCCGCATGTCATTGGCTCCATTGATGGGACACATGTGGCTTTGGTACCACCACAGGCCCAGGAGCAGGCCTACAGGAACCGCAAGCACTACCACTCGGTCAATGCACTGGTGGTGTGTCTTGCAGACATGACCATCACACACGTGTGTGCCCGTTTCCCTGGTTCAGCACACGATGCCTTTGTGATGAGGAGTAGTCGCATCCCCAGGTTGATGGCACAGATGCAGAACCAGCGTGCCTGGCTTGTCGGTGTGTACTGACTTTGTGCCATTGTGTGTGATCTGATCTGTAGTATTCCGCCCACTTTTCCAAGTCAGCTGATGTGCACTTGTCTGTCCGTAGGTGACTCGGGATACCCCAACATGCCGTGGTTGCTGACACCCCTCAGGAACCCTGTGACACCTGCCCAGATGCGCTACAATGAGGCACATGGTCGGACCAGGAGAGTGATTGAGCGGACCTTTGGTCTCCTGAAGAGCCGCTTCCGCTGCCTGGACAAGACCGGAGGGTCCCTCCCATATGCCCCTGCGAAAGTGTGCAAGATTATCATCGTCTGCTGCATGCTCCACAACCTGGCAGTGCGGAAGGAGTTGCCTCTCATCCAGGATGACGATGACCAACATCCGCCACCTGTGGAGGATCCTGGCCTGGAACACGATGCCAGTGACGATGATGATGATGATGGTGATGGTGATGTCCGCACACAGCTCATCACCAACTTCTTTAGCTGAATGTGAGTATCCTGAGGTGTCATGTCAATGATGTGAGTTGGCATGATGTGTGGGTGGTGCTCTGGTGCTGTTGGAGTGTGTCCATGGGCTACTTGACTGGATGTGTGTTGCGATGTGTGCTTACAGGTGGGCTGTACTCCCCAACAGTGTTCACATGCTAACTTGGTTCTGGGTGGGTATCTTGTAACATGTATTGTGCATGAGTTTTGCTGTTCTGTCCTGTACTCCATTGCTTTTGACTGTGTGTCATTTCTGTCCTTCACAGGGTACTTTCAGATTCGTTTGGTCAACTGTGTCCACCGACAACGTGATTGCACATCCAGGCTGGTAGCTGTTGTGTCCCTACAGGTGATGTGCGCCACACCCATGGACTTCCTTCTGTCTACAGTTGTTGACTGTGTGCCCGCTACCAGGTGGGGTTACCTTGCATCTGTAGTGGTTACGGCATGTTGCTACTGTGTAATAAACCTGTGCTTCACTTAGTGATGTGCGTTGTCTGTGGTCACACATTTGACTGCCATTTGCTTACTGCACCTGTGGGCTACTTGACTACAACTGGGAATGGGTGTGGTGTCTGTGCATTGCACCGTCTTCCCTGGCAACATCAGTGTAGGCAATGAGTCAGATGGCCTAGGTGTGTATGTGTTGTGTAGCCCTGGTGGTGTGTCTCCCTCATATGTGTCACGTTGCCTGTACTCACATGCCTGTGTTGTCCTTGCTGTTGCAGTTCGCATACACAGTGTAATTTTGTTGTTCATCATCCCCATAACAGCACCCACGTTGGAATCACGACAGAGGCAAGTATGGTGTATTATTGTGTTTATTGTGATACATCTGTGATAATAGTGCATAGGATGGATTGTGCTGTACATGAATCTTGCAATCCCAAGTTCCTAGATGAATAGAAAGTCCAGGTAGACAGGATCCCCAGTATCGGGGCCACAGTTGTCTGACACATTGTTCCAACTTGTACTCCCCATGCAATGTGTGGGAGTAGTGTTGCCATCAACAGGGTGAACAGTCTGTGCACAAAGGCGAAAATCCAGAACAGGTTCAGGCTTCCTGGGAGTTGCGCTTGGCCATCAGCCTCTCACTTTCCCCTCCTCGGACGACCCCTCTTCTTGGGGGGGGCCCTCAAGTGCAGGCTGCTGCGGTGCAGGGGACTCTCCGCCAGAGTCCTCCTCCCTCCCTGTGGCAGTTGCAGTTTGTTCGGTACCAGATGTTGTTGGCACACAGGGAGGTGTGGACTGGTTGCTGTTCATCTGGCGGAGGCATTGTAAAATGTCCCTGTGCACCGCCGTCATCTCATGTAGTACATCCCACTTGGACTCCACGCGGGTCATGTGGGAGTCCACACGTGACATGTGGGAGTCCACACGTGACATGTGTGACTCCACATGGGACATGTGGGAGTCCAAGCGGGCATGATGGGCAGCCTGCTGCTGTTTGATGTCTCTGAGGAGCCCCACTACCTGGCTGAGCTCTCCGGTGCTGGACTGGTACGCATCAGCTATGCGTACCAGTTGTGGGTCTTCATGCACACCAGCAACGTCTGCAAGCAGCGACCTCTGTCTCCCACCCCTCCCACCACCCCTGCTGACATGTGCAGTGTGTGCAGTTGCACGCACAGATAACCCTGGTCCACCTCGGGGGTTGGTGGTGGTGGTGGTGTCCATGGCCCCAGGTTGGTCCAGGGTCACTGCGCTGGTGTTGTTCCTTATTCTGTCCATGTCGGCAGGGATGGTATTCGTGGTGACAGTCGTTGGAGGGGTGGGTGCAGGGGGTGCAGCTGGTGGACCTGCTGGTGCTGCAGCTGGTGGTCCTGCTGGTGCAGCATGTTGACTTGCACCGGATGTGCCAGGTTGTTCTTCATCGTCCGAGGAGGACAGAGGCTGTACGACGCCAGTGAGCTCGGCATCCTCTTGAGCCTGGGACTGGGACTCCTCAGCGTCTGCTGCTGTGTCCCTATCATCACCTGTTTTTGGGAGACACAAACAATGTATGTCATGTTTCTGCAGGCATCAGTGGTTGACACACCTGACAGTTGTGACTGTGCCTCGGGGTGCGGGCCTGTACATTGTATTGTCCTAAGTCGTCACAGTCAGGGGTTGATATTGGTGTGGCACATTGTCCTGCATTATTTGGGCATTTCTATGTATTCTCTGGGGTGTGAACATGGTCTGCATTGATTGTGTTTGGTTGACAGCCAGACCTCCTTCCCACCCACCCACCCACCCAGTCAGTTATCCCACCATGGAACGTGCTTGCATTGCAGGGAGTGTAAGTTGTCTCTCAGGATGTCAGTCAGAGGTGTCCTGCTGTTTGTTGGTGCACAGTTGGCAGCAGGGCCTTGTGCTCCCCACAGCAGTAGCCAGTGTCAGCCATCTTGTGAGTCCTTCTCCACTCCCTGTGATGTGAGCATGGTTCAGGGTGGTGTTGATGGGACAGTTGTGGGGGGGGCAATATGTGTGACTGCGACTCCCATGATGCTATTGGCTACACTGACTTGGCCAGCATACACAGAATTCCTTCCTTTGAGTGGTCTTCACTGTGTGTTGGTGTTGTTGTGGTGGCTACATGTGTGGATGTGTGTGTTAGTTCTATTTGTGCCACTGCCTAGCTGTAGTTGTGGTTGTGTTTGTACATGTGTTGGCACAGTTGGATGTGACTTTTTTGATGGCATGTGTTGTGTTTATCTGACTGACATACACATTTTGGGATGATTCTGTTCTAGTTGCTGTGTAATTGCTATGAGTGCATGGTTTGACTCTCCCCTTGACAGTGATGTGTGTGTTTTGTGGCAGTTTATTGTGTACATTTGTTGTGTACTCACCAGGCTCTGGGATGTCCTCTAGTCCATATACGCTCACTGGCGGAAGGATGGCCCGCACCTTCTCCTCCCAGGGCCTGAGGTATACTGGCTTGGCAGGAGGGCCACTGCCGGTGTATTGGCTCAGGTGGTAGTCTTTCTTGAGCAGCTCCCGGACCCTCCTGCGCACGTCATACCACCTGTTCTGGATGTCGGTCTTTGTGCGCCGACATGGTGATTGGGCGTTCACCCTGTTGATGATCCTCTCCCACATCTTGGTTTTCTGCGACATGGGGGTCTGTTGGACCAGAGTGCCAAACAGCTGTGGCTCCACCCTGAGGATCTCGTCTACCATGACTTCCAATTCACTATCTAGGAACTTGGGATTCTTCTTGGGGGGCATGGTGATGGGTGGTGATAGTGGGTGATGTGTGTGTTGGTGTGCAGGTGAGGGTGTGTGGGTGTGTGTTGTGCTGGGTGTATGTGAGGTAGGTATTTGTTGGTGTGCTGCTGGTGTGTGGCTTGTGTGAGGGATGAGCTGTGGGTGTGTGGTTGCTTTCTCTTGGGTGCTGGCAGTGGAATGGCATTTGCAAAGGCTCATGGTAGTGATTTGTGTCCTTTATATAGGTGGAGTTGTTGGTGTGTCTTTGTTCTCTGTCCCCACCCCCCCAGTATTTATTGGCTTGGTAATTGCTTGTTTGGCCTTTTTTTGGTTGATTTTTCCTTTGTGCTGTTTGTGTATGTTGGAAACGTTCTTGTGACCGAGTCGGACCCTGCATTGGTCTCGTACGGTGTTTTCCGTTTCGTTCACGCTGTGTTTGTGCAGTTTTGTATGCTGCGTACGCGTCGGTCGCGGTGTATTGTGTTGCTTCGGCTCGGTTTTGTATGCGTGTCGGTCGTACGGCTTGTCCTCCGTCCGACTCGGTCGTGTTTTTCGCGCCTTGCATCGTACTTTGCAGGTTGGAGTTGGCGGGTACGATTCGGTCGGATTTGTTCCGGGTGCGTGTCGGTCGGTTGGATTCGCGTGTTTTTCCGGCCGGATTGCTATTTTCCGAGCGGCTCGGTCGGTCGGCTTGGTTTCCTGACGTGTCGGTCGGATTTATCGCGGCTTGCATCGTACTTGGCGTGTCGGGCGCCACTGGTACGTGTCGGTCGGTATTTTTTCCGGATCCGAGTCGGTCGGTGCTTTTTCCGGCCCGAATCGGAATCGACCCCTTAGTCTTTTGAATTCTGTCTGAATAGTACCTTTTTTTAGCTTTTTTGATTGTTGACTTGTATATTCTGTGAAGAATATACTATATAATGGAAGTCTGTCACCTCCTTCTGTGGGCTATCCCCGGTGGATCTTCCACCCAGCTGCAGTGGGTGCATTGCTGTGCACCTAGGCAGGAAATAAGAGCCCTGCAGTCGGTGTCTCTTCTACCTCCTCCGGGCTCTCCTTCCGGCAAGCCCATCACTCTAATGGAGGGAGTGCCGAAGCCGTCCACTGCAAAATGCTCTTGGCCGGCCAGTGATGCGGGCTGAATACGTGAGGGTGGGTGGCCACATGGGTTACTGCTATTGCGTCACGGCCATAGCAACATCTGTACCTCTGGTGCTGCACCACTCATGACAAATGGGACCGGGGTACTCTGGTCTCCTTCTTCACCTTTTCCAAGTAGAAACTGCTGTCTTCCTGGAAACGTGGCAGGTGGATTCAGATCCCACACCGTGCAGTCCTCTCTTCGTACGGGCCAACGCACATGTGCACAGTTGGGTGCCCTGCACTGAAAGGTGAACACACTTCCTGCTTACTCCCTGCTACGAGAGCACTGCTCCTCTTACTTCATAGAAGGGTTGCCCCTCATGCAACTGTATTTCTTCACACCTGGTGGGGCCAGGATGCAGCCTTTGGTTGCTCCTCACTGATGTTGCCGCTCCTCTCTCTACGAAAGCAACATAGTTACATATATCCGGCCCACAGACACTACTGTTAGAGGTAGGTAACTGGCTACAAGCATGTGCGCCTGGGCCCATTTTATTTGGTCTCGGCTAGACAGCGTATGCGTTGTCTTGAAGAGACCTGTGTTCAATCTGTGGACTTGAGCCCCTCCACAGGCTTACCATTTGCTCGCTCAATCATCGCTCCCATATCTTTTGTCCCCATTTGTCCATGCGTCATGCCTCTTCTTGCGTTTAGCCCTCCCCCAGAGCATGTACCAAGTACTTGTGTCTTACCACTGCTACCATTTTAGGAGCTACTTTTTTCTTTGTCTTTGAGCATTCCACACAAATGCTCTTGTTGTTACAACTCCTTTTTTTTGCAGTTTTATATAGCATGAACTCGACCGAAGGTATCTGAGCGCTTTACAAGAGCATTAGTTGCATTATTTTACTTGTTTGTAAAAGTTAACAGGGAAGGACATTTTAATTAAAGATGTTAGTGATTTGTTTGTAAGCAGTGGTCTGAAGCTTTCAAACATCTCTCGCTTTGGGTACCTCAAATGAGAGAGGAACCCACCTTCATTCAGCTTAAAGTGAAATATTTACCAATCGAGTTGGCTCAAAGAGATGACCACTGTTCGAACGTCAGAGGTGTATCAATACAACTTTGTAGCTGCCCAGTAGCCCAATATCATGTGTGCTTCCTTAAGTAGCTCTTTTTGACCAACAGCACTTTGTGGGTAGAGGATTTTAAGTACTTACTTGCGACGTTAAAACAAGAAACTACAGGTCCCAGAATAAAATGACACAGATGTTTGCTAAAAAACAACAATGTCAAGCATCTCCCATGGCACCCAGCTATGTAGAGTCCTATATAACCCAGTCTGATCTATTTTTTCCTAGACTGGGTTGGGAGAGACTGCTAAAAAACCAAGGGTAAAACTGGATACCAAACGGGGAGAAGTAATGCCCAAAGGAGTCAGGAAATACGTGGACTGCATGGTCTCTAAATACCAATTTTGTGTGTAATGAAGCCTCATTGTTTCTAAATTGTGGTGGGACATGGGAGTATTTTTTGGCATTTTGATTCTGCTTTAAAGTCTGTTTGATCCTTGATGTAGCGTTCCTGCGTCTTAAAATTAATAACTAGCTTTAGTATATGCGTTAGGTTTCGCCTATGTGATTAATAATAATTCCTTTGTTGTTGTAAGTTTAGCTTGGTGAACTGACGTCAATGTATTTAGGCTGATTGAGACAAAATGAAATGGCTCGAAGGCAGTTTCAGATAGCGCAAACTTGTACAGCGCAAACTTGACCCGAAGGTATTGCAGCTCTATACAAGAGCACCAGTTACATCACGTAAGGACACATTCATTTTAGGTTTATTTTTAAGGGGAGAATAAGCCCTACAAGTACTCAAAACTACATAGCATATACAAGTGAATTTATACACTCACCCACAGCGTACCAAAGTTGTACCTCTGGTGTTCTTTAACAGAGCACACGGCCTAGTCTTCACTGTGCAATATAACGCCTCCGCATCCCACCACCTGGGATTAGCTGTACAGTGCGTGCATGGGACATTGATACTGTTGCTTCATATATAAATATACTCTGAATCAGCATTACTGAATGCGGTTCTGTCTTGGGAGGGTGAGACGTACGGTGCTTTAGAGCTGCCTAGGTGCCTATTCTGTATTGGGGATCTGCGTAGAAGCTCCATCGTAGGGGTTACTGTGGTGACCAGTGACCACTGATTGTTCCCTCAATACGAGAACAGTTTTTACAATCACCATTGGTGAAAGGTGCTAACTTACCACTGCATACAGAAGGTACAACAAACAACACTTACTACTAACAAGGTAAGTCGGGGAGGGAGGTTTGGGAATGACCACTGACTTTGAGAGGGGGAGGGAGTCAAGAAATGTAAAGTGAAATTACATACCATGGCAATCCTGGTTTTGTTGAATGAAAAACGAAGACAGGTTGTAAGTCACCCATGACGCCTGCTTACAGGCATTGATTTTGCGTACAGTTTAATTTATATAGCAGCAGATGATCCAGCGCTAACAATAACATTTCTTCTCCTAGATGCTTTTGGACGTCCAGGTACAAATATCCCTCTCAAACACAACTATATCCATATGACGGTGGGGCCCATAACACCGCATATACATTTACTCTCTCATATATTCCCTGGATCTCATCCGTCCTTACCTAGGAGAAAAACAGTTAAACGATATGCTGGAAGGAGACGGGATACCTTTTTATAAAAATGACATAATACTTCTCAAGCTCTAAGGTATTCCGCTCATTGGTCGATGGACCAACTAGTAGGAATCAGTTGATGGTGATTAAGACCAGCTCAATCACTATAAACCTTTAAACATTTACATTTATCATTGAGCTAAAGAACCACTGACTCATTGGTTTAAAGATAATAAAGTTTATATAAATCTTAGAAGCATGAATAAGTTTCAGATTTATTATTCAGGTTATTACATTTAGCATCATTATAAGAATAAATTGAAATTGCAATGCATACCTATTAGATGGAAAAATAAAGTTCGTCACAGCAAGAACTCCCGAAAGATCTATCTATCTGTCCTGGAAAAACAGGCCTTCTCGTTCCTTTCCCTTTAAGATCTTAAGAATAAAAGTCTAATAGTTTTAAATAGAAAAATCTATTGAAAGCCATAAAGGTTCTCAAATAGCAGCATCTTATGCTCAATCAAAAAATATAAAATAGCAGCAGCAGCCGCAACATCAGTTCATAAAAACGGCAGCGTTGAAAAACAACAGCATCAAAAAGCAGCTAACAACAACAACCCTCCCCTCTAAGAGTAGGTCTTCTTATACCCTAATACTAGCTTACTAAGTGAAAATGTTACATCTTTATGGCGAGATTCTCTCTAATTGGTCCATTCGGGTCAGTATACATTTCATTATGAATTTCAATGTTTCAACCAGTTCTTTGTGGCAAATTTATACTTTTGTCGTTTCACACGGGATCATGACATTCTCCCTTAGTTCATGGTTTTCAAACTGTATCCTTTTCTGATACTTTTCAGTCGGTCAGTTTATTGTCCATTCATTTATTCACTGCGACTTCTCACGCTTTTCGCTGTCTTGCTTTGGCACACGTTTATGCGATAAGGTCATCACAGCCTTGACCACGCTTCCATCCTAGGCTTTGGAACGATCACATGATCTCTCTTGTTCACGGCCTTTCTCTCTTTCATAACTCCTCTCACGCCTGCGTATTCTAGCTTATGGCGGCCATTTTAGATCGCTGCTCAACAGGCCTAAGCTCACTATTATAAAGATAAACAATACATAGTTAAGAATAAAGAATATAAGCCTTTTCGTTTCCCTCCCATCATTCTACGTACCCCAATTAGGTATTACCTAGCAAAAGCGACATATAAAGCCATCCCTTACTTACCAACGCTTTGTTTTGCCACTACACAGTTTTATTTCCAAGCACGAATCATGCATTTATTATTCTAGTTAGTACGCAAATATTAGATTTATGTTAACCACGTTGACAATTTGTAAGTAAATTAGCTTGCACATAAATAGCGTGTTACCTTTAACCCTTTACACGTAACATACATGGTTGGTTATTTACTAAGACGAACTTGTGTGTTATTTTACGTAAATATTAGGAGGTTAAAATTTTTTTTCATTTACCCTGCTCCATCACAAACATTGGACATGAAGTTAGCTGTCTGCAATTGGTCTATTGACGGGGCGGGGCTCAAGGCTAAAAGTGAGGCTTGGAGTAGGATGAGTTTTTTTCACTGAGTCCTCAAAATGCACTGCTAGAAACAATCATTCTGAAACAAGCGCTGTGCAAACAAAATATAAAGAAAAGTTACTGCAAGAAATGAAAGCATGATCGATGTCTCTCTGGTGGCGCAAAACCCGGGGGCAGGGCTCAGGGCTGAAAGCGAGGCTTGGAGAACGATGCGTTCCAAGCCTTGCAGAAGAAAAATGAACTACAGTGCAGAAAAATGAAACTAACAACGTGGAGTGAAACAAAAAAAAAGAGAATCAAATGAAAGACACCGGATGGGACCGGACGGAAAACAAAAACTTTTAAGCCTCCTAACAGAAATGGAAGCAGTTGAAAAACGTGCAGGCAAAAGCTTAAAAAAAAGTCCCACTGCTAGATGAAAACAGTTTGGCCATGGGAGACTAATAGGAGAAACACAGGGGGAACACACAGGAAATTGTATGCTACAGCCAACAGAAACGTTGGATTGACAAGATGGCCGAAAGGAAGGAGCTCTGAGCCCGAGCTCCGGGACACCTGGATCACTAATATGTGCAAATCCTCGTGCCCCCCCCATACGAACACAGAGCCACTGCTGAGGCAACAGAGACAACAGGAACTTACCGGACAACCGTGACTCACCGGAGCACTAAGCCAAGGGGGTGTAACGATCCGAGTGGTGTGTTCACGGCATGAAACGGCAGTGAACGTCGATCCGCACCTCGTTGCCTCCAGGTCAGTAACTGCAGCCCCGGAGGTTCGACCAGCGATCTACACGCAGGATGGTTCCGACACACCCACATGCTGGCCCAGCAAGAGTCCCGATAAGCAGCTGATTGTGGGACGAACACGGCAAGGAGCAGCTTGGAGTCCAAGGTGAAGCGAACACCAACAGAGAACGAAGAACGCCCTGACCTGGTGGCGCCGTCGCTATCTCACGCTGAGAAAGAACACACAGATCTTCAAATGGCTCCAGAACTTCGAGTGGCTCCAGGATCGACCCCAGGATCGACGGAATGATCCTGCGCCCCCCCTACACGCTACTCCTATTGTCTCGCTAACAGCCAGAACGGAAAACCGGTGAGTGACAGAAAGGTTAGAGTCAAGGGGCAATGCACCGGATCCCCGGGGCGGCTACACACGACGAGCGGCCCACGGGTCTCAACATCCTGGGTGCCTGACCCCAAAATGGAGGCTCCCCGGGCTCCGACAAAATGGCTGCAACGTCCTTTATAACGAAGAGGTACGTCCTCTACAACGAAGAGGTACAGCTTCATCAACTGAACGAAGACACCGGAGACACAAGGCTACACTGTTTGCTGACGTAACAGAGTGCTTGGATTAGTGCTATTCTTGGAGATACAGGTCATACTATCCTGGGTGCCTGACCCCAAAATGGTGGCTCCCCGGTTTTCCTGCAAATCGGTTATCGTCCTCAACAACAAATTGATACGTTAGAAATCGGGTGAGCCAAACCTTGGTGACATCCTTGTTCACATCTACTGGTGCTATAATTGGATAAAAACGTGCGGTCTCGAACAACCCGGATGCCTGACCCTAAGATGGCGGCTCCCCGAGTTAGTTTACCCACAACGAGATTCCCCCAAACAAAGGCTTGTGGAGTGATACTTGATCACTTCACACCACTATAAGGTGAACGGATCTATGATCATTATCTCGACCTGAGCTCTACTTTGCTGAATACTTGAGATCCTGATAACCTGGAGGCCTGTCACCTAGGTGTACTCTCATTAAGTCACAATTGCCTGACCCTAAGATGGGAGATCTTCAAGCCTACTTACCTCCAACGCGAATCACCTAACAACTGCGCTTGGAGCGGTACTTGGACACTTTAAAACTCTCCTATTACGAGCGGAACTGTGATCAGTTCTATCTGTTGAACTCCAACTTGAGGAGTACCTGCGGGCATGAAAACTTTGATACCTGACACTTAGTTGGCAGCGGAGGCCCCCCGAATGACTCATCAGGTCACTAATGGAGGGCGGGAGTAGGCCCACTTGACACCCCCTCACGGCAGCAACGGCGCCGCAGCACAAAGACAACATTCAGCTCGACCTCTCCTGAGGACCAATCCTACACTCGACAGTGTAAACATTCAAAACACCCACCCACTGGATTAATACAATAGCCTAACTATCCTCACTAGCTCGATTACCAAGAGAAGAGTAAGATTCAACCAAACGCCCCAGTCCAACTCTCTAAGACCGACAGACTGTGGAGCGACCCGGGTGGTAAACTACACTGCTAACGGGGACAAAATGATTACTGTCACATCAACCTCCCTCCACGCCCCCACAACGAACTACATGAAACCCCACGGCCCAAACTCCTTCTCCATCATCTTTCCCCCCAATCTATCACTCAAAGCGAAAAGAAATTTTAAACACAGGCTGATTAGACAACACCCGGAAACACTATTCGCTGCTATTTATCACTGCTCCTCCAAAGGCCAGCAGAAAATGGATCTCATTTTCCACACCCTGAGCCCTGCGGAATGGAATACCATTGTGAGAACACACCTCCACACATCCAAAACAACCAGCACCCCTCTCAGCTGCAAACTGACAATATCAATCTCTAACCGTCCGAAACGCTGTGGCAACACCTCAGTGACCATTTACAGCAATGGTACAGTACTGATCCAAGCCAACAATGACAATCTAGACTCATTTGATGCCCTCTTCCCCACGCTACGCAACGCCCTCACCCATCTCCGACATGCCCACTCGAACAACCCCCTGGCCACCAACAGACTTACCCCCATGGAGAATTCACAAACCAACCTCGTGACACACCTCACCAACCCCAACTTACACCCCCCGTCACCACCTTCCCCCCCCACTCCTCCCCTGACTCGCACAACACATTCCTCTCATCCAGTACAAATCTGGAGTACGTCTCAGCTGAGACTTTCCAACCCCATGCAGAACTCCACCTCTCCCACTCTCCACAATACTGTTCACAACAAGCAGCTAACGTAATTAACCCTCAGTCATTGACTCCCAACTCTCACCTATCACCGACTCTCAAGAAGCTGACGCTTGAACCATGACGAGTGTCGCCACGCCACACGTCCTCGACCACCCCCAAGGGCAATTCAGCAAACTCCTACACTGCGAGACAACCTCTCACTGGCAAGCTCTCCCCTTCCCTGGATAGCCCCACTTGGGACAGCACAAACTTGAACTCCACTACCCCCTCCTCTTCGATCATGACTCAGAGACTGACGATACTTGAAAACAAACTGGAGATTGCAATACTGGGCATCAACAATATCCTATCGTACCTCTCTTCACGTCTGGAGCCTTCCCTACGCCCTCACCTCATTCCCATAATTACCAACACTAAACTCACAAGACCCCCCAAGGCTCAATGGCACAGCTGGCCCACTACCCCCTCCATGAACAAACATCTAAGACCCAAAAGAACAACTGCAGCAATGTCCATGAGTGAGGCGATTGATCTTGCCAACTCCTATGACGCATCTTCAACGGTCAACCCCTGCTCCAAAATCAAGGTTATCACAGGACTTGGAAGAGAATGCCCCCCACCCAGAACACCGAGGCCTCCAGCCGTCCTCACTAATGTCCCCATGATCCCCACAACGAAGATACTCAACAACAAGGAGTCGACCAAATGCATGCTCATTAATTGTAGATCGGCCAACAAGCATGCCACCGAACTGGCAGAAACCATCCTCACCAACGACATAGACATCTCATTCATTACAGAAACTTGGTTAAATGAGTCCTCCTCCCCAATCATGGACATGCTCGTCCCCCCGGGGTTCTCAATCATCAATAAAGATAGAACGAAACACCGAGGTGGGGGCATTGCAAACATCCACAAGAGCAACATTTCCGTAACGGAATTAGACTCCTTCAAATATAACTCATTCGAACATCTAACCACCACCATTAAGACGAGCGACAACAAAACACTAGACTGCCATCTCCTCTACCATCCTCCAGGCAACACCCCTCCATTCGGAGAACACCTTTCAGACCTGATAACCCACTGCTCTCTCCAAGACTCCAACAACATAATACTAGGTGACCTCAACCTACATTGGAACAATGAAAACAACTCTCTGACCCAATCCCTGAACGAACTTCTTCACAACAACAATCTTACCCAACACTGCACCGAACGAACCCATAACAGGGGTGCAATTCTCGATGCCATCATTGCCCACGAAGACACAATCACGATTGACCACATCCTTCCTGTCGACTGGTCAGATCACCATATCACCCTATTCCACATCAATCAGACATGCCACCGCCTACCCCGTACACAGGAATCCCTCCACTGGGTGAGAAATCTTAGACAGATCCCCCACACCGACCTAGAAGAAAGAGTAAGCTCACTCCTTCCCATCACCGCATGCGACCTTTGACAACAGAACTCACCTCCCACTACAATGCAACAATGACCTCCATTCTCGACCAGATTGCCCCCCTGAAACTAAAAAAAGCCAGGACTATTCCGTCAAGATCCTGGTTCAACACAGATCTAAACTTGGAAAGAAGACAACTAAGAGTGGCAGAAAGACTCTGGAGAAACAACCCATCAATAATCCACCTAGACCTACTCAAATCCGAACGCAGGGAATATAAAAAACACATCAAGAATGAAAAAACCTCATTCTTCTGTGATGCACTAAACAATGCCAAAAATCGACCCAAAGAACTCTTTAATATCATCAGACAACAAACCTCCAAGCCCCCCTCATCCGCGGTGATGGCCTCCACAGAACTATGCAACAACTTTGCAAACTTCTTCAATGAGAAGATCAACAAGGTTGAGCTCTCCTTGGACAACAACCTCCAGGCACCCAACGTAAGCCCGCCCCCCTGTAATGAAGACCTCAACCCACCCAGGCACCCCCCCCAACAACTGGAAATCTTTCGCCCCCATCTCAGAAGCAGAGATCTCTAAATTAATTACCAGCTCCAAACCCTCGTCACCTTCTCGGACCCTATCCCTGCGCAACTAGCTAAGAAGCTCAATCTCACCCTAGCCCCGCTTTGGACCAAGATTATAAATAGCTCCCTAAGAACCGGAGTCATGCCAGACTGTCTCAAAATTGGTCAAGTCACACCACTACTAAAAAAACCGGGCTCTGACCCCAATGATCTCAACAACTTCAGGACTGTATCTAATCTCCCATTTTTAGCAAAAATCTTGGAAAGATGTGTCCTCCTGCAATTAACCCAACACATGGAAAGCAACAACTTCCTAGACCATCACCAATCAGGCTTCAGAAAAGGTTGCAGCACTGAGACAGCGATCCTGAATGTCATAGATGATATTCACAAATCACTTGACAATAATCGATGCTGCCTACTCATTCTCCTGGACTTATCGGCAGCCTTTGACACGGTTGACCACAAACTGCTCATTAATGTACTACGGGAAAGGGTCGGAGCAGATGAGGTGGTACTACAGTGGTTGTCCTCCTTCCTGCATAACCGTACCCAAAGAATAAAAATTAAAAACAGCACGTCAGACCTACTCCCCGTAAACAGGGGGTTCCGCAAGGATCAGTTCTCTCCCCAGCACTATTCAATATCTACATGGAGCCCCTCGCCAAGATACTCAAAAAAGCCAACATCCCCTTCCACCTATATGTGGACGATACCCAGATCTACCTTGAAACTTCCTCTATTGATGACATACAGAGACTAAACCTCACCCTGAAAGAAATCCAACGCTGGTTATCCCTCAACCACCTGAAACTAAACCAAGACAAGATGGAAATATTCATCATATCCAACAAAGAACAGACCCCCCAAGTCACAGAATGGCTAAAATCCATTGATGCTCTCAACTGCAACCTCACCCCGGCAGACTCCGTAAAATCACTGGGAATCACTCTGGACCCTAACTTAGACATGGTCAAACACATCAAAAACACAGCTAAGAGCACTTTCCTCAACCTAAAACTGCTCAACAAAATAAAGCCATTCATCCCTCCCAATGACCTCAAACAAGTCACTCAATCCCTGGTTTTGTCCAGATTGGACTACGGGAACGCAACCCTCACAGGCACAGCAAAATCCCACTAAGCCCCCCTCAGAACAACTCTAAATGCAGCAGCCAGGATGGTCACTGGAGTAAAAAAATATGAACACATCTCTCCTGCTCTCAGAGAGTTAAAATGGATCCCAACCGAAATGCGTGCCAGCTTCAGAACAGCCTGCCTCACACACAAAGCCCTGCATACCGGTAAACCCGCATACCTGGCCGCCAAACTCAACAAAGCTGGTCAGTCAAGGAACCTCAGGAGTACTAACACTCTACTTCTCATCCCGCCAAAAACTCGCAAACATAAAGCCTTATCACGCTCCTTCTCTGGAAATGCGCCCAAAATTTGGAACTCCATCCCAGTCCATATCAGGACTAACCCCTCCTTTCCAAAATTCAAAAGCCAGCTCAAAGACCTTTTTCTCAACTGAACTCTTCCGAATGGATAGCTGATGCTTTACATCGAATCTCGCCCACTACAGTATACAATCACTTTGCTTAGAGGACCGATACTTCTCATACCTCTCATCTCACTCCGTTGTCCCCCCTCACGATCTGCATTTCATCACGAATCATTGAGTCTATTTGTTACTCCTTGTGTTTGAACTGTACTAGTCACGAATCATTATGTTCTACTACGGTCTCTTCTTATGTTTGATTGCATCTTTAATACATGTTGTAAAGCGCTCTGATACCCTCGGGTCTGGCTAGCGCTATATAAAACGCCTAAATAAATAATAAATAAATAAATAAGAAACGGAGCAAAAGTAAGTGGCATGCACATGAACCATTGGCAAGCAAGGGAGGGATGTAAGCCCTTTTTAAATTTATATTAAATTTAATAGATTTCACAAGCACAGCGCAAGCGCTATGCAGGCAAAACCTAAAAAGGTATTAAATACACTAATATTTATGATATTTTTTGCCTGATGAACTGAGACAATACAAATTTTACCATAAAACCAGTCCAACCAAGCAGAGCCCCATTGAAACTTCAAAGCAGTGATAAATCCAACCACCTGAAGCAGGAGTCATCTCAAGACTCGAGCACTCCTGCAAGTGAGGCAGAAACAGCTGTGGGGTGCCATTCACTCAGTTTTATCCGATTTGGGGTTTGGGGGGGTGAGAAGACTGAAAAGAGAAACTACATTGTCTCACCTCCCATGAAGGCTGCTCCCCAGCACTGAAGTAGATATGCCGCCTGCAGCAATCTAAGCCCTGCAGAGATCACTGGACAAGCTGGCCCCTGAAGACAACAACCACTCAACTCCACATAATTCAACACAACGCCACACAAATAAAGTGGCACATAATTCCACAACACACAAATCCACACCACATAATTCCACTACACACAACACATTTAAACAACTCATAATTCCACAACACACAATTCAACTACACACAGTTTCACTCCACATCATTCCACTCCATGCCACATAAATACAATCCCAAAATTTCAACTCCACATATTTCCACTTTGCTCCAGGCCACATAATTCCACTTCACATAATACCACTCCACGCAACATAATTCCACTCTATTCCAAACCACATAATTACACTCCACGCAACACAATTCAACTCCAGCTAATTCTACTACACATACTTCTACTCCAAGCTACATAATTACACTTCACGCCACTTATTTACACTCCACATATATCCACTCAACTCCAAAACACATAATTACACTTCACAAATTTCAACGCCACAATATGCCACATAATTCCACTCCACACCATGCCACATATTTCTACACAATGCCATTCAATTCCACATCACACAATTGAATGCCACACAATTCTACACCTCACAACCTCATTTCTCTCCACATATTACCATTCAGCACCATATAATTAAACTCCACATAATTACACTCTACTCCATACCATATAAATACACTCCACATAAATCCACTCTAAGCCACATAGCAACACTCTACATAAATACACTCCACACCATGCCACATAATTCAAGTCCACATAATTTCATTCAACTCCACCCAATTCAACCCCACACAATTCCATTGCACACCACAAAATGCCACACCACACTACATAATTCCACTCCACAACACATAATTCCACTACATACCACATAAATCCAATCCACACCACAGAATTCTACATCATGTCACAAAATTCAATGCCACACCACATAATTCCACTCCGCTCCATGCCACTCCATTACACACAATACCACTGCACATAATTACACTCCATGACACACAAACCCAATCCGCATAATTCCACTACACTAAATACCACATAGTTACATCCACATATTTCCACTGCACCCCATGCCACATAATTCCACTACATACAACTCAACACCACACAATTACACAACAATCAATTCCACTAAAACCCACATAATTCCACTCCACACCACTATAGCCACTCCACAACGCATGGCTAAAAGACATTAACAACGCCAATAGGTCTCGGACTACCGAGACCTATTGGCTTTGCCATTGCTTGTTAAGAGGGTCACCTGACTTGTGACGCCTGTGTTTGATGAGTGTGGGGTGGGTTTAAGTACTGCCCTTATAGAGGGACAGCTGCATGATGAGTCCTGCAGGGCACTACACATATAAAAATTGTCAAATCCACTAAAACATGTTTGTTGTAATCGTATTGAGTTTGACCTAGGGCCACCAGAAGGACACAGACATCCTGGATGGGGAGGTACAGAAGTGAACCTGAAGGTCACATGTTTAGACTCCGGTTTTGGTTCCTGGTACGCATCCTCTTGTAAACAGTTGTTTGGCTTTCTGATCACTCCCCCTTTAGCGTGCATATTTACAAAACAGTATGTCACATGGGCGCTGTGTCTCTATTAAAACTTGAGTCTCATGTGATGTATCATTTTTTATACACTTCACACACAGTAATGAGGGGCAGGAGGATCACCCCCCTCCGACCTCCTGTAACAAGACTCTACACATAGAGAAGTGGGGCAATAAAAGGTATGTCGCTATTTAGAAGAGGTGAGTAAACAAGACACACATGTTCTTAAAACTGCCCTCACCCACAAAAATTTGTGGCATGCTTCTTCATAGGGCTGCTACAACACCCCCCACAAGCCCACGACAGAGGTGGAGCAATAGGGTGGGGGAGACAAAACAAACATAAAGAGAAAAAATGCGGGATCAAAGGAAAAGTGCAGAGAAAACACTGTTAAAACTAACGCAGGGATCTCCAAACTACCCTTTATTAGTGGACTTCCTGGTTAGGTTAAAAAGGTTTTAATCAACCAGTGGCTGATGGCATGCTTGTCTATAATGAACCCACTACCCCTCCACTCTGCAAACTGTCGACATGTTTCAGCCGGATGCTACGTCTTCCCCGGCTTTCATCAGGACTAAAGAGTAGATCCCTAAGAAACTCTCCCTACCTCCTACCTTGAGGAGTATATTGTTGTCATAGCCTGTGTAATAGCTCAGGTTGTGAAGGTCTCGTAAACATACTCAAAAGAAAATATCCGAGTTTATTTGATACTCGTGTTCGAAATGGCAGGGGAGTGAGGACGGCTCCCTGTAGTCACACATTCGTCAAGGTGAGCTCGTCACGGCCATAGTGTCCCTCCCTGCGCTGCGTAGGTGATTTTTTATACAATCTGCAGCTGACTGCACCTTATGTACATTACATCACAGCCTCCATCAGAATGCCCACGAGCCGAGGCTGTGACACAGGCTGCACAACTTGGTATCAAATCACGTGGTTTACTGCAGCAGTCGCTCTCTGGCATAAGTGTTCTCTGACTGGGAAATGTCCATCCTACGCCAACTTTCACCACGGGGACTGGCAGTGTTCATGGGTGCAAGTTGTCAGGACAATGAGCTGGGCTATTTGGGGACACAGAGAGAGTTCTTCGGACTGTGGACCCTCCTTCTCCCAGGGCAGGGGCTCTGACTGAAGACTGTAATTGTAATTATATAGCACTTGTCAGGAAAATGAACTGGGCTATTTGGGGGCATGGAGAGAGTTCTCTGACCTGTGCACCCTCCTGATTGAAGATTGTAATTGTATTTATATAGTGCTTACTACCTCTGACGAGGGTCAAATCGATTTTCGTCGAGTAGCACACTACTCCAGAATCCAAAAAAGATTAGTGGTGGATTAGTATTGGAGATATGAGTTAATTTGACTGCTGGACATGTGAGTCTGTTAGTTGGATTGAATAGAATAATGGAGGGATAGAAGAGGGGAGAGTCTAGAATGTATTTTCTGGGAGAGCATAGTAGTAAGATGAGGTTTGGGATGAATAAAAGGAGAGATGGAAGAGGGAAGAGTCTCTAGAACTGGATTAGGGAGATCATAGTAGTAACATGAGGTCTGGGATGAGTCAAAGGAGGGATACATGAGGGAAGAATTCAGAAATAGTTGTTTGGGAGATCATAGTAGTAAAATGAGGTTTGGGGTAATCCCAGGAGGAATAGAGGAGGGAAGAGTCTAGAAAGTGTTATTTTAAAGATCATAGTAGTAGAATGAGGTTCGGGCTGAGTCAGAGAGTGGAGGTAGAGGATATACTGAGAGAGGTATAGGGTGAGACATAGGATAGTGCATTGGAGAGAGTCAAAGTTTTCTTTTTCTTCTATTCTTGTACAGTAGGAGTAAAGTAATAAATATATAGATACATAAGTACATAGAGAGGGTATACATGTATAAGGAACATAATATATCAAGATTTAAGTTGTATTTTATAAACTCAGACGTTCAAGTGATGCTGTACTTTAAACTAATTTATTTGGGTATTCTTTAACTACTACTTTTTGCTGAAATGTTATATTTTCCTCAATATTTTAAAAGTGAAGCAATTGTAAATCAAATAGTTATGATAATATTAACATATTGTGACAGATAAATAAAACACAGACCCATAAGCATCTAATCAAATAACTTATATGAAAACTATGCAGTTACCTATATACATGTTAAGCGTACAATAATATATATATTTAACCATAAGTAATATGTACCTAAAGAATATCTATATATTTTTTTTTTAAAACATAACGTTTATACACATTGGTACAAAGAAATACACATATCTAGATACGTACATATAATCAAAAGATAAATGTTTATATACACAGGTATATGTTGTACATTAGTGTTTGAGCATGGTGAATGTGTAGGAAAGAGCCAACTCTTGAGTAGTCTTCTGAAGATATAATGGTTATCCGTGGATCTTATGTTTGGGGGTAATGAATTCCATAGTTTGGCAGCTTGAACAGAGAAAGATGTGCAACCTATGTTTATTTTCTTGTATGGTGGGATTTTGAGGCGAGGTGCCAATGTAGAGCCGAGGTTCCTTTATTGAATGTTTTTGGTGATTTTATACCTGATGAAAAGTGGTCCTGTTCCATGTATTACTCAGTGGGAGATACAAGAGCTTGAAGGTGGATTTTCTGGCAACCGGTAACTAATGTAGGGCTCTCATGCACCGGGGGGATGTGGGCTTGTGGCTTTACATGTAGGAGTAGTCTGGTAGCAGAGTGCCAAATCCATTTTAATCTTTTAATAGTTGATAAAGATGATCCATGGTAGAGGCGTCGGCGTAATCAAGTTTAGACAGTGCAAGAGCTATAGTAGCCCAGACCTTGTGTAGAAATCGCAGGTGGGGTAAGATGCGTCGCAGAGTTTACATTGTAATGAAGCTTGATCTTGCTAATTTGTCCAGTTGGGCATTCATTGATAACTTGGAATCCATGGTAATTCCAGGGTTTCTTACTTCCTTAGATAGTTTAGGAGGTGGCCCCAGATCGTCAGGCCAGGCACAGTGTGTGGCATAATTTTTCAAATTGCCACATGCCAGATCCATAAATTTATTTTGTAATATTTGTTTGAAGGAATGCAGAGGCTGGGTTAGACTACCTACGGAGGGTATTTTCGGAAATTAGTTGGTGCTTTTTCTTTGTTTTAAATAGATGTCCAACATGTTTGCTTTGGTTTTGTAATGATTTGCCAGTTTGTCAGTAAATTCTTGAATAATGGGATAAGTTCCTTGTATGCAGTTAGGTTTACGAAATTTGGTGAGAATTTTATAAAATTCTTTTATTTGCACATTTAGGGGCACATGCATCAAGCTAGTTTGCGATAGCAAACAGTCCGATTCGCAAAATGGCCTTTTCTAATGCAAGAACGTTTTTGCATTCACAATTTAGGTAATTGTGATTCCCTAAATTGCGAATGCAAATAGGGAATTGTATTTTGCGATTCCCTAATGCACAGGCAGGAAGCATTTCCTAAATGCAAACTGTGCATTTAGGAAACGCTAATTGCTATCAACTTCAAGTTGATGGTAAACAATTGCATTCTTTAAAAAATGCACAAAACTGCATTTTTGAAAGTGCCACGAGCGCACACATGCCCCTAGGCCATGTGTGTGCCTTACATGTGCATCTTTTTTTGTTAGGGGCGCCTCGAGGGGGGCCTTAGGCCCACGGGCACTCTTGCCTTTGCATTACCTAATTTGCGATTACCAATTAGGTAACCGCAATTTAGGTAATGCAAGACCATTCTCACCTATGGGCTTTGAGGCCCATAAGAAAGAATGGAGTTGCAATTGCAAATAACAATTCCCTAATTGCGTTTGCGATTCTTAAAGAATCGCAATTAAAGAATTGCTATTTGCTGTATGTGTTGTGGCATTGCATTTTGCGCTTACCACATAGCGATTTCTTAATAATCGCTATTTGATAATCGCAAAATGCAACTTTCATGCATGTGCCCCTGTGTTTATTTGAATTCTGTCTGATTAGTACCTTTTTTTTTTTAGCTTTTTTGATTGTTGACTTGTATATTCTGTTTCTGTAGGTGAAGTTTGTCTTGATCACTGTTTGTTTTGAGCCAGGTGCGTTGCAGCTTTCTAATTTGTTGTTTTATCTCTTTTAGTTCTGTATTTCTCCAAGGTGCCTGTTTTCTTTTGTCCTGTTTTGTTGTTCTGAGTGGTGTTAGGATAGCAAAAGCTTCCTGTAGACACTCAAAGTGTTTTAATGGAATTTATTGTATCTAGATCTGAGTTGGATGTTATTTGGGTTTTTAAGTATTCATAATTTAGTTTGTTCCACAGTTGATAGGTGAATGCATGTAAGGTGGTCTTCGGTGTGTAGCCTTGTGCTGTTCCATGTTGGAAAGCAAGCAAATGGTGATCTGACCATGTAACTAGAGTAATCCTGTGAAATGTAACTAGTTCTGGATTTGCAAAAATGACAATAAGAATGTGTCCAGCCATGTGTGTAGGTTTGTGGATGATCAGCTCTAGGTTCAGTGTGTATTGGCCTGTGATGATAGTTTTTTGATGGGGCATAATCGGTTTGTCAAACCAAATGTTCAGGTCGCCAAGAATGCATAGGTTGGAGTGTAGTGTTATAAGGTTAGAAACTTTGTCTAGAAATGTTGCATTGCTAGGTGGTGGCCTGTAAAGGAGAAGAAAGTTACAGGAGGAAGTTGGTGTAGGGTTGAATCTGGTGATGAGGGCCTCACAACATTGTATGGAAACGTCGTCAGCTTTTGTGAAATGTATTCTTTGCTTGAATAGAACAGTTAGTCCACCTCCTCTTTTGCTTATATGATTTAGTGTGATAGCTTGATAGCCTAGAGGAACGGCTTCATGCAACACAGGAGCCTGGTCATCTCCCAACCATGATTCAGTTATGAAGAGTAAGTCCGGTTGTGTGTCAGTGAGTATGTCGTAGATGTGGTGTCTGGTTTTAGAGAGTGATCAAGCATTAATTAGTAGGCAGATTTTATGTTTTGATGTGGTGTGACTTTGGGTTTTGAACAAGAGTGTGTAGTATTTTTTTTTAACTTGTAGCAGGTATGTCATTAATGCTGGTATCAGCTGTATGAGGATAGCAATAGTATTCTTTTTCTGTATCATATTTCTCGTGCAGCAGGCTTAGAAGGCATTTTGATGGGCATGTGTGTATAGGTGGTGGAGATGGTAGTTAACAATGAGTTGGTGAGCTGTGTTGTTTTTGTGGGGTAGCCTTGCTGTGTAATAGACATGGAGATGCAAATTTCTGAAGAGTTCCTGTTGTTTATTTTGTTTGCATCTTTTTAGGGTGGAAGGAGTATGGGTTAGGGGTGGTGGGACGTTTTAAGGCTCTGAATTGTGCAATGGATGAGAGGGAGGTGAATGAGAGTTGTGTTAGCGTATTTGTGTTAGGTGTGGGTGAAGAGAGAAAATTTGGGAGTAAAGATGGTTTAAAATGTGTATTTTTTATATAGTCAGGAGTGTGGGAGTGGGTTTATGTTTCTAATTTGTGACGGAATGTATTATGAAATAATGTGTGCGTGAGTTTTTGATGTGCTGGTGTGTTTGTTATGTTTTGTTTTTGTGGGGTAGTGAGAGGAGATATTGATGTAGTGGTTTTCTGAGAAGGATTTGTATGTAAAATACTGTTGGTGAGTGGAAGTTGAATGGTAAAGGGGTGGTGATGAGTATTGGAAAATAATGTATATGGTGTGTGAGAGGGGATGGACAAGAGTTATGAGTGTGTTAGATTTGATAGCTGGAAGAGGTGTATTGGCGTGTAAGGATTGTTTGGTTGTGTGTTTTTGGTGAAAAGAGGAGGAGGGTGTTGGTTAATGATAAGATGGAGGGCTGAGTATAGGTTTTGTGGTGACACAAAGGGGTCCGTTAGGAGCAAGTAGAGGATACAGCTGGTGTTTTGTATGAACAGGGAGTGTGTGTCTGGATGGATTCAAGTTATGTATAATGTGGCTTTCTATCATGTTGTAGATGTGTGGATTTGTTAGTGGTATAGGACAGAGTGGTGTTTTGTGTGAGAGTGAAGGTGCCATTGTGTGGTACATGGGGTAGAAGGGCTTATATGTGTGGTTTGTGGGGTTTTATAGTGTTTGCTGAGACATTGAAATGTGGATATGGTTTGTCTGTAGTAAATTAGTAGTGTGCATTTGCTATGAGTGTGTCATTATGTTTCTGGATGTGGATGAGTTATGGTGTTGGCTGGTGAATGGCAAAGAGAGCAGCATTTCTGGCCCTAGGTTCGACCTGTCTCGAACAGCCCAAAAAGACAACTGCCTTTGTCCTCTCCACCCTTAGCCTCGATGCCCGGGCTGAGATGCCCAGAGCCCTAGGGTTCAGTCGCCCTACGTCAGGTGACCTTTAACCAATCAGAACCCTATCCCTAACCCTAACAAATTAGAACTCTAACCCTAAGCCCTAAGTCTAATAGAAACCCTATCCCTAGGAACCAATCAGAACCCCAGACCTATCACTGTCTTTTTTTTTTGTCCTCATCTCACCGAAACTTCTGCAGAGTAAAGCAGAAGAGACCACCATCCGACCTGGGCACCCCGGTCTTCTGCTACTGCATAGGCTTCAGGCCTGGCCAGGCCAGCTTCTTTGTATGAAGCTTGGTGTAATCATTGGACCAGGGGGCGTTAGACTAATCGCATTTCGCTAGCCCATAATAGTAACAGAGCCCAGATATTAGAGTTACCATCTTGGTCCAAGCGAGCCATGCCGAATACAGCTTTCAACCAGTTCTCATAGAGGGAGGCCTAGAATCTTTCCAGAGTTTACAAATCTCCCTCCGAGCTATAAGAATCAGAAGGAGTAACAGGCCTTTTGCGTTCCCGGCAACCTATTAGTAGAGTCATTATCCAGGCCAAATATAACTAATGGAAGATTCACAATCAACTTAACTTTGAAAATTGCTTGTAAAGCACGTTCAACATTCTTCCAAAAACCATTTAAAATAGCACATTCAAAAAATATGTGGATATCGTCCGCCGCGATGAGATCACATCTTGGGCACATCGGGGAGGAGGAGGGAGCAAATTTTGCTATTTTCATGGGAGTATAATAAAGCCTGTTTATAACGAAGAAATGGTTCTTTTTGAGAGATGCAGGCTTAACGTACTTATATAGTATCTGTAATGAAAGACCAAACAGATCAACAGCAATATCGTCCAGGACTGACTTATTCCAGACATGATAATGTGGAGGAAGATCTGCAACATCTGTGTCTACAAGATTTCTATACCAGTACCCAACCTCCTTCTTGAAGGGTTTTGGATTTTGAAGACGAAGCTCAATTTCCCAGTTTCCCACTATATTTGTTTTTTCAGCTATATACCAGGAGGACAATTGTAGGTATTTAAATTTGGAGAAAGAGCTTCCTATTTTAGATCTTAAAACCTCCCAGGGGTATACTCCATCTGATGAAATAAGATCGGACCAGATCGCTATACCAGCTTTTTTGATAGGCAGCGCAAGACTATCTTCCAGCCATGTAGGTAACCCTGGGGAGTCCCAGATAGGAGCGAAGTCCGAATAATAACCAATCCCAAGTTTCCTTCTAATCTCGTACCAAACATTAAGAGCTGTTTTTATGACTAACCTATCACTGTCTTGACCCACAAATCACCTTCCACATATATGAACGCTGCAGGCATCACCGCTGCCATTCCCCTGGCAAGGCATTCCATATATACAATACAGATATTATGTTGATTATGGCTGAACAAAACTCAGAGCCATTTTGGGCTGAGGGGCTAATCTGGAGGGGCATGTGTTCTTCTGTTTTACTTTCTATGTTGTATTTTTCAGTTGGCCTTTATCGAGACTACATTGCCCAGAAGTCTCTGCTGCCTCACAGGGCACACAGTTTTAGGCCACTAACTCATTGCGTGAACAGTTTCCTGCCATTGTTATTGATGACTCATAGGAAATTACACTGTGATGCCTCAGTTATTGATGACTCATAGGAAGTTCCACCATGATTGCTGTGATTGCTGACTCACAGGAGGTTCAACATTAGGTAAGACTGCTCTATAAATATGACCGTGCCCTATCTTCCTCGCGTGTTTTTCTCCAACGTCAAGAAGGACCAGTCGAAGCCGTGGAGAGCTCGCAAATCTTGAGATAAGCACAAGACTGAGTGAGCAGGGTCCCATCAGCGCCTTCGAGAATTCACGGAACAAGAACAGCGAGAGATCAGGAAGCTTGCAGCATCAGAAGCGGTAGAGAACTTCAACGCAGCTCCAAGATTTTACCAAGAATGTCACTTCAGTTGGAGCAGTGGGAGACGCTTCACCAGTTGAGCCTGTGCAGTTGGTGGCAGTTCAAACAGCGATAACACACTCTGGCACAACAAACAAAATGCAAGTGTGGGTCAGTTTGGAATGCGGGTGGGCTCCGCGTTTGTACAAATCTTGTTGGCAAAACAGCAGGTTGGATCCGCTAAAGACTTGCTTAGATAATTTGAATTAGTGCGGAGTAAGAAAACTTTGCCTTAATCAAAGATTGAACAATTCTGTAGACTGTGCAAATAACAGTAATACGGAGTGAGTGAACTCCACTATTAGCATACAGGAATAAAGAATAATACTTGTCAGATCACCAGCCTTTTGTCGCTAAACAGGGAAAGGGAGAATAAAAGACATTTCCTGTGCCCTTTCAGCGATTAAGAATCAAGGGGAGTATCCATCCCATGAAAGGTTCCTAGAACAGGTTCAGCTGAACTCATTTGCTTTTCAGGTAAGGTGGTATTGATCACAAGTCTGGATACTAGCAACGTACTTATATGGTAATAGCAGGGACTTATACAGTGACTTTGTTGTGTCTTTCAGATCTCCCTCCCAGCTGTCCCCTTCCTTTCCCTCCCTCGCTTGATCCTTCCAACTGTCTGTGCTTTAACAGCAAGCAGCAGTTGGGAAGATCGGGAGGTGGACCCACTTGAGCATCGCCTTGATCCTGAGGAGTTTGTCTGGCTGGCAATCACCCAATCAGAACTCTAACCCTAAGTCCTAAGTCCTAAGTCCAATAGAAACCCTAGCCCTAGGAACCAATTAGAACCACAGACCTATTAGCCAATTACAATCCTAAGCCCTATGTCTGATAAAAACTCTTGACCTAGGAACCACTCAGAGCACAGATGCAAAAACCAGTAAAAAACGTATAAAGGGCATGTGACTAAAGACCCAATCGGCTATAGCAATACACTTCTAAAGTACCCCAGGACCTCAGAAGAGGAATATGGAGACTCACAGGGTGGCAGGCAGAGGCCAAACAGTAGGGTCCAGACCAGGTCCGACCGGGCTAGCCTGTTTGTGAATGAGATCATGTGTGTGGTGCAGTGACTCTGCCGGCAAGAGGAAGCATGCGTGCTAACTCATGCTGCTGGTGCCCGTTCCCACTGCGCTGCCTTTACGAGACAGCCAAGCTAAGGCAGTGCTCAGGATGGACCCTCATCTGTGATCTGGAAGCATCTCGTCCATCAGCCCTAGTTTCCTGCACTTTTCCTGAATCCCTCTCTGCCGACATCAGAGCCACAGGGGCGGAGGGGCAGGCGACGCTGCCACGGGAGAGTACTGCGCCCACAGTGCTGCCCACTCTGCACATGGCAGGCTCATCTGCCCTGTCAACAGGTGTGCATGAGCAGGTCACCTGGCGCTGTCTTTCTTCGCTGTCTTGCTTCTGTACTTTGTTTTTTTCATCACAACCTCAGAGTTTAAAATACCAGAACAATGTCTCCATCACTTAGCCACTGCTCTGGGCTTTTAATCCTCTACTCATAATGAGAACAAACTAAAAGTATCACAATGTAAAGCGAAACCATGTGTATAGCTAAACTTGTCCCAGCTGCCTTGGGATAACTTTGGCATCTATCCTGGCATTTATAGCTTACGTTCATTATTATTGGCACTTGCAACAGAAAAATAAAACTATAAGAATGTGAAGTGAAGCAAATGAAAAAGCCAAATCTGGCGGAACGTCTCACACCTGAACTGGGACTCCTTGAACAGATGAACAACTAAGACCCAGGGATGAGGGAGGCATAACAGCACGTTCACATACTTTATTAGAGATCACTTTATTAAAGAGCTGAGCTCTCC
Organism: Calotriton arnoldi; assembly: GCA_963921515.1. Lineage (NCBI taxonomy): Eukaryota > Metazoa > Chordata > Amphibia > Caudata > Salamandridae > Calotriton > Calotriton arnoldi. The sequence continues at coordinate 1,556,484 of CAWUFW010004235.1, read as the reverse complement.
TGGCAAACAAGTGTGCACCTTGCAGGTCATATCAGACTGCAGCAAGGAATGACCCATGCTGGAATGACACCACTTTTCCATGCCTAGGCATGTATTTAATATATGAGACTAAAAACAATTAATTGGAAACAAAAAGAAATGGACAGAAAATATGGGGCCACATGTATGACATGTATTTGAGGTCACAAAAGGAGAATTGGGCCTTTTGTGACCGCTAAAATGTAATTTGGCATGAACTAACCATATTTTGCAAGTTGGTAACCTATTACTGACTCGCAAAATAGGGTTTGGGAGTCGGTATTAGGCATGGGCATTTCAAGGGGATTCCTAATAGCAAGTCGCAGGGGCATGTATGAATGTTTTGAACTGGAATGCGGTCGCAAAACAATCATAATTTACCAACACTGTGAAAGAGGTGGAAACCCAAAGGACCCCTACCCCTTTGTGAATGTGGGTGCCAACATGTTTTTAGAGCAGGCAGTGGTCCCACTGTAGCTTTTCATTTTTATTTTTGAAATGCATCCCAATTTCCTTAAAGGAAAACGACTGCATTCCAATAAAAAATGTTGCTTTATTTAAAAAGCAATCACAGACATGGTGGCCTACTGGCCCCAGCAGGCCACCATCCCTGCGATTACTGGCCATTGCCAATGGGTTGCAAATTGTGACCTGCCACATGAATATTGGTGAGGCAGGACAATTGTGACCTCTTGGGAATCGCAAACAGTGTCTGAGATACTGTTGTACATAGCATTTTGCAAGTTCCTAATTGCGAGTCACAAAAAGTCTCTATTAGGAACTCGCAAAATATTTCCATCGTACATATGGCCCATGACGTCCTGCTGACTAGGACTGATATTGTAACTATGGCTCAGCTTGCCTTTCATCCTTCAGAGGTAGATAGACTGTTACACTTGGGCACTGGGTTCTATGTAAAAGACTTTGCACTGATAATATGTAAAATAGGTTCCAGGAGACATGTTAGTTTGCAGTGTGACTATATAAAAATTATAATTTTGCTATGATGCTCTTATAAATGCTGCTCTCCAGTAGGAGAACTGGTTATCTACCTATGTGCTGAGGAAGAAATGGGGGTGAGACGCAGCTCCCCCAAATTCTTCCATGTCTGTTTTCAGCTGCTCAACAGTTATTAGGCCTCTTTATTTTGCTTTGCATCTCGTTCCCACTTTTTCTACTCCAAACAGCAGAATGCAACGTGGGACTAGTTTAAAAAGCCTCACTGGGTGGACATCTTGCATCTGACATGGACTGTCTAGAGAGATCTAGGGATGCATGGCTGTCAAACTAGGAGATCCAAAGTGTAATCCCTGCTTCTCCACTTGATTGTGTTGTGTGACCCGAGGCTGATTTTAGCTTCCTGTGCCAATGACTACAGAGAGGGTAGTTTTACAAGTCTATATTCATCAGTGTACAAACACGAACTCAACATTCTAAACCTGCATTCACTTTACTACGTTCTAACTCTTTCATCTCACGTCTACAGAGTCCATCAGGACCCATAAGGGTTCTGTCATCGCTAACTCAAACGACACTACATCTCTCCCTTTGTTCAATATAAAATTAATTTTTCTTCCAAATATATATAAAAATCATAACTCTTTACTGAGTCATCATGGCGCTTTAATCACACGCCCCGATTGTGTCGTGGGAAACTGGGCAGGCAGTCTGTGATCCATGTTAGTGATGGAGAAACAACAGCAGTTACTGGACTTCCAACTGTCCATGCAGATCCAGTCTCTACGTTGACAACAATGATCAGCAAGCAATGGGACACGTTGAAAGTACAAGGAATCTTGGGTGATGGACTTCCCAGGTCATTGGGCAGTTATGATGCTGGTCACAACCTGAAATGGTTCAGCATCAAAGGGAGCATTAGATTTTTGCTTTCTAGACTGGCAAACAAACACTCGATCTCCTTTATTGAAAGTAATGTCTCTGGCATGCTGTTGTTTGTCTGCATAGGCCTTCATTTTCTTTTTAAGATCCAAGTCTTTTGTGTGAACATCTTCCTCAGTATTTGAACTACAATTGGTCCATTGAGTTAAATTTGTCGTCAAGGCTCTTCCGAACATCAAAATTGTGGGGCTTTCCCCTGTAGTGGAGTGAGGGGTCGAACAGTAAGCTTGAATAGTGGTATTCAAAACAACTTTCAGGCCAAGCATCTCTAATGCAACATGCTGAACAGCTTTCTTTAAAGTACTCATGAAGCGTTCGACATGGCCTTTGGCCTGGGGATAGAGAAGGGTGATTTTGTGATGCTACACATATAGATGGCTGAGAAAGTCTCTAAACTCATGTAGATGCCTCAGTTCATCTTCTGTAATGGGTTTTTGAGACTGGAAATATACCAGCACTTTGCAAGTGAGCAGTTAGAACAGAGGCGTCCAACGTTGGTCCCCGAGGGAGTTTCAGACTACCAACTGACTGTTTCTATTTAGATGAATTGTATGTAAAATTATCCCATGCACTGTCCTGAAATCTGGTATCAATCCTGCCTGATGGCAACAAGCCTGGATGCATGCCAGGTTTTCAGGGGGACACTGACTGTGTACATTGTTCGATTTAAATAATTGTATACTTGTTTATCCTGAAAATCCGGCATCAGTAATGCCTGCTTGGCTCCAAGGCCCGGATCTTTGCAAGGCTATTTAGATAGTCCCTATGTTAATAGTTGTCTTTCATTGATGCTTCTATAATTGTTTCATGTGGGTGACACATAAATCTGACCTGGGTCCGGACTTCATGAGCCTATGTGGAATACACCTACCACAGGACAAGCCTGTTCTGATTCTCATTGAGAGCACTGGAGAGAGCTCAAAGGAGCTGCGGGCTCACCATTTTCCAAGCATTTTCTCACTCTGGAATGAGATGTCTTGAACTTGGGGGGCGAACCCTGAGCGGGAGAATATAAACACAGAGGCTAGGGATTAGATAAGGCTGTAGGTGACATAATTGACACAAGGGTAAGAGATAAAGATCAGAGGAATGCAGAGGAGAGATGGACAGCAGAGGTAGTGGTGGGACTGATCAGAGGTGAGTGTGAGAGGAATGAAGAGACCTCCCGGACAGCTAGATGACTAGAAGTGACCCAGAAGGTTCAGGCTGGGAACTCCAGGGAACAAAGATGAGAACCGTGAGAGGCACAGAGAGACTACAGACATACAGGGGTGTCTGTGTTTTATATCATTTTTTGACGCACCATAAATCTAAGGCTTTCAGATGACTCCATACCATAGTTAAATCCAGGCTTTCCCTTTCCAAACAAGTATTTTCAGATGTGTTAGTCCAATTGGTTTAGTGGAGACGAAGAAATAACACAACTCCCAAAATGCAGAAGGTTGTTAAAGGGAAGCTCAGGGCTAAGAAATGTGGCCATGATGACTAGGAGTCATCTGGTAACTTTAGATATATCCCAAAGTCTCCTGGTGAGCCCTTCACTAATAATGCGGCCCGAAAGCTTCTCAAGGGTTGGTAGATCTGAAAATATTTGTTCCAAAATGGCCCAATTTCAGGTTGAGACCCATGAAACCTTCCTCAACGATGCATGTTGCCCCTTGTGCCCCAAGTGTCGCTTGGGCATTTTGCAATGACACCTATACCTACAATTTCAAACAGTGCTTCTTATAGCTCAGGACACTGCTGCAAGTTTCTACTAGTATGACTGATGCCCAAACTGTGTGAGTGTTTGCACATATGCGCCTGCCACCCAGCCCCGCATCTGGGGTGTGAGGACTCTACGGGAAGTGTGTTAAGCCTGTGCAAACCACAGAGCTTGGCAATTCCGGCTGGACTGTCCCCGTCGGAGCAGAACCCGGGATGATTTGCATATGGCTGGTTCCTGTCTGAGGTGGCATGGTGGGCAAAAAAAACACAGGACTGGGATGCGCCTCGAATACTTACTAGTGGCTGAGAATAATTCAGTCGTTCTACCTATCACTTTTTTAAATTCCTCAGTGCAACACCATAACTGCGTCGGGGTATGGTTAGACATGGGCCCTGTGCTCACCATTCCACTGAAACAAAGCTGAACCCTACTGACGAGGCCCATATAGGCCACAACCAGTCTGTGGTTCCTTGTGCTGCAGTTCAGAGGGGATCTGGCCTGGCTATTAGGGCTGGATTGGTGTCATGAAGCAGGACCAAGGCTGATTTGCATATGGCTATTTCATGTGTGAGGTGGCATAGTGGACAAAAAACACAATGGGCTAGGACGCACCCCGGAGTAAATACCAGTGGTTGAGATTAATGTAAGCATTTCAACCATCACTTTTAAAAATGTTTAAGTGCAACAGGTATGCCTACCTGTGGGTCCTGTGCTCAGTGCACCATTGGAACCAGGCTGACGCCCGCCCAGATATGCCAAAACTGGTCTGGGGTTGCTTGTGTTCCAGTTCAGAGGGGATCTGACCTGGCAGTTTGGGATGGACTGTTCCTGTTATAGAAAGCCCAAGGCTACTTTGCATATTGCTGATTCCCTTCTGAGATGCACTGTGGACAAAAAAATGATAGCTTGGGATGTGGCCCAAGTAATTACCAGTAGCTGAGATTAGTTAGCATTCCACCTACCATTTTTTTGTATTTCTCAGACTGCAGACCTCTCAAGTTTTCCTAGGTATGGAAAGCATGAGTATCCCTTCCAGTGCAGGTTTTTGCTAAGCATTCTGGGACTTATAGTTCTGTTTTTCTCATTATATAATCAGGACTGGGAGCCCCAGAGTGCAAAAGAAGACACCTTGACTAGATGAGCTACCCAGTCATGGACCTAGGAAATGTGAGTGCTCAGAAACTGACAGGAAGCTATTTTGAAGATTGCTGGGACTGAGCCAGTGGAAGTGTACGTTGACATTGTACCTTTGTAACTATTTCAAGTTCTTTAAGGCACAGGAAAGAATTTTTCATCTAGTTACCGAGCATGCTGAGCTATTACAGGTGTTTTTATTCTAAAGGTATGAGGGTGTGTCGGGGACTGAATGGCTGCCCAGGTTTTAAATTGCTTATGTGTGACATTTCTGTGGTTTCAGACTGCCTAGGAATGACAACAAACAAAAGGGGGAATGGAGTGAGAATTATGTCTTTCCTGATCAGGGAATCCTTTTATATTTTTTAAAGGACTGTCACCCACTAGGATACTACAGTTGCATGTGTAGCGTTCTCGCCAGCCCAGGTACTCGCCAATGACTAAGCCACACATAGAGGGTAGTTTTACAAGTCTATATTCATCAGGGTATAAACACGAACTCAACATTCTAAACCTGCATTCACTTTACTACGTTCTAACTCTTTTGTCTCAGGTCTACAGAGTCCATCAGGAGCCATAAGGGTTCTGTCATCGCTAAATCAAACGACACTACATCTCCCCCTTTGATCAATATAAAATTACATTTTTTCCAAACATGTATAAAATCATAACTCTTCAATGAGTCATCATGGCGCTTCAATCACACATCCTGATTGTGTCGTGGGAAACTGGGTAGGCAGTCGAAGTGTCTGTGATCCGTGTTGGTGATGGATAAACAACAGCAGTTACTAGACTTCCAACTGTCCATGCAGACCCAGTCTCTATGTTGACAACAATGCTCAGCAAGCGATGGGCCACATGTCGAAAGTACAAGGAATCTTGGGTAATGGACTTCCCAGCACGTCGGGCAGTTATCATGCGTCCTTTGCTGGTCGCAACATGAAATGGTTCAGCATGGGAGGGAGCATTAGATTTTTGCTTTCTAGACTGGCAAACAAACACTCGATCTCCTTTATTGAAAGTAATGTCTCTGGCATGCAGTTGTTTGTCTGCATAGGCCTTCACTTTCTTTTTACGATCCAGGCCTTTTGTGTGAATATCTTCCTCAGTATTTGAACTACGATTGGTCCATTGTGTTAAATTGGTCATCATGGTTCTCCCGAACATCAAAATTGTAGGGCTTTCCCCTCTAGTGGAGTGAGGAGTCGAACGGTAAGCTTAAATAGTGGTATTCAAAACAACTTTCAGGCCGAGCATCTCTAATGCAACACGTTAAACAGCTTTCTCTAAAGTACTCATGAAGCGTTCGACAAGGTCTTTGGCCTGGGGATACAGAGGGGTGCTTTTCTCATACTACACATATAGATGGCTGAGAAAGTCTCTAAACTCTTGACTATTGAAAGGCGGGCCTTTGTCAAATTTCAAGATCACAGGGACACCCCATGCCACAAAGATGCCATCTAATCCTTCAATAGCTTTTTCATGAGTGATAGATGAAAGATCTTCTATCAATGAAAAAGGAGTATTCATCAACAATTACCATTAAGTGATGTCAGTTCTCAAGAGGACCAAAGCAATCAACAGCAATTCTCTCCCAAGCATGGTCTGGCAATTCTGACATGTGTTAAGGGTGTTGAGTGACTTTGATTGAGAGACCGATGCATAAATGACAGGCCTTTAGCTCTCTTTCAACCCTTTTGTTGATGAGGAAACCAGACTCGATCTCGGAGAGCTCGCTTGGTATCAACGATTCCACAATGTCCCTTGTGAGCTACTTCAATTACTTGGTGTTGCAGACTCTCCGGAATAACAATCCTCGACCCTCTCAGGATGATGCCCTCATGAGTAATGGACAGTTCATCTTTGACATTATAAACTTCAAGTATTCACTGTCTTAAATGAGAAGTCGAGAGTTCTGGTTCCACGATTGATGAGTAATAATGTCTTTCAGTTTTAACATGTCACTATCTTGAATTGTGGCAGTGACAATTTGTTCCAATGAAATGGCAGCTGGTGTGCTTGATTTTACTATGAAATTTATGCAGGCTTCAGCTGTCTTAGAAGGAGTACCTGGACATCACAATGGCACTCTTGAAAAATACTCAACAGGATTTTATCTTTGCCTGGACGGTGCACAATTGTGTAGTCATACTCTTGTAGTCTTAGACCCCAACGTTCAATGCGAGGAAGCATCTTTGCCTTTGGATTTCAAAACATGGTCAACAATGCTTGATAATCAGTTACAAGTGTGAAAGGCTTTCCATATAATACGTGGAAATGTTCACAAGTCCACTTTCTTTTTCGGGTAACAAATAAGCATGTTCATTTTGGGACAGACTTTTACTTGCGTATGCTACTATGTGCCTTCGAGCATTTGGGTGTCTGCTGTGCTGCACAAGAATAGCGCCTAACCCCACTGGGCTAACACCAACAAAAAACTCTGTATGAAGTTTTGGATCAAAGTATGCCATTTCAGGGCGTTCTCTATGAATTGTTTAATTTTCTTGAAGCTTTGCTTGCATTCTTGCGACCAATTAAATGAAACATTCTTTTTCTTCAAGTCTGTTAATGGTGCACTGTCGGTGGCAAAGTTTTGTATGTATCTAGAACAGTAAATGGCCATGCCAAGGAATGAATATAGCATGGAAATGTCTTGTGAGAAATTAGCAGCAGACAGCACTTGCACTTTCGCTGGATTAGGTGTCGGGAACCCATCAGAAAAGATATGGCCAAAAAAATGCAGTTTTATTTTATGGAACTCACATTTAACAGCATTCAAAGTTAAACCTGCATGGGCTAGAAAACGTCACATTTGTTTGAGAGCTTTGTTATGTTCCTACTGTGTAGCACCAAAAACCACTATGTCATCACTATAATTGAAAGCATTTGCTACAGGCTGTATGACAAGTCGAATGACGTCTTGGAAAAGCTTTGCAGCAGATGACACACTGAAACTTAAGTCTTTTATATCGGAACAGACCAATGTGTGTAGAAACGGTTGTAAGGTAACTGCAATTCTCCTCAAGTTCCAACTGATGATATCCTTTATTTAAATCAAGGCGAGAGAAAAGCTTCACACCATTTAACTGTGTTGTCATGTCAGCAATGTGCAAACCTGGATGTCGCTCTCTTCCAATTGCTTGGTTTGCTTGACTAATATCAACGCAGATGCATACAGCTCCTTCTCTGTCTCTTTTGCGCACTACCACTATCAGAGAAACCCATGGTGTCGGACCAGTGGAAAGGCCTATGATATCATGTTTGAGTAGTGATTCAAGTTCTTTTTCAACTGCTTCCTGCAAAGGAAATGCAATCCATCTGTGTCTTTGAGCAATAGGACGAACATCCTCATTTATAAGTAACTGTACTTTCATAGTCTTGAGTTTTCCTAACCCATGAAATAATGAAGAGAACTGATTTACTATTTTGTGATGCAAATTCATGCCATAAGTCACTGATTTCAGTCCCATATCAGCAGCGTTGCTGGAATTAAGTAAGCAGGCACTGGATGCTGTACCTTGAAGAACATGAATGGGGGCTTGTACTTTTGTTTTCTTATGTTTCATCGTAGCTACAAACAAAGCTTGACTTTATAGTGGTTTCAATTAAGCCCATGAGTACACTTTAGATTTTGATGGTGCAAGCATGGGCAATGGAGATAGTTCATTATATTTCTCCTCAGGCATAATGTTTATTGATGCATCACTGTCGATGATGAAAGGTATTGAACACCCGTTTATCTTCAGGGCAATCTTTGGACAATGTTGGAATGCCTTTGGTGCTTTTTCATGTTGACTCTTCTTTGACTTGTATTTTTCCTCACAAACGACTAATCCTACATGTGCACGTTTTTCTGAAGTAAACACGACATTGCACAGCCATCATCTTCACTTTCACTTGATACTGGGGAACTCGTTGACGATGATTTAGATGACGATCAACATCATTCAATGTAATTTTGCCTCACCTGGTGGGGTCTCTTGGTCTTGTGGGAGTGCATTGAATGTCGTTTGTGGAACGTTCAGGCTGCCATTTTGTCTTCACGCCGTGACGCACTTACTTTTTCCTTTGCCATGCAAACCATCACAAAATGGTTTGCCTTCCCACAGCCGTTAAAAACCTGCCCAATGGCAGGACATTTACTGTCATGTAGAAATGACAATCCACACCTGAAACAAAACTTCTTCCTTGGAGACATCACTATGTATCTTTCTACTTCATGCTTTGATTTACTTTTCAACAGATCTGCGGACCCCTCCACCCCCAGCGCCTTGAGACCCTCACGGGTGAGTAGCACGCTTACAAACCCCCTGATTGATTGATTGATTGATGTTTATAACTAACGCACTCTGGGCACCTCTGGCCTCCATGTCAGCAGCTTGTCGATCAGCCCTCTCCTCAGCCCTGGCAGCCATGAGCACTCGCTCCAGGGTAAGAGTCTCTTTCAGCATACCTCGTCGGAATGAGTCTGACAGACATCCATTCATAACTCGGAGACGCACAACTTCCTCATCATTAAATTCATTGAACTTACAGTCTTCGATGAGCATCTCAAGTCTCTCAACAAAATCATTGATGGTTTCACCAATGTTCTAGACTGAAAATGCTTTTTTTTATAAATTACAATTGGCACTGGATTGAACTTAATATTTAAGGCTGCTTTGATCTGATCATATGTAACTTCATCAGCTTTCTGCATTTTCTTTATGACTTCTTTTACACCATCACCAGCAAAATTCTTAAGATATGTGATAATCTTTTTGTTGTCAGCTTCTTCTACTGCATCAATGAAATCTTCAAATGTCTCTATCCAAGCAGTCCATCTGTCTCCAATATTTTGCTTTTTGTCGGTATAGAATGATGATGGTAGTTTCAGGTAGGCAGCAGCATAGTAACCATTGGTAGAACTTACTGACGTGGAGAGTACGGCTCTCTCCGACTCTTCACTGTGATCTTCTTTATGTAAATCATCTCTAAGGCCTTGCAAAGTGCTGGCCTCTGGGTCATCTTTAAGAATCACAGGAAACGTGGCATCTTTCTTGGTGTCCATCGAAAACACAATCTTTCACTGTTCCGTGTACCACTCTCGGCTTTCAATCTTCGGAGATCAAAGGAGTTGTTCTGAGCCCCACCAAGCAGTCTTGGTGGTGCGCCGTTACAGGTATGGACGGCTCTGTAAGCACAACCCGATGCTTCTTCTGCAGCTGTTTCACCCAGCACAGCAGTATGATGACTCTCTTTAATTGGTTTCGGTAAGTAGACACTCTTTGTATTTCAATGGCTTTGTATTTAAGTGTATTTTCGTATTGTTTGATACCCGGTTGATCTGGTTGCAGCTTCCCCTTCCACTTTGCTAAATGCTGTACTTTTAAAACCTGATTGTATCCATCCATAGCGTTTTCACTCCGTATGACGTAATGTATTAAGTTGCCTAGTATCGTGGTACCTTTGTTTGCGGCCTTCTTTTCCAGTTCTCAGCCACCGATGTGCAAACTTCTCAGTGAAGCTTTAACTATCTTCAAATGCTTCACACTGGCAGGAGTTGCACTTTGACCCCACATACACCAACGTCGATTCTGCACTTTGACTGAGGCACACGTGCCACACACGAGCAGTTTGCTGGACCACAGCAAACTCTCTGGGAGAGCACTGTCGATCTTCGGGTTACTTATCCCCTATCTTGTCGCCAGGTGTAGCCCCCCTCCCCAACCCTGGTACTTACCAATGACTACCAGTGGCGGCTGGTGCGATTTAAAAATGGTAAGGCGTAAAATTCAATAGACATTAAAAATGACTATTACCTGCCACACAAGCCATTCTTATAGCTTTAGGGGGCTGAAAGTCTGTATTGTCACACTTGTAGGAGTGTTATGGTTAGTAGCTGTGTTGTTACAATCATTGGCAGCATGGCAGAGGCAATGTGTAGTGCACGCTGCAGTGGCCTCCTGATGAGAGCCCTTCAACTTATTTTTTTTTTTCAAATTACGCACTGGAAGGGGTAAAAGCAACAAATAGGACCGATAGAACTGCTTACTGGAAGGTTGTTGTCTAGGTAAATTATTCCCTAACTTTATGGCGCACAGTCACATTTTAAAAATGGTGTTTTTCACATTAAACAATTTCACATTTGTACTACAATTACAAACGGTAAGAAAATTGTACCTTTAAGTTGTTACACTTTTACAACCCCAGTTAGAAGATTGGAATGGGAAGCAGTCATGGATATAAACAAAATTAAAAAGAGAAATATGTCAACACTGCGAAATGTTGTACATATAAATATGGTGAGTAAGTAACTGGGTATTTTACTGCACCCTTGAAACGATGCACGGATTTCACAACAGCACAATCACATCATTTATTAACCGGATATGTTAGCTAAAATACAGCTGGCCACTACCTTATAGGGTGAAATTAGCAGCAGGAGCCTCACACGTTGCAGTCATTTGCCTCAGAGCTTAACACATGTAGAGGCGCAGTCAGTGCGCCATGGGTGCAAGGAAGGAAACGAGCCTACGGCTGATGTTTACGAAAACTCCAAGATGTTTAGTTTTACTTCTGAAATATATGAATTGGCTTTAATTTTTCAACAGAAAATTTCAAATGCTTGTATTTCCCTACCTTAGTTCCCTACTATTATCTCCTGTAGGAAAGTGCCTCTTTTTGCCTGGTTACCCCCCCACTTTTTGCCTGACATCTCATGCAACCTGACATGATGTGCCCTGGATCCCTGCAAATCAGGTTCCCAGGGCCTGTGTTCTTTCCCAAGACTGTACCTTTGAATCCACAATTGGCACCTCCCTGGCCACAGGTAAGCCCCTTATAAAAGGTACCATGGGTACCAAGGGCAATGTGACCAGGGAAGGCCTCTTAGGGCTGCAGCACCTATTGTGTCACCCTTGGGGGCCCTGCAACTTGACACACACACACACTGCCACTGCAAGCTGTGTGTTCTGGTGCAGAGAAAAGCGAAGAGTTGACATGGGACACATCCTGCCATGCCTGAAATCCACTGCCTAAGGCCTAAGTAAGTCACCCCTCTAGCAGGTTGCACTAGCCCTAAGGTGAGGGTACAGAGGCATGAGCCCTGTACCCCTACACTGTCTAAGTCCATTCTTAGACATTGTAAGTGTAGTAAAGTTATAAAGAGTATATGGTCTGGGAGTTGGTCACTGCAAACTCCACAGGTCCATAATGGCTTTACTAAAAACTGGGGAGTTTGGTAGCAAACTTCTCAGCACATTAAAACCAAACTGATGCCAGTGTGGGATTTAATGTAAAAAGCCATCATAGGACATCTTAGAGATGCCCCCTGATATCGACCAGCTCTGGTGTGGTTCGCGAATGGCTGCCCATCATTTGCCACCACCAGACAGGTTTCTTGCCCCTGGGTAGAGAGCCTCCACTCTCTGGGTCCAGAAACAAAGCCCATCCTGGGTAGAGGTGTCATGCCTCCTCCCCCAAGAAGGGCTGAGTCCACGAAAGGGGAAGCTTCAAAGGCTTACCACCTTTGGACGCTGTCCCTGCCTTTTGCTGCCCCCAGCAACTAGCTCCCACCGGTTCTGACTCCCACTTTGGACGGGAGCATCGGAGGGAAATCCAAGCTAGGAAGAGAGGTGTGCCCACCTACGCCAACCCCACCCCTCAGGTGGGGGAGGCGAGGTGAAGCACACATCTCAGTCACCTCCATTTTGAAGATGAGGGGGCTCAGCCAATTAGGAAGAGGCTCATGCTCCCTCCTACTGGAGGATGGCATGATAGCGGGTGTACCCACCCCAAGGAAGGGACCTATTGGTTCCGACCTGCACATCCCTTTAACACCCCTTAATCTAGTATTTAGGGGCAACCCTAAACCTTGCCTCTTCAGATTCGGAGGAAGAAAGAAGAAGGACTGAAGAGCTGTTCTGATCCAGTATGAAGAAGAGGACACCAACTGCCTTGGCCACAGCCCTATCAGCCTGTCCCGTCTTCAGCCTGACTACAGCAAGAACCCCCGCAAGTCCTGCAGCCAGCAACCCCCAGAGCCCGGAGGACCTGCCCTGTGACCTTCCCACAGACTTTGTCTCCCGTGAGCACCAAATTTGCTCAACTAAAGACTCACCTCTAGAATCTGGATTCCGATGACTCCACGATTCTACACCACTCTGCACCCGATGCCCACGGCCCGAGTTCAAGTGGCCCAATACCCCAAGGAGGTCTCCCAAGTGATCCTGACCTGAGATCTGATGATCTGCGACCTCCCTCAAGACTCCCGACGTCGTCTGCAGCCTCAACCAGAAGGGTCCTCCCCAACTGCGACCGGAACTGGTAAGAAAAACCCAACGCCAGAAGACGGCTCACGGCCTTGGGTGGTCCAACCGACGGTATCCAGGCATCCCCCAAAATCCCAACTCAGCTCTCCAGCCGGTGGTCGCCTTCAGGAAGTCTCACTGCCCGAGCCTGCAGCAACTTTCCGAAACCAAAGGTCTCCATTTGAAACCACAGGGTTCCCGATGTCCGACTTGCACCCTGCACACGTCGGCCCCTGTGCCGCTGGTGGTGCAGCTCCTGAGCTGGTCATTGGCCCCTGCAGTGCTGACCGTAACTCCAGGAGCTTGGCTCCCACAACCGAGTGGCCTGCTCATCAGCAGACCCTAACCGAAGGCCCCCTTAGCCCCATTGGCTAACATTGGGCACCTGCACTCTGTACCCGGCCGCCCCAGTGCCGCTGGTGGTGCAACTTGAGTGTCCTCCTAGACCTTGGTCCTAACCCCCAAAATTCACCCTCATGAGTCGAGTACTTATCTCCAAAACCGATAACCATTTTTCTCCCATAGGAACCCATGTTATAAGATTTTGGGCCTAAAATTGTTCTAAGTGGGGAAAAGTGAATTAAATTGCCAAGTATAAAAAGTCATACTTACCATGTATGTAGAACTCTTAGGGTGTGGTATCCAGGCATACCACCCCCAGTACTAATAGTAATCTAAAGTAACTTAAAAGTAATCTACAAGTATTTACTGTCTGATACAAACTGCATTTAAAAGTGATACAAACCTGTAAGAATTGTAATTCCAAGCACAACTGCATTGCCTTGAACAGTCTTGCATTTGAAAGTATATTTTACTCACCTGTGCCAAGCCCTGCTTGGTTCTAAAGTAAACCCTAAGTATATCTTTTTTTATACTTACCTAATTGATCTGGATTCTGTCTATGGGTGTGTGTATCAGTCCTTGATTGACTGAATACAATAAATGCTTAACACACCCTCTGGATAAGCCTAACTGCTCGCCCACACTACCACAAAGAGAGCTGTTAGTACTTACCTAATGTAGCCTCTGCTATACCTCTGTGGACTCCCTGGACCCTGTGCACACTATACCTTACTTTGGTATAGTATACACAGAGCCAGCTTCCTACATCTCCTCATCCAGTAGGTGCAATTCAACCCTATTAAGATTTTACAGCAAGAGTTGTAAGTGCTGTAACTTTGGTGGCATTAAAGTTATCTAGGCCTAATTTACATGCACCCAGGTGCCTGCCCTCCACCACTTCCCTTGGTGGCTCTCTCGCAGCATAATCACTCGCAACAAAATTAATTTTTCAACCTCTATTTACAATTCTCCTTGCAGGAAACCTTGCACGCGCTGTGCCGGCGGTGCTCCCTGAGATGGAAAATGACTCGACAAAGGGCATGTTTATTTAAGGGAATAAATTAAAAGAAAATGGCTCCCAGGCAGGGGACGGTGTGCAGGCTATGTATTAATAAACAGAACAGTGGCAAAAACTTAAAGGTACCATTGCCTCTATACGGACCCACCGACATTACAGGCATGCACCTACAGGAATATAAAGCACCTGTATGGTCCGCAACATGCCGCACAGAAACACTGACCTGAAAACACTGGATGCACACACGGTTCACTGTTTACAGACGACGGTCCTCCAGTCCTCCCTCCCTCCCCCGAGCCAATCCTCCTGCTGCTACATTGCATGATGAGAACAGTACGAGGATTGGCTGGGTCAGGGGTTTGCAACGCTGACTTGCATGCTGTGGATGTAATCCACCCTGGGGTCCTATCATTGAAGACAGGCGAGGGTTCAAGTGCGCATGTCAGGCTCGGCACAGCAAGGCACCAGTCCAAAACAGCAAATTATTCCCACACCTTCCCACGCACTGCTGCGGCAAATACATTTTTTTAAAGTGGTGCCCCCCTGGCCCCGTTAAGAAACCATTTTTGAAGACTACGCCACATACGGAAGGTCGTTTTACACATCTTTATTCGTTAGCATGTAAACGCGAACTCATCATTTTAAACCTGCATTCACTTTACTACATTCTAACTCTTATGTCACAGGTCTACGGAGTCCATCAGGAGCTATAAGGGTTCCGTCATTGCTAACTCACACGGCACTATAGCATGCTTCATCATCGAGCCCTCACCCAGAGCACCTAGTGTGTTTGGGTGGGCTCAACCTCCTGGGAGAGGGACCTCTTCTAAGGAGATTTTCAGTGGGCTCTGTGGGAAGCTTAAAATGACCTCAGGTCTCCCAGTAAAAATGTATTAGGTTTATGGTTACTTGGGTAAGGTTAAAAACAGGAGGGATGTCAAATGGGGATAAATTACTGGTCCCCTACATCATCTACATAAAAGGTCTACATGTTTCAGCCACTTAAGCCCAGGCTGGATCTGGTGGCTTTCCTCAGGACCTCAATACAGATCCCTGTGAAATTGCTAAATGTAGAAACACTATCCCACAGGTTATGTCTAATGCCTGCGCAATTTACGATGTACGAATTATGTTATGGTATAGGTGGTGAAACCAACATTCATTCATGCATTTCACAAACTTCCAGCGGGATGGGGCGGGGGGCTCCATCGAATACCATGCTTATCAAGTCTTAAAGTTATTTGGGGTTGACTGTCCTTCTGTTAATCATTGCCCCTGTCAAGGCTCCAGCATCCCTATACTTTTTGACATTTTGTGGGGCATACCCGTTCATTGTATACCTTCTGTTCTATTGTCATAGACATGTGCACACCTCTCTTGCAGTCCTGTATTCTGGGGATTATTGAACTCTCCTATTTTTGGGTGATGTCCCTTTTGTGACTGCAAAGCTTTAGGTTTCTCAATAGCCTTTTATAACTTCTTGTATCTGTGTCGTTTCATATTACCAGTAGTAAAAGGGAGGCATTCATCTCAATGGTAGTTTCAGTAGTGTCTTCTAGGTGATTCCGTCCTGTGGCGTATAAATGTGATGGGCCCTTGACTGGCGGCAGTATATTGATGTGAGTGTACTGCTGTGGTGGGTTGGACTTGTGGCTGGTGGTATGAAAGTCTTGTGAGTGGTGCAAGAATGACGTGTGAATGGCCCATAAAGCGGTTGGTGCCTTATTGCGGCTTTATGGCTCACCTTTAATAGTCTTGGTTTAAAAAAAATGATACTATGATTACTATTTGCTCTTTGAAGCTAGCACTTCTAGAAGTGCAAAAACCAACCTGTGTAAGTGGTGGTTTCACTTTGAGGGTACAGTAACACCCCCTCATTGTTTTGAGAACTGAACACCCGGAGGTGCCCAGGGTGATGTAACTTTCATTGATCCCACTCACTTTCCCACAATGCTCTGCAAAACTTGAAAGTTTACATAAATGGCTAAGATCAATTATTTATTTACATTTTGTGATGGAAATTTCTTGAGTCTGTTGTGATCCTCAGATTGCCAGCCACCCAGCGCTCCCCCAAGTCTCCTGATAAAAACAGCACCTCTATTGTGTGGGTGGGCCTAGCCCCGCAATAGAAAGTGCCCAAATTGCAACATGGACACATCAACTTTTTCCACTCGAAAAATAACCCTTTTTTGCAATATGGTTAACAGTGGAATTTGGGCCCTAGTTCAGCTGGCACCTAGGGAAACCTACCAAACCTGGAAATTTCTGACAACTAGACATCCAGGAGAGTCCAGGGTGGGGTGACTTGTGTGGCTCTCACCAGGTGATTTTACCCATAAGCCCATGCAAACCTCAAACACACATTTTCCTCACACATCTGTGATGGAAAGTCTGAAATCTGCAGGGAGTCAAAAATTTTCAACAACCGAGGTTCCCCATCCCCCAAGTCTCCCAATAAAAATAGTACCTCACTTGTGTGAGTGTGACAGTAAAGGACCCAAAATGTATCCTGGACATTGCTTTGTATTGAAATATGTAGAATTAGCGGTTTAGGTGTCAAATAACTCATTATCCTTCATAAAGATCTGCGTAAGGAAACTTGAGGGGGCCCCTCTGCAAAGTACATGGAGGGCCCCCCCTGGCAGCCCGGCCCACCACCTACCACTTTGCAACACCACTCAAAAATCTGGTATATTTCGATTTAAAACCTCCAACATTTAATGAATGCCTCTATATTCGTGTGCTCAAAGTTCTAATGAGAAAGTGGGAAGCACTCTTAACATATAACTACCCCATTTGTAACATTATTGTCAATAGCAGATTATTTAACTGAGACAGCAATCAGAACAATGTCAAGGAATTGTCCTATTGTCTCAGGAAGTGCCTATCGCTGAAGAACAAAGAACAGCTATGTAGGGTCTGAATTAGAATTTACATTGATGGACAATAACTTGAAACTTTGAAAGACAGACCAAAACTTGCCATTTCACAGACTCGACTAACAATATACACGAGGAGTACACAAGATATAACTCAGTATTCTGCTAGCTCCAAGAGAAATAAAATGGTGAATTATTTGCATGCCACACACTTACAACTGTCAAGGGTTGTGCATGATAATAATGTGAACTGAGGAAGCAATTTCAATTTCTACCATCTTGTCTTTACTAGTAAGCAGGACAAAAGCAGGCAGGCAAACGAGGCTGAGTATGAAAACTGTTTGGATGCTTCAGAACATTGATGCAGATGTTTGTCTGTTTGAATTTATCCTTTCTTTAGTCTGAATAATGCTGATTAAATTATTTAAGGCGCACGCATTACAGACAAGTGCCATCAACACCATAAATAAAACAGCATGTAGAATAAAAACAAACCATATCAGCAAGTACCTAATGAGAGAATCTATACAAACTGTAGTTGGTAAAGTAAAGGAAAAAGTGCAAATACTTTCAAAGTGCATAATAAAACAGTCACCAGTCCAGCAATATACAAAAATCAAGCATGTTTTGTAAAACAACACCACTTTCTTCTTGAATCAAGGTGAAAATACTTTCAAAGTGCATGATAAAAACAAGTCCAGCAGTATGCAAAAATGAAGCCAGGTTAGTCAAACTATTCCACCTTTGGTTTGTCCATAAAAGCACAAATATTTCAAAGCAACTGGTAAACAATAACAAGTACAGCATCATACAATAATCAAACCAGTTTAGGCCACAAGTCCCTTTATGAAGGCGTAAATATTTCAAAGTGACTGGTAAAAGAATAACAAGTACAGCAGGTAGCAGCATACAAAAATCAAACCAGATTAGTCAACCAATGCTCCTTTGGTTTGTGCATGAAGGTGCAAATATTTCAAAGTGACTGGTAAAACAATAACAAGTAGAGCAAGGCAGCAGGCAGCAGCATACAAAAATCAAACCATTTTAGTCAAACTAATTTTCCTTTTGTTTGTGTATGAAGGTGTAAATATTTCAAACTGAGTGGTAAAACAATAACAAGTTTAGCAGCACAAACATCAAACCAATCTAGTCAAACATTGTCCTTTTTATTTGTGCATAAAGGCGCAAATATTTCAAAGTGACTGATAAAACAATAACACGTTTAGCAGCATAAACATCAAACCCATCTAGTCAAACATTGTCCCTTTTATTTGTGCATAAAGGCGCAAATATTTCAAAGTGACTGGTAAAACAATAAAAGGTTTAGCAGTATAAACATCAAGCCAGTCAACAGTTCTTCTTTTGTTGCTGCATAAAGGTGCAAATATTTCAAAGTGACTCGCAAAACAATAACAAGTTCAACTGCAAAAAACTCAAACCTGTTTACTCAAACGATGCCCCTTTTGTCTGTGCAAAATAAAGTGTAAAGGAGGGGCATATAAGCCAGGTTAAACGGAATAAATTTCTCATTGCCTCTATAAACGTATCTTCAGTTTATTGAAATAGCCTATATATAAGTGCACAATATAAAGCATGGTATACTGACAGAATACCATATTACTTACTGCTTCCTCATGGGATTCAAAGGACAGATACATTTAGAAAACCACACTATGAGTAGGAACAGTACTTGCAGGAGCCTTAAGAAATGAATTGTAGAGTTTGAAGGCTGGTACAGCAGAATACAATACTTAAAAAGTGGACACCAGGCTGAAGGCTGCTTACACCAGGAAGGGTGACTGGCAAATTAGACTGGTGGCTAAAGACTACTGCTGCTTGCTTCACTGAATTGAAGAGATGTACCTGACCGAAAGAATGTTTGCCTCTTTGCCTTTTTTCGCGCAAACTCATCTGTTAGAGCTTTCACATTTATTATTTTTACCTGGTCACTCTCAGTGCTTAAAGTTGCAAGTCCCAATAGCCTTTCCTGTGTCATTAAGCTTTGGAGATAGTTCTTGATCAATTTTAACTTTGAAAATGACCTTTCTGCACTGCCTACAGTAACTGGAATTGTAAGAAAAATTAAAGTGCTGTTGCAACATTCAAAATACTGGCAGAATTGCATTGTTTATCAAAAATAAAAGGTCAGCCATATCCTTTATTGCGCCACCTGAGATAAGTTGTATTTGGGCTTTCAACACTGCTTTTAATGAGATGAGTTGTGGAAACTCTAGGCACAAGTCTTTTTCGTAATGAGGTGCCACGGTCAGGGCTGCTTCAAACAGCTCCTCCTCACTAGCTCTGAGGATTTCTGATAGCATCATGACATGAAAGCGTTGTATTATGGTGTTAATACCAGCAAATCGTGTTTTTTTTCTGATTAACAGCAATATTTATGTTAGCATAACACACAGACACTTTAAAATTCTCTTCTGGATTGCATAACCTTTGGTCTTCACAGAGGTCATCGAGGTGCTTTTTTTGCGTCGTGGTCGTTTTTGTGTAAAATGCAATTGAAATTCCCATGTAGTTGCAAGTGAAGATGCTGAGCTTTTAATATCTTCAAACTGTTCTCTGAAACTGGCAAACGTATTAGGTGCACTACTTAACATATTTGATGCTTGTAAAAAGTCCTGATCTTTAGACTGAAGTAGTTTGGATGCAATATTCACTGTCTCCAGCACTCTGGACTGGATTACAACCATTAACACAAACGTCTCCATGCACTTCCTAAGACACTGAGCTTCTGTGCGCTCATCAATCTTTTTAAACTGCAGTATAATGGTAGTGAGTGCTTTCATGATATCCATAAAACAATAGCGTAGAGCAAACAGAGCATCATGTCTGGATGTGGTGGACAGAGTCTCTTCAGTGCTGGCCTTGAGTGAGGTGTGATCTCTTTTGTAATTGTAAGTAGCTCCCACCGCTTCATGCTTTGACTGAAAAATAAATATACTTTCTGTAGAATGTCATAAAATTCTGCAATTGCAGAAATGTGCATGCAGACATCATTCAACACATAATTTATATTATGAGCAGCACAGTGTACATAGATTGCATTAGGTTCTTTCTGTTGTATTCTTGTTTGCACTTCACTATATATACCACTCATTGTGCTGGTACCATCATATCCTTGACCTCTACATCTATTAAGCACTAGGCCTTTGTCCTCTATCAGGTTTACAAGTTCTGTTGCTATCCCCTCAGCTCTTTGGTTTGTGATTTTATGGAAGCCACCAAAGCTTTCATTCATGTTGACTTTGGTTGGAATTTCTTCATCCCACAGTGTTACATATCGGATAACCAGGCTTATTTGGTCTTCTTTTTGAATGTCCTGAATTGTGTCCATTATAACAGAATGAAATGGTGCATTTTTTATTTCACTTATTATTCCATATTGCACATTTTTTGAAAGCATTTCATTAAGCTCATTTTGAATAGCAGGACTCAAGTATTGAACTCTACCCTCTTTTTTAATCAGATGGTTTAAAACAGGAGCATATTTGGCTAAAAGTTCAATGACTGCCAAAAAGTTTCCACCATCTTTTTCTTTCAGTTTTTCTCTATGTCCTCTGAAAGATAAACTGCATGTTGACAACGGGAGTGTAACATCAATGATCCTCTGCAGAATTTGTTTCCAATAGTTCAACTGCTCTTTGTAGTCTGATTGCAGTTGTGTATCGATCGTCTCATTGTGCTTCCATCTTCCATATTCCATTTACAGCAAAAGCGGCTAAATATGAGCACATCATTTCATGTTCTGTAATTTTTCGAGACATGCCTTGCCAATCTTTTATATCATTAGCCCATGCTTGCTGATAGGATGACAGTTTTCTATCTCCAAACAGCCAACAAGGTTCACAGTATGCACTGTCCATTTTTAAAGAGTAGCACAACCAGGTAATCACCCATTACTTCGCGGCTTATACTCCGCGTACTAATGTAAATGTATGCGAACTTAAAACATGCGTAGTAATGGTACTTGCGAACTAAAAACAACGTTGTAAAAGTATGCGTTGTTTTGGCTCGCGAAGTAACGACATATATTCCAACCAGGTAATCACCCATTACTTCGCGGCTTATACTCCGCATACCATTACTTAGCAAGCGTTACAACGCATGCGATGGAACAACGCGTAGCCTTTAATACGCAAGTTGTTACATCGCATGCGTTGTAATGGCTATCCACATCGTTGTGAGGAAACGGACGTCCTTCCGTTTCCTCACAATGACGTGCACCTCTGACGACGCTGGAAGGCGGAGAAGAGAGGAACCACGCTTGAAGGAGAAGAGAGGAACCACGAAGAGAGAGAGGTAAGAGGAGCTGTGTAGTTTTTAAGGGTTTAGGGTAGGGGGAGGGTCGTGCAGGTGGTCGTCTTTTAGGTTTTAGGGTAGTGTAGTTGTGTTTTTGTAGTGTAGAGTAGTGTATTTGGGTGTAGGGTAGTGTTGCATGGTCGTGCAGGGTAGTGTTTCAGTGTAGGGAACGGACTGGGGGTAGGGGTAGGATCATGCTGGGGGTAGCGTTTTAGGGTTTAGAGTAGTGTTGTGGTGTTAGTGTAGTGTAGGGTAGTGTTTTAGGGTTTAGGGTAGTGTCGAGGGGTCGTGCAGGGTAGTGTTTCAGTGTAGGGACTGGACTGGGGGCAGGGTCGTGCTGGGGGTAGTGTTTTAGGGGTTAGGGTAGTGTTGTGGTGTTAGTGTAGTGTAGGGTAGTGTTTTAGTGTTTAGGGTAGTGTCGGAGGGTCGTGCAGGGTAGTGTTTAAGTGTAGGAAACGGACTGGGGGTAGGGGCAGGGTCGTGCTGGTAGTAGTGTTTTAGGGTTTAGGGTAGTGTTGTGGTGTTTGTGTAGTGTAGGGTAGTGTTTTAGGGTTTAGGGTAGTGTCGGGGGGGTCGTGCAGGGTAGTGTTTCAGTGTAGGGACCGGACTGGGGGTAGGTGCAGGGTCGTGCTGGGGGTAGTGTTTTAGGGTTGTGGTGTTTGTGTAGTGTAGGGTAGTGTTTTAGGGTTTAGGGTAGTGTGGAGGGGTAGTGTTTGAGGGTTTGGGTAGTGTTGTGAAGTTTGTGATGTGTAGGGTAGCCTATTTGTATTTAGTATTTAGCGTAGTGTTGGGGGGTTTTAAAATTCAAAAAAGGAGTTGAAAAAGTATGCGGGGTAAATGTCTCTTTAAATGCTTTTGAATACACTTGCAATGTAAATGTATGCGAACTTAAAACATGCGTAGTAACGGTACTTGCGAACTAAAAACAACGTTGTAAAAGTATGCGTTGTTTTGGTTCGCGAAGTAACGACATATATTCGCACAACCACAGTCTTAGCGTCTTATCTCCAGTCCTATTTGCCTTGTAGTAGTACTTTGTGGAAATGCACTAGTTTTTATTATCTAATGGGAAGGGTCCTCTAGACTTTTATGTGCCACTTCTAATAACAAACCTTTGTAACTCTGTATCATGCCAAGATTTGTCTAGAAAGTTCCCTTTATCACTCTGGTACAAATCCTTGCCCAACTGACTATTGCTTGATTCTAGTTCTTCTAAATGTAATTCCACATTCTCACTCATAATGTCTTCACTTTCTTCTTCAATGTTTGGCAATACTGCTGAAACAAGTTGCACATTTGTAGTTTCTCCACTTTCTTTAGCCATTGGTAGCAGCAGTGACACATCTGGTGTGCTTACAATTTCTGCACTTCCTTCACTCGTTTGTAATAGCAGACTCAGAGATTCATCTGGTGATGGTGTACTCTCAGTTTGTGTACTTCTTTCAGTCACTGGTAGCGCTGTAGGCTTAGCTGGCGTACTTGCCATTTCACCCACTCCTTCTGTAATGGAAGGAGGCACTGCTTACACAGATTTTTTACTTTTGCTTTTACTGTAGTTGTTGCCTGCAGTGCTGGCACAATTGGTGCTTCAATGCTAAAACGTACATCTGTGGTTTGATCAGAGCACCGTAATGTTTGGTCATGTGGTGTGACCAATTGTGATTGTGACAATGCTGCTTTGTCTCCTGTTGGTGATGCAGTTACATCGCTTCTGCTAGTGATGCATAAGAACATGATGCACCATGATCATCTGGACACCTAAACAGAGTCAACTTTCATGAGTTTGGTTTTAAACTGCTCTGGTTTTGATTTAATGTTCCGCTTTTAAGCAGCGCTGAAATACTTTCTTGGCTGTTTACTCATTTCTTTCAGTAAAATGTAACTGTAGAAAGTCAATGTGGTGGTAGAGTGCACAACTATGAAGGTAGAGGTAAGAATATTTTTGTGCACACCACAAAAATTGTCATTGTGGGTTTTGTTCCACCACTACTGCTTAGAAGGAAGGAAAATACAAAGCATTATTAGTAAACACTACGGTAGCTTAAACATTCTATGCTAAATATTGATGTAAAGAGCTGGAGCAAGGGATATTTGAAGACAGGCACTGGAGAATGGATGCAAGAATGTGAGAACTCAAGGGAAATACAAGAAGGAAATAGCAGAAGGGATGGGATTAAGGAGGTAATCACTCAACAGTTAGATGAGGGCGATAAGAGCCAAGAATGCAGGAGTTGAAGGGACAAGAAGGCATTAACTAAATGGATGGCTGCAAGGAGGCAGGAGCAAAAGGGACGGAGCCAAGAAGACAGGAGATAAGGGAACGGAACTGTCTTGAATGTATTGTATTGTTATATTTATAGAGGGCTTACTACCCCTATGTGGAGCACTGAAGTGCTTGCCGCTTGCCTACATGAGTAGCAAGCTACACTATGTGTAGGGCGTATGGTTGGAAGGGTGTTGTATTTGTTTTGATGCTATGTGGGAAGTGTTTTCATGTTGTGTATCAAGATCACTGACTGGGGTGCGTGCAGCTTATTGTGTAATGGGATGCAGCGCTTAGCAGTCTGATGGATTAAGAGGTCGGAGAGATATGCACGCTATTTTGTTTTTCATCTCTCTGCAGGTCTATTTATGGAATTTCTTTTGTCCATAATCCCACTTTGGTGGTTACTGCACTGAGTCGTCCATTCTGAGATACTGTGTCTACTGTTTAAAGTTAATGGTTCTGAGCAGGCATAGGTTAAAGGGTAGAGAATAGTGGAGATATCTGCTGGAATGGACTTTTTAAAAGCCTCCCATATCTGATTGTCATTGTGAGATGTCAAGAAGCGGTTGCTGGTCGTAATATGTAGCTAATTGGTTCAGTTCAGATAGACTCTGTGCTGCATAACACGTCTGCAGCGGGTTCAGCTTACTGCCCTTGAGCTTACTCAAGGTGAGGATAAATGATGAGTGTGTGAGCAATGTACTGCACAAGATGAGTGAGTTCAAGATGAGTGTGTGAGTGAGGTTTATACATTTTTGGTGCAAATCCCTGCCCATAAATATATTAGTAAACATGGCTGGTTGCTTGTAATGCTTGAAATGGAAATATAAAAGTGTAAGTACTTTATCATCTAAAGTACCTGTTTTCAACTTAGAAGTGCTGCCACTGTCCCATTAAAAGTAGTGCACCAGTGCCGGGAAGTGCAGGTACTCACCCTTTCAAATTTTAGAAGTGCAGGCACTCAGGCAAGACAGCACCTGCCTATATAAAGCACTGGTTGTGAGTGGGTGACCAAGATGGTGGGCGAGTAAGACCTTGCTCTGTGTCTCGCCGTCCCTGCTACCAGCCCGACCTGTTTACATAGTGTAGTGATTAACTCCAGGCAGGTTGTAGTATTTCAGGAGTATTTATTGTACAAGTTACATGTCCAGATGTTCAGTCCAGGACTAGCCCCAACAGGAGCAGCCAGCAAGCTGCTCAGCCCTTCTCCAACTGTAGTCTCTGACCCCAACATTCCACATTACATCATTCTAGGAAGAACTCACTAGCAGAGCATGAACACATTGAAACCAGGATACAACATATCCTCCTTTCTTCCAAAAGAAAACAGAAAAGAACACTATCACAGATGAAGAGAAAAAGAGAAAAGCAGAAACAAGATGCAGAAGGTAGATGAACGAAAGAGAGAACCAAAAAGAGACAAGAAGAGCAGTGAGAGAGACAATGGAAATATGAAAACAGATAAACATAATCCAATACCCATCCTCCTTTCTTTATATAACCAAAGAAGAGAAAGAGTGGAAGGAGAAACCATCAATGTCTACCACCTGCACACCTACTGGCCAGACAGGTATGCAAGGAGGCAAGTCAGAGCAGGAGGAAACAAAAAGACAGAGAAGAAGAGAAATACAAATGATTACACTTACTTCTCCATCACATATTAAAGACCAAATCAAAATTGAGAACAGCACTGGGCTATAGTGTTGAAAATGAAACATGAAGCATAAAAAACAAACACCCAGTGTGGCGTAACCCATGCACAGTAGAAATGGGACTAGAACCCAAACTACACACCCAAAAGGGTAACAATTCGAATGTGCAAAGGCAATCTCGAGTGGAGATAAATATGTTGTGCACTATCAATGTGTAAGGACGCACCTCGTGGAGAGGTACAGACAACGTGCACTGAGCAAAGGGAATAGGACCCATGCGAAACACCTCGAGTGGAGGTAAAACGTTGTGCACAGGTAGTGCACTGTAGCGATGGGATTAAAACCTTTGTGACACACCTCGTGTGGAGGTAAAACATTGTGCACTGTAAGAATGGGCGTAGAGCCCGTAAGACACACCCTGTGTAGGGTAACTGAACGAGACACGACGACCTCGTGTGAAGGTCTGTAGTTGTGCACTGTAGTGACGGGGAAGCAAACAAGACTGGAACCTAGATGCATAATTCCCTTGAACGTAGAAACAAAACACAGATCAGTGGGCAAGTGTGCTGTGCATAAAATAACAGAACACCCAGACAGGTGTGTAGAGAAACAAACCCTTTGGACAGACCCAAACAGAGTCAGCCAATTTGTATAAGACATGCCATACAACATAGTCCCACTAGAAACAACAATTTAGTATGCACTGTAAGTCTATAAAACGTACTGTATGCTTGCACAGAATGCCACAGGTGTGCCTGTCAACGCAATGATGAGGACAGGCGTTCAGCAGTTCGCAGAGACTTGTTACCTGAATGTAGTTTGCCACAAAAACACTTTCTATGGAAAACCGGAGGACAAGAAGGCTTGAATTAAACAGGGTATGTGGCACGTAGACTGTACGGTGAATTGAAGAGGAGGACTCAGCAACAACTATAGTCCGCACTGTTAAATGCCTTGAACCGCCAACAAAAAGATGCCCGCACGCACTGACGGCCGCACCGAGTGGCTTGCGGCAACTATGTGTGCCAAATGTCTTCCAAAACACGAAGCAGAAAACACGGAATGCGTCACGGAGACATCACCGCGAATACTCCGCTTCCGTATCCTCACATTCGCTGCATCCAGACCAACACAGAGAACGTGGTTGGGAAAGGAGAAATAGGGGACAACTCTAAGATGGCGCCACGCAGTATGACGCCGGCGCAGTGTGGTTCACGGCAGATGCGCGCACCAAAACGTCCGTAACAGACCAGCAGGCGTCACAAAGGATCGGGCGGGGTAGAAAACCCAGGTAGCAAGGAGGATCCCACGGAGCTGCACACGCTACGACACAGGTAGGTGCGTGCGCTGATTGAGACACGCGCCTTAAGTTTAAAACAAAACACGACGGTTGGACAACAACGAAGGTCTCGATGTCTCAGAGGGGGCAAACAATAACAGACACTGAAATGCCTCATCTCACACGTCCTCCGAAGTGTACATTCTGTATTTCACGGTGTATATTGGTGTTAGGGAGATCCTCTTCTCTTTAGTGAACTTGAGATACAATAAAGATGTTTCCCAAACGCAGGGTCGACTTCCTTGTGCCACTGGTTAACGTTACCAGAAGCAGTTACCGTGGGACCGTAGGTTAAGTCACACTCTGATGCAACGATGAGTTGGCAGGTAGCGGTCAATATGTAGAAGCGAAACACACTCTGTGGGGTGTGACACTGATAACCTTATTCAACAGTCACAATCCCAGTATTGCAGCAAGAGGACTTGCATCTGGTATTGGCTTGACAATGTACAGGTGAAAAACCTGATCAAGAGTGGCACTTAAGACAGGAATACATCTCTCCACGCAAAGAGCACTTGAACAGTCCATAAACGTTGGTCCTCGTTTGTTATGCGGTTAGCCGCTTGCTTGTCAAAAGGTTGGCATGCAGTGCTTTGAGCTCCAGTAAAAATGTCGAGACGCTGTAGGAACCGCAAAGTTCTTTGAGCTGCGGTTGAGCTGAAGTTGTACCTTGAAACAGAGATGATCTGGCACGATTGTGTGGAGGGCGACCGATGGCAAGGTCACTGGTGGGGCTGTGGTGCCAGTTAAATGATGAATGTATGCAGCTGTGTGTACAGCGGTTGCTTCACCTTGACATGAGGTTCCTAGATACTCCTTCTTGAAAATGGAGGTCTTGAAGGGTACACACGCAGGTTCTTTGAGACAACTCGTCGCCATAAAATTGTAGTAACTTGGTCCAGACCGATTGTAGTGTTTCAGGAGTATTTATTGTAGTAGTTACAATTCCAGTAGTTCAGTCCAGGACTAGCCCCACCAGGAGCAGCCAGCATGCTGCTCAGCCCTTCTCCAACTGTAGTCTCTGACCCCCAACATTCCATATTACATCATTCTAGGAAGAACTCACTGGCAGAGCATGAACACATTAAAACCAGGATACAACACATAGCACAGGACAATTTGCCCCCGTTTGATGTGCAGCAATAGCGGCAGCAGCGAGGAGCAGTCTGGGCGTCCTGTGAGAGTACTCCGGAACTGAGCAGAGTCTTGGACCACTGAGATGAGATCACCACGCATACACCACAACATGGCGGCAGCCTCATCGGGGCCCGCGGCGGGGGATGCCTCCGGACTCGTTGCTCCTGGCGGATCCTGTGGCCAGCGCAGCCCACTACCTGGGGGTGCAGTGAGCTAGCAGAGAGGAAGAAGGTGAAGGCTATGCACTGGCGGACTGCCGCACCCCTGCTGAGCCTCCTTGCAATGTGGGAGGCCTCCACCTGACTTTGGGCCGGCGGGACTGAGGCCTGCATTCAAATAGCTCTCCCACCCCCAAGCTGGAGTGAAGGAGCCTGCTATCGTGCATCGGAGATGCCTCGCCTCCCCGGTGACAGATAAGAACTGGTGGTGGCAGACTGAGAGCTCTATCCTCCCTGACCAATGAGACAGGTGTTGGGGCGATGACCCGCCTGCGGCGCCGGATTGGGACCTACAGCGGTGATATCAGAGACCGAGTGTGGAGGCTGGGCCCTGCCCCATCGCGACGCCAGTTGCAGTGGGCGGGTCGTGTCCTGGTCCCGGAGGTCCCTCTGAGGTGAATCTGAAGTGAGCGGCAGAGCGGTGGGGTGGCTAGGGCCCAATTGTACTGCGCTGACTGGCCGAGAATGGAACCGGGGCGAAGCCCTGGAGGGCCTATAGACCCACTTGAGCAGTGACTGGAGCAGAGCTGGGATCTATTTGGTGCCCCCCGTGCTAACAGCTTTGCCTACTGGTCCAGACTGGAGAGAGCACCGCACATCGCTGAGGCCTAGACCGCGTAGACTGCGGGATCACTCCCTTTCACAGCTACAAAGGAACACGTTTGTTGTGCTGTGTAGTCTGGGGCACCGTAGACCACGCTCTTGACTTTAACGGGACACTGAGGGTCTTTATCCTTAGTTTATCCTTAACTAAAGGAAGCGCTGTGGAGCCGACAACAGTTAAAGAGTCCCACCCCTTTTCTTAGATAGCACTGAATCTCCAACAAGCACTATGGCTACTGGGTGGGGAAAAAAGGAACTCACAATAAAGGATATGCTCGTCAAACCCGAGGGACAGCACGGTGGTGAGCACCCACCATCAACAGGACTGGACCCCACGTTGGATGGTGGAGAAATGCATGCCCCAGGAAGCAGACCCTTTTTAGAAGCTCTCTTTGCCTCTCTTAGAGAGGCCCTCCAGACTCTCAGAAAAGATCTCTCAAGCGAGCTCAAAGAAATCCATCAAACTGTAGACAGCCGGGAGACAGAGTGTCTTCCTGAGAAGATCATGAAACCAGTCAGGAAGAGGAGCTCAAACAGGTGCAACAGGAACTTCTCCGGGACAAGAACCTGGATCTGCAAGCCCATACTGAAGACCTGGAGAATCGATCCCGGCGGAATGACATTCGCATTAAAGGCGTACCATCTAGGGCGGAGGGATCCGACATCACCTTGTTTGTTGTTGAACTCTTCCGCTTGAATTTGCAGACCCCCCCACTGGAGACAGACATTAAGCTAGACCGAGTACACAGAGTGGGACCTAGGAGACCAGATTCCGAACCACCAGCAGACATCCTAGCGTGTGCTCATGACTACACACTGAAGGAGTGCATACTCCGAGCAGCAAGGGATCAACGTCCAATAAAATTCAAGGGACACCATCCTACCCTCTATCAGGATCTGTCCCTTTCCACCCTTCAGAAACGCAGAACCTTTCACCCAGTCACTGCACATCTCAATAACCAGAGCATCTCCTAAACCTGGGGCCACCCCTTCCGTCTGGTCTTTCGCCTGCAAGGCAAACTTTACCAGCATCGCTCCTTTGAAGAGGCACACAGACTGCTTGGTATAGAGGACATAGGCGTGACGCCAAGCATAAGGACCTGGTGGACGTTGGAGTCTGGAGACCTCAGTTGTAGGGCTCCGCCGGGGCGACTTGGCGACAATGGCAAGGGATCGACAGGCGGTCCTGGAGTCCCTGTCGGGGATACAGCGGCTCCAGAAGACTCTTAGCTGTGGCTGAGCCGAATTTCCTCTGTTCTTTATACTGGGCGGGCTGGGTTGGGGGTGAAGAGACCATACTCCTGAGCCACCACATACCCCCTTATCACTCCATATACCACCTGGGACTTTACCTCGGACATCCCTATTGATGGACACTTTTCTGCTACTTATTATGTTTAGTTTTGTTAATAATATTCTGTTTTGTATTTGGGGGAACCTGCTGTTGCTGATCCTTTCTTACTACCCTTATGGGCTGTCTATGATGCCTCACACTCCACACCACCACACCTAATTCCACTCCGAGTCTATATATCCAGGAGGGCCTTTAGATATCCCTCCATTGCTTTATTATGAACGAGACCCTAAGTATACTTACACTTATTGTGAAGGGATTAAACCCGGTTAAGCGTAAAGCTTATTGTCCTACTTGGCCACTTGGGTGCTCATATATGTCTACTTCAGGAGACGCATCTTAAGGCAGGAGACTGTCACCGCTTGCAGTTACGCTCTTTCCTGCTCCAATTTTTCTCTGCGGCTTCTACTAAAGCAGCGGGATTGGCAATCCTGGTCTCTTAACTCTTTTCGGGGCATATTAGGCTCGAAGCAGGCAGAAATATGGGGACGACTGCTGGCCCACTCCATCTACCTGGGCAACTATACATTTACACTAGGAACTGTGTATTCTCCCAACAATAGCCAGGAACTATTTTTACACCATGCAATTGCTGAGATTATGGTTAAACGGGACTGCCAGATGCTTATATGGGTGACCTTACCTTGGTTTTCAACAATGACGTAGACCGATCTCCCAGGGCCACGGCCAGTCTGGCGTGCTTTCGGAAACGGGGGTACTCTGGCTGCAGGAGATGGGCCTGAAAGACATTTGGCGTCAATGGCACCCCACCACACAAGGCTACACCTTTTATTTGCATGCCCATACAACTTATGCCCGCATTGAACATGTAACTTGACCTTGATTCTGAATATATGCTTTAAATTTCCGATTTCAGCTAACCCCTGAAGAAGAGATTTTAATCTCGAAATGCATTGGGTATGTGACATCATGGTTGAATATGGGATTTTAATGATGAACCCCAAGACAACGTGGATTGTAATCTGTTGGAATCATTGTATGAAGAATAAAACACGGACGATCTGAATACCGCGTTTCATCTTTTTAATTGATTTAAATTTGGAGTACATGATGGATTTATTGATACAAGAGAGAAAGTAATGGTGAAAAATATTGTGAACACAAATGGACGTTTATAAAATTGTATGAATTTAGAGTGGCCTACGGGCCAATTCCATGGCTGTGCACCGGAGTTCCTGTGTTCCAAATCCTGGGTCACTTATATTGTTCTAATAGTCAGGGTGCCTTGGGCGATTGCACACACCTCGAAGTTGCACGCCAGCCTTTTCTTGCCTCGGAGCACCTTCTTTAAAACAGCGGTTAAACATAAAGTTTGAACTAAGAAGGGTGTGCATTCTGTCTCAAAATTTCTTAGCACGAATTGTTCGCCCTCGTACAGTTTGCACCCCATGAACAATGGTATAAAGTATGTCAAAATGTTGGAAATATTATGCAACGTGAAACGCGGATATTCCTGTATGATGTTTTATTGTTTAACAACTGCATGTTTAAAAAAAAAAAATTGTTTGAGATATTACGATACGCACGCTATTAATTTTTGTATAGAAGGGAGCATAGTGTGGTTAATTAGTTGGTTATCTTTACATTTCAACATGCACAAAGCAGTTAATTCGATTATTTCAATATTAGTTTTTATTGTTGATGTGTAGACGCAGATGTAGCAGGGGGTTGGAACACAAGTATATCGTTTATGTTGACAGGGAGGTCACATGTCACTAGTTAACGAATTGCGTATTCAGAAGGAGGGAGGATCCGGCTCAACCTATGAGGAAGTTGTTAAAGGGGAGGGGCGAAGTTTGAATTCCGTATGGCTCATTGCTCTGCATGGAGCTTGTAGAAGTCACCGGGTGCGTGTTGCATTAGTGGCATCTTTTGCGATATTTGGCCTTTGTGCCATCCTAATAATCAGTCATCTCTATTGGAAGCTTTGGGCATGATGCGAACACGTAAGTTTGATCAATGGTGGTTTGGGAACAAGGGCTGTTCGGGTTTGGTTTGAGCAACAGAATAGGATTGCATGGGGGTGGGTTGGAATACGTGGTAAGAGGAGGGCGTCAGCAATTATTGTTCAATTAATTTTCACTCTGTATTGTCTTTCAGGGATTGTTTTATGCGGTCACCATAATGAGTTAGTATTTGTAGTAGGGAATTATTTTTGGTGCGTGGGTGGGTGAAACATGTAACTTGACCTTGGTTCTGAATATATGCTTTAAATTTCCGATTTCAGCTAACCCCTGAAGAAGAAGAGATTTTAATCTCGAAATGCATTCGGTGTGTGACATCATGGTTGAATATGGGATTTTAATGATGAACCCCAAGACAACGTGGATTGTAATCCGTTGGAGTCATTGTATGAAGAATAAAACACGGACGATCTGAATACCGCGTTTCATCTTTTTAATTGATTTAAATTTGGAGTACATGATGGATTTATTGATACAAGAGAGAAAGTAATGGTGAAAAATATTGTGAACAAAAATGGACGTTTATAAAATTGTATGAATTTAGAGAGGCCTACGGGCCAATTCCATGGCTGTGCACCGGAGTTCCTGTGTTCCAGATCCTGGGTCACTTATATTGTTCTAATAGTCAATGGCACCGCACCACACAAGACTACACCTTTTATTTGCATGCCCATACAACTTATGCCCGCATTGATAATTTTTGGGGGGACTCCAAACATACAACTTAAGGTTACTGCCACCGAGATAGAACCTTGCTCCCTTTCTGACCACGCAGCGGTATCCCTTATGTTAACCTTCCCTCCGGTACAATCTTCTAGGAAATGGTGATTACGGGGCATGCTTTTATACCGCCCAGAGGTCATTAAACAGGTTGATAAGGCAACAGTTGACTTCCTTGCGATAAATGACACCCCAGACACTTCCATCGTCACACTCTGGGAAACTCTAATAGCAGTCATTAGAGGTGAATTCATTGCAATATCGGCAGCGGATAATAAGATACGTCATGAAAAGAGGGAGCAATTGACACGTCAAGTTCAAGATTTGAACGCATCCATAAACGTACGGGTGCCCCACAGGTGTGGTGCCAACTGGAGGCTGCACGTACGCAATTGGACGGTCTTGACCTAGAGAGAGCGGAGTATGTTGCACTCCGCTTCCAACATTCTTACTACGACTGGGGTGACAGATGTGGACGCCTGTTAGCCAGCTGATTGAGGGCACAATGACAGTCTGTTGGGGAACATGCTATTTTAGGCACAGACGGCACTGGATATACAAATGATGCTCAGATTACATCTACAGTTCGGGACTTCTATAGCAAACTTTACCAGTACCTGGACTTACCCTCTGAAAACGCAGGTCTTTATCTCTGCAATGCCCATTTGCAGTAGATAACCACGGCCCAAGCGGCTGACCTAGACCGTCCCATACAGATGGAGGAGTTCATCTCAATCATTGCTAGGCAGAAACCTCATAATTCACCAGGTCCTGACGGATTCCTGGCAGTCTTTTATAAAAAACCTTTTGCTCATCCCTCGCTCCAATATTAACTAGATTGTTTGACTCCATCCAGGGTTCGGACTCAATTCC
This sequence comes from Calotriton arnoldi, assembly GCA_963921515.1. Lineage (NCBI taxonomy): Eukaryota > Metazoa > Chordata > Amphibia > Caudata > Salamandridae > Calotriton > Calotriton arnoldi. Next base: position 1,522,734 of record CAWUFW010004235.1, on the reverse strand, counting down.
ACTCTCTATGCTTGAGGCATTGATTGTAGTCATACCAAAACTGGATAGGGATAAATGCCAATGCGTCTCCTACCGGCTGCTATCTCTCCTTAAAGTAGATCACAAACTGTTTACTGAAATTTTGGTCGCCCGACGGGGTTCACTTCTTCCCACCATCATTGCCCCAATTCAAGCTGGCTTTGTTCCACATCGCCAATACAGCGATAACACAAAGAGAATTCTCCATCTCATTTATGAGGCCCAGCGCTTCAATTGAGAACGAATGCTCTTGCATCTTGGCTTTTGATGCCGAGAAAGCATTCGATCGGGTCCACTGGCCATATATGCGAGAGACACTTAACCACTTAGGTATTGGACCAAGGTTTGTTCCTGGGTTCTAAGTAATTATGGTCGCCCGACAGTAACAGTCAGGGTTAATGGTCAGACCTCCGCCCCGTTTCCCATCAGGTGTCCCCTTTCTCCCCTACTCTTCGCACTCTATATAGAGCCCCTAGCGCAGCAGATCCGGGACAACCCGGACATTAAAGGCATACTCTCTGGTGGAGAGTAACACCTCATTAGCCTCTATAAAGATGATGTCCTCTGATCCCTATCTAGGTATACAATTGGCACCTTCGGTCAAGGCTACAGCCTCCCTTAACTCCTAACTTATATAGCATCAGATCCAAAAGGACCTTGCCAGGTGGAGCTCACATCGCTTATCCTGGCTGATATGGGTGTCATTAAGATGTCAATCCTGCCTAAGATTCTTTTCCTGTTTCAGGAATTGCCAGTGGAACCCCCCGCATGCATGCTTAAACTTCCGCAACAATATATAAATCACTATGTTTGGGCTAATGGCCGATCGCACATGAAAGAGGCATCAAGTTATAAACCCCCGGGAGAAGGTGGTCTCGGCATCCCATGCACTCTACAATAATATCAAGCAACACAGCTCTGTTGCATTCTTGAATGGACCCAAGGGGAATCTGAAAAGCATTGGATTTTTATGGATAGGGCAGTGTCGGGACAGCATCTCTGTAAGATTCCATTCCTACCAAAACATTCCAGGTCAAGAAGCTTCTAATCATCACCCAGTACTAAATCCTTCTTAGAGGTCTGGGACCGAGTCAGTGAGCAAAAAGGCTTGACCCCATTTCCCTCCCCACTCACCCCAATTGTAGGCAATGTAGACATTACCCCGGGACTGAACATGACGGAATTCGACCTCTGGCAGCGAACCGAGTGTCGCTCCATTAGCCATCTATTTGATACTGAAGGCATTCTGTCCCTTGCCAGTTGCTGCTCGGAGTTTGCGCTACACGAAACAGAACAGCTACACTACCTCCAAATCCGACATCGGATAATGCACCCTACAGTTCACCCAGGTGCCCATCGACTGCTCATCGCTTTTGAGGAGTGGCTAGTGTCCAAGTCCTCCGATAAGCATCTGATTACTGAACTATATAAACTCCTGCAGCCCCCCACTGCTGGGGTTAAACATATGGGTCAGAAGCATTGGGAAGTGGAACTCGGCCGCTCCTTGACACCAAGAGAACGGGAGGATATATATTATCGAGCGCCGCACCGCCCGCAATACGGCCAGTATAGAAACTGCTACAAAAATAGCTACCTATTGGTACCTTACCCCTGTACGTTTGCATCGGGGCAATCGCGGAAACCAGATTGCTGGCGCAGATGCAACGCTCCTGGAACTCTAATTCACTTGCTCTGGGAATTCCCAAAATTAACCACCTATTGGACACAGATTCTAGATGATGTGGACAAACACTTTAATACTCAACTCCCTAGATTCCCGCCCTTTGTGGTCCTAGGGCTCCACAACCGCCTCCCCTTTCCCTTAAAATTGCGTGGGGGCAACAGATGGACCGAGCCCTTGGAGCGCACTAAAAAACATCCTGACGCATTGGGGCTCTGACCGAAACCCTACACATCAGGGGTGGTGTTAGAACTGGGGGTCTCTAGTTGGCTGAGGTAGGTACCTTAGTCCAAATAGGGACCCTTGCTTCTAGTCAGGGAAAGGAGGGACACACTCTCAGATAACCCCTGCTCACCCCCCGGTAGCTTGCCACGAACAGCCAGGCTTATCTCCAAGGCAATGTGTAAAGTATTTGCAACCACACTCCCAGTAACACAGTGATAACACCACAAATGGACACCACACTGGTTTTATAAAAATAGCGGTATCTTTATCAAAAGGGATACGATGAGACCAAATGATAAAAATCCAACATATGCGTATTCGTAATATTTCACTTTGCCAGTTATTAGGCCAACAATTCACTTGTAGGTTCTTGCGGTATTAATGAGCGATTCTCGATGATCTAATGCAGTCCTAATGCAATGCTATGCAGTTCATAATGTGGTAATAAGACAGTCCTTAATGCAAGTACTAATGCAGTTCGTAACGCAGGAATAACGCAGTTCGTAATGCAAGAATAATGCAGTTTGTAATGCACGAATAATGCGGTTCGTAATGCAAGAATAAGGCAGTTCATAATGCAAGAATCAGGCAGTTCGTAATGCAAGAATAATGCGGTTCGTAATGCAAGAATCAGGCAGTTCGTAATGCAAGAATCAGGCAGTTCGTAATGCAAGAATAATGCGGTTCGTAATGCAAGAATCAGGCAGTTCGTAATGCAAGAATAATGCGGTTCGTAATGCAAGAATCAGGCAGTTCGTAATGCAGGGAATAATGTTATAAGCCAATCTGCGCAGTCAACTCTGGCACCACTAGGCCCCAACAGCAGAGACAATGGTCGTACGCTTAAAGAGGCGGCCCCGGTACTGCTGGGCAGGTACGGGCCGCTCAGGGACTCAGCGCGTCTAACGCGGTGCAGCGGGAGAGAGATCAGAGCACTCCTGTACTCCTCCTGCACGCCTCCCCAGGCCACACATGCTTGCGGCTCCCGACCCGAGTCCAAGCCTTACCTGGGGGGTGCACTGCCTCGCTCTCTCTCTCCGCTCGTTGGACGTCCTGCTGGGCGGCCCCGATGACGTTCAGCTCCGTTGCTAGGCGACGCAGTAGCCGGACGGGTTACGGCGCTGCCTTCTCCTTCGGTGACGATCTTTGGCAGATTCCTCTTGGCGAACAACTATCACGATCCCTTTTGCCTTGCAGCTTCCTTAGCTTCCAGAAATCCTTTAACACGTTGCGGCTCGGGCTGGCGGCGGCGATCCTCACTCACATCCTCAGTTACGATGACGGCTCGAGCCACAAGCAGCACTGCAGCAGCCTGCACGATTTTTCACGCTGCGGGGGCAATGCAGTCACGGGGCACCTCGTAAACAGCACCACAGACCACACGGCAGTCTCAGGCGTGCAAAAGCACACGCACCAAGCGTCGCTGAGACACGGTTGGAAACTTTGATGTTCCTGAGTTTCCACAACAGGGGACCAGCTCTCCTTGGGCCCTTGGATACAAGTTACTTCAGGACACAGCACACAGCAAAGTCCTTTCAAGCAGGGGGACACAGCACACAGCAAAGTCCCTTGTCCTCTCCTTAGTCAAATCAGGAAACTGCAGGCCAGCGCCAGAACACACAGCAAGGGCAGTCCTTCTTTTCAGTCTCTTCAGCTGTTCTCCTTTGGCAGAGGTTCCTCTTGATCACGAAGTAGTTTCAATCCTTTTTCAGTCTGGATTGCAGTCTTGAGTTCAGGGGTTTCAGCTCTTACATTTATACCCCTAAATGCCTTTGAAGTCTTTGTGTTCAGGGGGCCCTGAGCCCGGTCCAAACCAGTTCTGGGTGTCTTCCTGCCAGTACACACCTTCTTCCTTTGATAGTGAGGGTCTGGGCCTCAGACACTATGCAGGAGGTGGAGCCATTCCTTTGTGGCAGCAGCACAGGCCTCTTCGCATCAAAGGGGCTACTCCTCCCACTACACCAAATGCAGGCCAGCCTGTGCTGTCTCAGCTACTCCTCTCTGGTGTCAGGACACTCCCCAGACCCTGTCACATCCAAACCCAGACAGTCAATACACAACCAGGCAGAGACATACAGGATGGTTAGGACAAGAAACCAGCCACTTCTAAAAGTGTGGTTTCTAAACACACAATTTAAAAACCATCTTCATTGAAAGATGTGTTATTAAATTCTGAATTCAGGCACACTAAACTTCATCTCTCCATCTTATGCCTATGGGAAGATATGCTGGAAACATGGGACCCAGCATTCCCCATTCTGTCCTATGGGCAAGATGGCCTCGCAACAGTGAAAAACGAATTTGGCAGTATTTCACTGTCAGGACATGGTACACACCTCAGTACATGTCCTACCTTTCACATACACTGCACCCTGCCCAGGGGGGGGGGGTACCTTGGGCCTACTACAGGGGTGTCTGACGTGCATAAAAAGAGAAGGGTAAGGCCTGGCAAGTGGGTGCACTTGTCAGGAGAACAAGGCAGTTAACAAACTGCGCGCAGGCACTGCAGTGGCAGGCCTGAGATCTCTTTTTAGGGCTACTTATGTGGGTGGCACAATTAGTGCTGCAGGCCCACTAGAGGCATTTGTATTACCAGCCCTGGCACACATAGTGCACTTTACAAGGGACTTTACTAGTAAGACAAACATACCAATTATGGACAACCAATTACCATAACACTTTATACAGGGAGCACTTGCACTTTGACACTGATCAGCAGTGGCAAAGTGCCCAAAGCATCTAAGTCGGCAACACAATGTCAGAAAAAGGTCTAGGAGGAAGGCAAAAAGTTTAAGGGACTTTAGCCAAAAAGGGCCAAGTCCAACAGGTGGCTTCACCGCCTCTGGTATATACTGGGGATAAAGAGGATGACACACTCTCAGCCTAGGGCACCTTGTATCCGGAGCTATGGTGCCCCTTTATTACCCTATTATCTCCTGAATATCGAGAACTTACCTGTCCTAAATATATCCGTCTTCTGCAGCTGACAGATATCATGACTACTCCTCCCTCAGAGAGTACTGAGAAACAACAGACATTCTGAGCGATCCCATCACATAAAGCTTTCGCTATCCATTGGTTCAATGGGGGCAAGGAGATGTTTTGGGGTTTGTGAAGTGTTTTCTTTTGAAATGCATAATACACTGGAGCTCTGTGTGCTCATGATAATGCAACGTCACATTGCTACAAAATCAATTAAAATGTATTTAAACCATAAAGCACTGGTTGCATGTGACTGCCATGGACCACCCATAGAACACCCCCTTGACGCAAAGTAGTGCAAAGTACAAGTTGTTTTTAATACTGCCTCCTAAGGAAATTTCCGGATTACAAACTGTAGAAAACAAATGAAGATGGCTATAGCTTTCTAACATAAAATAAGTTCTTTAACTCTCTCCCTCCTTACTGCTTTGCAGGCAGGAGACACCTTGATGGAATTAGAAACTCTTTAATGCCTCATTGAAATTTAAAATAATGGCGAGTGGAGGAGAGAAGTGCACAGTGTGACTCATGCCGACCCTCTCAATCTCGAGAAGTATTAGGTTTTAGGTGGATACCATGACAGAGGCAGCTCTGAAAACCCAAAATTACTAGCAGCTCCCAGCAGCTCTACGGAACTGATTGTCACCATTAATGCCAACATTTGAGAAAAATGTCTGGAGTGTATTTAAAATTTAAGGGAGCCAGGGACTATTGCATTTCATCATTACCACCCACTTGACCTTAGGATTCCAGGACACTGTGCTAGGGTAACATTATTTACATTCTGTTACACACTGCAGGAGTGCCAAAGTTCACACAGCGTATTTTTCACGGGTATTGTGGAAAATAACACAGGAGACAGAAATTATTACCACCCATGTGAATGATAAATACGTTTAAAAAATACATGCATTTGATTATAATTCAAGCTTTGTTACGCTGCTCATTATGTTGTACCATTCATGATGACAGGAAGTGACAATACTTGCTTTTTTGACATTAGGCAGTCTACGTAAGAGGAAGTTGGTGCAATCATGTGTGGTACTTCTGACTACTACAAATTTCTCCTACATGTTGGAGTAGTGTAGTACACATTAAAGTAAATGTCAGACTGCCCACTCCCCATCTCACAATCTCACAAACCACAAGCTTGCATTTGAAAAAGTCTTTGTGGGTTTAACCAGCTCCGAATTCTGAGAATTTCAGTCTATTCAGAATACGCCCATCTTAATTTACCCACAGCTATGTGGATGAAGTATATCTGTAGGTGTAGTGTTCATTTCTACAGCATGATGCTCTATCACTAAGGTACTTTTTCACATTGAGGGAATGTGATATGAGCACTCTTGTAATACAAAGAGAATAGATGCGCAGTGCCTGTAGCATCACATATAACCTCAGAAACACTTATGCAGAGTTTAAAGATTCTGTACCTTTGCTACAATTCTGTTTTGCTGAAGCTTGTACACAGAATGTCTTTTCCATAATGGGCCTAGACGTGCCAGCACATGTGGTAATTAGGACCATCGTATTCGCAGATGGCGCCAGGGACATCTTAAGGATTTTGGGGGCCCTGGGCCAAGCATATTTTGGGAGACCCCTGTTAGAAACAGTTTTGAATGTGTGATCCAGTTGGAACACTTTCATTCCCTCTTTGGCTGTGTCACTGACAGTGAAAAGGCACACTCGTCCAAATTTGTATTATGTTTACATGTAATAGTCAGGGATAGTGATGTGTTTTCAATATTGTAACACAGCAGCTGCTCACCAATATTATTGCAAATAATCTCTGTGACACTCCCCTTTCTCATATGTGATATCCTGATTTGATCTTAAAGAAACTTTTTAATGGCTGTTGCATGCAACATAAACACATTTCTCTACAAAACGTCTGTAATAGACACTCACATATCACACCCACATTGAAAATAAAGCAAGCGAGCGGTTGCCGAACATCATCTCTGCATAATCACTTGAAGTTTTGCCTAATATTCACACCAACGTTACAGAAAAAAGTAATGGGGGCATGCACAATGTACTCTGAATGTTTGGATGCGAAGCACGACTGGGTATTTTCAGCACAATGAAAAATTAACATTGCCATATTAACAGAACACCACACCGTGCCTCCAGAGGAAGTATGCGATCATTGGGAACATTTTGGTCTTGCTGTTTGTCAGCTTTCATAGTTCCCACCAGGGTGTAATGGAATCGCTGGCTATAATAATTTAGAATGGGTGCTGTAGAATTCATCATTTGACAAGTTTTTATTTAGGTATGCGTCCCATCCCCTCTCTCCATTACAGTGACTGGACCCTCTAATAAAGAAGCATCAATAAATCCAACAATGCCCTCGCAGGGCCGCAGGCTCGCATTCGTCAATATATCACGTAAGTACTGTTTATTATGACTGTAGCTCGAGCCTCGCAACGGTACGCAAGAACCCTGCCCGGGGCCCCCGGGTCCCTAAATAGTGAAGAGAGAACATAACTGAACTCAACACAGTAGTGAGCGACTGGACTACTAGTACTAATACCAGTCATCCCGTCCTCCCATGTTCTCTCACCGCGCCCCCCTGAGACCCCCAGCTTCGGTGGCAGGCACAGGTGGGCAGCACAAGACCGCGACTGGCAATTCAATTTTGGTTTGGTCCCAGTCAGTGGCGGCCGGCATGGCTCGCAGGTGGTGGGGCGGGCATGGGTGGGGCGGTAGCAGGGGCGGGGGGATACGGGGCGTGCAGGATCACAATTTAAGAAAGAAAAAAAACAACACTTACGTTCCCGCCGGGTCCAGCGTCTCCACTCCTGCTCTCGTCTTCCAGGAACAGGAAGCACCCGGCACACAGGCTCCACTGACCAATCACAATGCTGCAATGCAGTGTTGTGATTGGTCTGGGTGCCATGACATGGCGCTCAGCCAGGGGCTGGAGGGGTGGGCATGTTCTCCACGCAGGCTCTAATGCAGCTTGCATGGAGAACACTGAAAGTGCGCATGACTGTTTTGGGCGGGCCGAGAGGGCCGACCAAACAGTCATTGCGCACGTAGGAGGGTTGTACCCTTCTTCAGCCCCACCCCGCCCCCTCACGCAGACTGCCGCAGCAGGAGGACAAAATAAAATGATAATAACATTACGTTATTATCATTTTATTTTTTCCTTTCTTTTTCTGCTTGAAGGCAGTGGGGCGACGCTCCTCCACCTTAGCGGAGGAGCCGCCACTTGTCCCAGTATCTGACCCGGACCCACCGGCCACCGCACGTCCAGGTTCACTGACTGCGTATGACAATTCAGTCACACCGGCCCTGCCACACCCTATGCCCCACCCTGAAGCGGAAGAAAGCCCAGAAGTCCACGGAGCTGTGCAGCGCCCGCATCATGCGCCATGTCATTTATGAGCGACCAGCGTAACTTTAAAACTAGGCCCCAGAGATGGACCCCATCAGTGTGAGTGTACTGTGTGCTAAGAGGCCCCTGGAGCTCAGGGTCCCCCCGTACCGCGGGGGTCTTTGTTACCCCCATGTCATCTCTGTCAGTACTATCTGCAAGCATAGTCAAATCCACTAACTAAAACTTATTTTAGATCGAGCCTAGACAGTGCACCTGTCAGGTGATCTGTTGTATGTACTTTGTAGGGTCTGACCCATTCCTCCGGTTTGGATTGGCTTATGTCTGTATCATTCCAAAATCATAGCCTGCAATTGGCTAATGATGGGTGCATGCCCCACCTTTTTCTTCAAAGTTAACTCCCATGGAGTATTGGCTCGGGAACAAGCAGCGCCGCGCACGCTGCTTGCGTGCCTGTATCTTCTTGATTGTTTCTGCCTGAATGCACTTTTGGTGTGCTGACACCACTCAACCCCGCTTCAGACGCACAGCGCCTGTCCCCGCCCCCGTCCCATGGAGTATTAACACAGGAACAAGCAGCGACGTGCACGCTGCTTGTGCCTGTATCTTGTTGTCCTTCTACTCAGGGTGTTGGCTGTCGTGCATGTGCGTTCGGGCTTAGTATGCGTCGGCAATCGGCCTGTTCGGGTCAAGTTTGCGCTATATAAAACAACAAAAAATGGGGGGATGCAGGCTAGAGTGGAAGATGGGCAAAGCCATTGGGGCTGGGGAAAAGCTGAGAAACAGACCTCCGAAGACTAAGCCTCAGACCCTAAGCCATCACTTGGTTGCCATGGTGCCAGGCCTGAATCAGGCGCCCGCTGGGTTCTTTCCCTTTCGATGTATGAGGTTTCCTCGGCCGTCTTGACAAGTGACAACATTTTGAAAAAGCTTTGCCAGCCCCTTTAAAACAGAGGAAACAAATCTGCCATTTTGAAGATTAGATTTTTGTGAGGTTATGCAAAAAATTCAGAAAAACACATACATTTGATTGATTTTGCTCAAAACTTAAAGATAAAAAAAAAATGCACATTGAAAACATACAATATTGTCAGCATTTGGCAACAGGACAACTTTACTCATATAACGTTTGAATTTTATACAAATAGAAAATATATATATAAATATAATAGCAATACAAAATATCTATTCCGAATATCTAGGAATTAAGTAAGGCAATAAAACACATACTCTTTGGTCACGGACAACGTCAGCACTTCAAGATGGTGTGTAAGTTTGCGTACATTGAAACTGAAAACGGATGACCATGCTGCGGACAGTGTTTATAACGAGGGTTCAGCGCCCTCCCCGAGGGGACAGGAGCCGGGGTATGTGAGGGGAGGCAGCTAACTTGAACCAGGGGTTTCAGTCCGAAAGAGGAGGCTCTTGCACCTGGAGAAGTCTCACAGTGAACCAGAACCAGGTCCGAGACTTGCAAGGAGGCTTTTCTGCCTCTGTCAGCCAGCGAGGCCGAGCTGTCTGCTTTGCAGGGGAACATACTGGCACCCACAAGGCTACTGAAGTGAGCTGGGAGAGATCAGGACCGGTTTCAGGAAGGTACATCTACCCCATCACTGGCAAATCCCAGCTCATCGAAACAACAGTGCTTTGTAGCCTCTGAGTTGTTTGAGGACCCCCATAACATGGGAGTGAAGGGGGGGGATTTCCATCTTGCATAGTCTGGCGAACTGTGCACTTGAGTACTTTGACAAAAACCTATGCTGCCAACAGGTAAAATAAATATTTAAAGATTTACAAATCATATCATGAGCATTTTTGGACAGTTAACATGTGTATTCTAAAATAGCTTCATATTATAACTCACGGAACTCACTGATTGTTTTCAGCAGGATAATTACCTTTAACTGGGGAGATAACTCAAACAAGCATTTGCAATGCAATAGGTCTCGCATTCACGCGAGTTTGAGCTATTGGCATTGTAAATGACAATGCCTTTTATTTATGTTTTGGGTTTTAAAACATAAATAAAAAGCATTGTCCTTTGCAATACTGATAGCTTAAACTCTTGCAAATGCGAGACCTATGGCATTGCAATAAAGGGCCCTCTCGACCGCTTGTTAGATTGTAAATATCAGAGGAAGAGACCGGCCTGCGACGTCTTCAAAGCAGTGATAAATAGTGCAGTGAAGAAGATGTGTAAGTGTTGTAAATTACACAGACACAAAGGGGTCGATTCCGATCCCGGTCGGAGGCGCACCTAATACCATTCGGTCGGGAAAAAAGCCAGGCGAATGCCTGTTTCCCGACCGATCCGCACATACGTCCGAACGAGGAAGTACGATGCGCACAACTGCCCAAATCCCGACCCAGTCGTACTCACCCAATACAGGTCCTGTACTCCGACCGAGGCGGATCCGGAAACGCAGAATCGAGTCGCACGGAAGCTAAAATGCAGCCCCGTCCGGCCGGACAAGTACGATGTGCTTTCCGTACGCGCCGAACCCGTCGCTACGCACGGCACGTTAAAGCATCCGGGCGAGGCGCACATAAGCTCCGATTCGCGCCACAAGACGATCCACGGCTACGAGACGAACACGCCAGCGATGAGGACGAGGCGAAGCAAAGAGAAAGACGAACGAGACGAACCAACCATGAATCCCATCGTGCCGATCCTACCAATATTCTACATCTATTACCGGAACAGGCACGGACGCGTACGGCGCAGAAGGTAAGTCAGACACCAACCACAAAAACAAACTACACGTACCCGACATATCACACACACACAGAGGGATGCAAAAATACTTACACCAGCAACAGCAGCACCATAGGGGCGGGATGGCCATCACCAATGCCACACATACACATAGGGGCCTGTATGCCCACCACCACTACCACCCCTGCCCAGGGGGTGCTAGATGCCTACCACTACTACCACCCCTACCCAGGGGGTGCTAGATGCCTACTACTACTACCACCCCTGCCCAGGGGGTGCTAGATGCCTACCACTACTACCACCCCTACCCATGGGGGGCTGGATGCCTACCACTACTACCAACCCTACCCAGGGGGCGCTAGATGCCTACCACTACTACCACCCCTGCCCAGGGGGTGCTAGATGCCTACCACTACCACCACCCCTACCCAGGGGGTGCCAGATGCCTGTCACTACTACCACCTCTACCCATGGGGGCTGGATGCCTGTCACTACTACCACCTCTACCCATGGGGGCTGGATGCCCACCACCACTACCACCCCTACTCAGGGGGTGCCAGATGCTTGTCACTACTACCACCTCCACCCATGGGGGCTGGATGCCCACAACCACTACCACCCCTACTCAGGGGTGCCAGATGCCTGTCACTACTACCACCTCTACCCATGGGGGCTGGATGCCCACCACCACTACCACCCCTACTCAGGGGGTGCCAGATGCCTGTCACTACTACCACCTCCACCCATGGGGGGCTGAATGCCCACAACCACTACCACCCCTACTCAGGGGGTGCCAGATGCCTACCACTAATACCACCCATAACCAGGGGGTGCTAGATGCCTACCACTACTACCACCCCTGCCCAGGGGGTGCTAGATGCCTACCACTACTACCACCCCTACCCAGGGGGTGCCAGATGCCTGTCACTACTACCACCTCTACCCTTGGGGCTGGATGCCTGTCACTACTACCACATCTACCCATGGGGGGGCTGGATGCCTGTCACTACTACCACCTCTACCAGTAGCGGTCCGTGGCAGGAGTGCCGGCCGGGCGGTGACGTGGGGCGGGGGAGGGGCAGGGTGGAGGGTAGTAAACCACGGATTACGGCCAAATACAGGTAAGTAAGCATTTAAATAAAATAAACGAATTTCGTTGCGCGCACTGCATCGCATTTGGCGATGCAGCGCTCACAACGAAATTCGTTTTATTTATTTAAATGTTTACTTACCTGTATTGGGCCGTAATCCGTGGTTTCCTACCCCCACCCTGCCCCTCCCCCACCCCACGTCACCGCCCGGCCGGCACTCCTACCACGGACCGCTACTGACCTCTACCCATTGGGGGCTGGATGCCTGTCACTACTACCACCTCTACCCATGGGGGGCTGGATGCCCACCACCACTACCACCCCTACTCAGGGGGCTGGATGCCTGTCACTACTACCACCTCCACCTATGGGGGGCTGGATGCCCACAACCACTACCACCCCTACTCAGGGGGTGCCAGATGCCTGTCACTACTACCACCTCTACCCATGGGGGGCTGGATGCCTACCACTACTACCACCCCTACCCAGGGGGTGCTAGATGCCTACCACTACTACCACCCCTGCCCAGGGGGTGCTAGATGCCTACCACTACTAGCACCTCTACCCAGGGGGTGCCAGATGACTGTCACTACTACCACCTCTACCCATGGGGGGCTGGATGCCTGTCACTACTACCACCTCTACCCATGGGGGGCTGGATGTCTGTCACTACTACCACCTCTACCCATGGGGGCTGGATGCCCACCACCACTACCACCCCTACTCAGGGGGTGCCAGATGCCTGTCACTACTACCACCTCTACCCATGGGGGGCTGGATGCCTACCACTACTACCACCCCTACCCAGGGGGTGCTAGATGCCTACTACTACTACCACCCCTGCCCAGGGGGTGCTAGATGACTACCACTACTACCACCCCTACCCATGGGGTGCTAGATGCCTACCACTACTACCACCCCTACCCATGGGGAGCTGGATGCCTACCACTACTACCACCCCTACCCAGGGGGTGCTAGATGTCTACCACTACTACCACCCCTGCCCAGGAGGTGCTAGATGCCTACCACTACTACCACCCCTACCCAGGGGGTGCCAGATGCCTGTCACTACTACCACCTCTACCCATGGGGGGCTGGATGCCTGTCACTACTACCACCTCTACCCATGGGGGGCTGGATGCCCACCACCACTACCACCCCTACTCAGGGGGTGCCAGATGCCTGTCACTACTACCACCTCCACCCATGGGGGGCTGGATGCCCACAACCACTACCACCCCTACTCAGGGGGTGCCAGATGCCTGTCACTACTACCACCTCTACCCATGGGGGGCTGGATGCCTGTCACTACTACCACCTCTACCCATGGGGGGCTGGATGCCTGTCACTACTACCACCTCTACCCATGGGGGGCTGGATGCCTGTCACTACTACCACCTCTACCCATGGGGGGCTGGATGCCCACCACCACTACCACCCCTATTCAGGGGGTGCCAGATTTCTGTCACTACTACCACCTCTACCCATGGGGGGCTGGATGCCTACCACTACTACCACCCCTACCCAGGGGGTGCTAGATGCCTACCACTACTACCACCCCTGCCCAGGGGGTGCTAGATGACTACCACTACTACCACCCCTACCCATGGGGTGCTAGATGCCTACCACTACTACCACCCCTACCCATGGGGGGCTGGATGCCTACCACTACTACCACCCCTACCCATGGGGGGCTGGATGCCTACCACCCCTACCCAGGGGGTGCTGGATGCCTACCACTACCACCACCCCTACCCATGGGGGGCTGGATGCCTACCACCAACACCACCCCCACTCATAGGATGGACAACGCATGACACAACCAGCACACTACAACCTAGGGAATGCAAGAAAAAGACATCCCCCCAACACCATGACAAGTGTGTGTAGACTGTGTCAAATGCCTACAACACTGAACATGACAATGAACACACAATGTGACCCCCTATCACATGTGTCACACATAAATGTGTGTGGCCTCCACAATGCAAGCAGACCATGACCACTGTGGCAATGGGGTCCAACCCCCATCATCACAGTGACCAAAAGGTAAGTGTGGGGTCCATAGCTGAAGCACATTTTGTACATTGTGACAATGGGGTCCAACCCCCATCATCACAGTGACCAAAATGTAAGTGTGGGGTCCATAGCTGAAGCACATTTTGAACATTGTGACAATGGTGTCCAACCCCCACCATCACAGTGACCAAAAGGTAAGTGCGGGGTCCATAGCTGAAGCACATTATGAACATTGTGACAATGGGGTCCAACCCCCACCATCACAGTGACCAAAATGTAAGTGTGGGGTCTATAGCTGAAGCACATTTTGAACATTGTGACAATGGGGTCCAACCCCCATCATCACAGTGACCAAAATGTAAGTGTGGGGTCCATAGCTGAAGCACATTTTGAACATTGTGACAATGGGGTCCAACCCCCACCATCACAGTGACCAAAAGGTAAGTGTGGGGTCCATAGCTGAAGCACATTTTGAACATTGTGACAATGGGGTCCAACCCCCACCATCACAGTGACCAAAAGGTAAGTGTGGGGTCCATAGCTGAAGCACATTTTGAACATTGTGACAATGGGGTCCAACCCCCACCATCACAGTGACCAAAAGGTAAGTGTGGGGTCCATAGCTGAAGCACATTTTGAACATTGTGACAATGGGGTCCAACCCCCACCATCACAGTGACCAAAAGGTAAGTGTGGGGTCCATAGCTGAAGCACATTTTGAACATTGTGACAATGGGGTCCAACCCCCACCATCACAGGGACCAAAAGGTAAGTGTGGGGTCCATAGCTGAAGCACATTTTGAACATTGTGGCAATGGGGTCTAAGCCCCCATCATCACAGTGAACAAAAGGTAAGTGTTGACATTGAAAAAACTGCAACTGCCAAAATGCATGGATGATTCCTGGTCACAGAACAACAAACACATCAGTGGCAAAGTAGTGCTTGTGTCCCATAGCAACATAGATTGGGGGAGGAAAACAGTGCAGTGCAAATAAGACATACCTTTGGCCATGTGCAGACAAACATCACCCATGGGGGCTGACACTGTCAACATTCATCAATGACACAATGACAGAAGTGACCATCATAATGCAGACCCACATATTTGCACCAATGGGCACACAAATGGAGATATCCTGTGGAGACTGTAGATGTGAGCTGAACAAATACCATACCATGGCAGCAATGGGACACACAAACAATGATCATAGTGCTGACTGATGACCTAGGAGTCCCAGGGACAGCAGGTGAAACCCACCAAACAACATACAGCCAATGGCACACTAAAGATATGCCAATGCAGTGGTGCAGATGCACAAACACAAACAGGCAGCCCCACACTGCATATCAAACACAACAGGTGAGGGGGGGTGCCAGTGTCCCCAGGCAACCACACAACACATGATGAGGCCTGAATACCAATTACACTGATGCGCATACAGTGCCACACAAAAGTAACTCATGGATCCAAATCCCCTATGTGGGCAATCAGGCATTGTTAGATGAGAGGGAGCACAAATCACACATGTCACACAAGCATGTAGGAACAGCAACTGACACAGCAAGACACAGACACACCACAGCACTACCCCCAGGGTCCCCACAATGTGTTGACCCTGGGCTGCATGACAATCCCACTGTGATGACAAAGCTAGATGTCGTTCACACTGTGAACCACAGTCATGTGTCCTGATCAACAAACTACCATCACACCTACACAAGCACAAATCAATCAGCACGGCCAGTAAGCCAAGACCAACATGGAGGCAGGGGTCTAGCCAGGCAACAACTCTCATCTGCACACACTCAACACCACACACCTTGACCTCCAACAGTGTGCAGCAGTGAAGATCACATGCACTGGTGACATTGCACATGCACCCATGACAATCCCATGGGGGGGAGGGGTGGTAACTAAGGTGCAGAAACACATCACACATGGCCACTCAACAAGACTCCTGAATGTCTGACACACTGCACACTACGCTGTACATGGACATGACGGCAATACCACACCAACCAATGGGATCCCAGCCACAGTCCCACACCAATGAAGAAGCCAAGGTCACCCACAAAGAACACACATAGACAACTACCAACATTGCAGCCCTGACCCTGAGGAGTGCCAGCAGTCACACACACAACGTGTCACAATCACTGAAAGCTAACACAAACTGGAAATTACATGACAGGTGTAAACAACAAGTGCCAAGGGGAATCCTGACTGTGTCCCATCTGCGTTAGCCCACAAACTCAGCCCTGACAGCAAACACACCTATGGGTGACACCCTGATGACCAGTAATGTGCCATGCACCCACATCACAGAGAACCCAGGGAGAAGACTTTGGGGGAACATAGGTCAACTCAGCAAGCATCACAAACAGGAACATCACTAGGGATCCCAGCATGCACAGCAAAATGGAAGTGAACACACACAGACATGCTCACACAACACACACCTTGGGCTCAGGCAATGTCACAGGATTACTCACTGCCATGAGGGGACTCCACTCCTGTGTGAGGAAAGCTGTGCCATATGTCGCCTCAGTAGGGCTCCATCATGTCAGCAGAACACTTGGTCACACAGTCAACAATTAGCACGAAATGAAGGCTCCCGTCATATCAGCCTGGTCATGGGAGTGTCAACGAAATCATCAGCACAGATCCAACACACATGTATAGCAACACAGATGAGTCCTTCCCCATTGATGCCCAAACTTGCATGTCCAGTGGAGATGGACACACGGTGAGGGAAGTAGACTAATTGAACAATGGCAAGCACAACAGATGTGCAGGGGTGTAAGCCACAGATGTGATATTGCAAATGTAAGTAGGAAATCCCATTGCCAAATATTAAAAACATGACACCCTCATATGCTGCTAAGGATGACATGGATATACTACAGGATAGGACACATTACCCGTGGACCACATGGGTTCCTGCACAGTAACACTTCATTTTCATGAGACCAAAAATCACCATCACTGCAGCAAGGGCACGGTTAGCATCATCAACATCATGTACATCAGAAGCAAAACCACTAGAGAACAGAAAGTAGCTTTATTCAGCATATGTGGGTTCTAAAGTTAAAGTCCAGAAAAAATAGAAACAAAGGCCAATGGCCAGTCCATTCTGAAAGTCAAAACAGGGTGACAGTGGCAGATGTCACCCTACGCATGCCTGCACTGCTACACACCAGGGATAATCCCCTCGGAGGGGCATACGGGGGCAGGCCAGGCACCGCAGGGACAGGATCAGGGCTCACCAGAAGGAGGAAGGGAAGGGGTGGTGGGTGCTGGAGAGCCACTGACAACTGCAGTGGAGGTGTCTGACATGGTGTGTGCCGGCACAACTGGGGGGCATGACTCAGATGGTGTGGGTGCCGGCACGACTGCAGTGGGCCATGCAGATGAAGTGGACAGGTTCCCCACTGCAGTGCCCAAGTCAGACGAGGTGGTAGTGGACTCCACTGCAGTGCCTACCTCCAGGGGAGGAGAATGGGGTTCAGGTAAGGTGGGCAGGACAGAGGGGGAGGACACCGTCTCCACACCAGTGGCACAGACATGCGCAGCGGGGGGTGTGGTGCCGGAAGAGCAAGTGGCAGGGGGAGAAGGCCGGATCTTTTTGGGGATGGTGTATCTGTGGGTGGGGGAACCTGGGGCAGGGTATGGTGGGGGCACCTGTGGAGTGGGGGCCTGAGGGATCGAGGAAGGAGACTTGGTGCTTGAGCTGCAGGGCGGCGGCGGGGTCTTGCTCTTCCGGGTCCTGGGGGACTTGTGGGTGGGGGCGTCAGTCGGTCTGCACCTGGGGGAGGGTGTCCGGGGGCGAGGGGCACTCCCCTCCGTGTGGGTGGGCTTCCTCTTCCCCCTGAATGCTGGATCAGCTGGATCGGAGGGGAAGAGGCCGAGGTCACTGAGGAAGACCCGCTGTGTCTTTGGGGTTGCAGGTGAGGCAAGGGAAGGGGCCTTGGAGGGAGAGGTAACTGAGGACTGCGCAGTGCTCGTGGATGCGTGTGTGTGTGCCTTGGCCCCATCCCCTGTGAGTGTGGTTTCAGTCCCCTGACTGTGCGTGCGTGTGCGTGTGGATTTTGGCGTGTGTGTCTGTGTGCTGCCTGTGTCTGTGCTGGTGTGTGCCTGTGCCGGTGTGTGTGTGCTTGGGACAGGTAAGGTGCTGGGGAGTGTGAATGGGGCAGAGGTAGGAGGGGTGAGGGACTGTTGGAGGAGAGACACTGCTGCCATCAGGGAGGAGTCCATGGACCTATTGCCCCTCTGTAGGGCAGACATGCCCGATGGGATGCCCTCCATGAACGACACCAGCTGAGTCAACAGAGTGGTGTGTGCATGGAGGACACTCAGCATCGCTGTCTGCCCTACATGGAGCTGGCGAAGGAGGTACACAGACTCCTCATTCAGGACAGCAGGGGACACAGGGGCAGGGGGTGCGGTGCCTGGCACGAAGGAGACACGCTCCCGAACATGGGAGCCTCCACGGACTTCGGGAATGGGAGCCGATGGGAGGGCGGTGGTGGTGGCGGGGACAGCAACACTAGCTGTGGTGTGGTGGCTGCTGACACCCGCCTCCACAAGGGAGTCATCCTCCGAGCTGCTGTGGTCCTTAGCTGAGGTGGATGGTGCTGAGGACTCCTCGGTGTGGCTCCCCTCGCCCTCCGTGCCACTGGGTCCCTCCGACCACTCCTCGGCTGCTGACCCAGTCTGGCTCTGCGGCTCCTCCTGGTCCGTGGAGCTGTCCCCTCCTGTGGCCGTGGATGTATCTGCAAACAATAGGGAAACAGACAGACATCAGTCACCTGCACCGAACGCACACACCACAGTAAGTACAGCACATTACAGAGCAAGCCCTGGCATCCTTAGTTGAACATTGCTAAAAGTGCCCAAACAGAGTAGGGGAAGCCAATTGTCAGTCTGATGGTCAACCATGGCACTCACATCTCTCCTGGCCTTGCACCCATCTGTCTGGTGTCTGTCGGATGGCAATACCCCAGTGTGGACACATGCACCACCTACACAGTAGTTGGACAGTGCAGAGAAGACAGTGAAGCATGTGAACATGCACACATCACAACTCTTGCCACTGAGTCAGTACAGGTGTCCGGATAAAGGGATGCCCAGAGTCAATTTTGAAATGCATGTGATGCATACCAGCGACAGACACCATGATGCACCCATGTCCTGATAGTCATTGCCACAATGGTGTGCATGTAGCACGTCACTCCCCTGCAGGATCACTCATAGGAAGTTACATGCCATGGCACAGGCATGCCTGCTAAGTCATACATCACTGTCTCCAGTCACATGGGCAGGGCAGCCAGACAACAACAGTCTGCACTGTCACTATAGTAGGTCATGGGGAATGCAAGTCCTGGAGCTGAACAAGTGCACATGTACATCCCCCACACACCACATCATCTGAACCCTTATCTGTCCACGTCATACCAAATGGACATATGGGAGACCTGTAACAGAACCCTCTGAACCTGAGCACCTCACAATCTGCTGTGAATGGGAAACAGCTGCCTGAACTTCACATTCGCATACCCCAGTCTGCACGGTCAGGTGATCAAACACCTATGTGTCACACAAGTATCGTCTCCTATGTCACATCTCCGGTGGCATGCTGAGCCCCAAACGAGAAACACCCCTGACAACGAAGTCACAGCACACTGACATAGAGGCAGACTCCTGAGGGGACATATCACTGAGCACAACGTGTCAGCTGATACACGTGAGTGGGAGTACAGAGTGTATTGTATGGCCTGGAGTAGGCATGACTGTCCTGCCCCACGTGAATGAGGGATGAGCCCTGGACAGTAGGCAGGTGGCTAAGTATGTGTGACACACGTAATATACACACTCCTGCGGCCCAAACATTGTACCCACCCGCAGCATGGGTGTGTGCCAGATACCCCAGGCACATGTGGTGGATCAGCTCAGCAATTGGACCACATATCAAAGTAACACGCAGATTACATGTCAGAACACAGGCATTGTGTAAGCAATGGACCCACCCATGATGCCCACCACAGAGTTTGGGGAACAAATGCTGTCCCTCACCTTGAGCTGAGCAAAATGCAAGGACACAGTACCCAAGTGACACAATTCCCTGACTGTAAGGGCCACACCTGGGTATCAGATGAGGAGTGGGCAGTGCACAATTGAGGGACATGGGTCCTGGACCACATGACTGATGTACTGTGGAAGTTTAACCAGGCCAGAGGAGGGCACATAGCATGGCAGACAAAGCTCACAATGCAGTCATGGACTCACCCCCTCTTTGCTGCTCTCTGGCCTTCAGCTGCCCATCCAGATCAGGGAAGACCACCGCCAGGATCCTGAGCATGTGGGGGGTCAGGGTCCGGTGTCCGCCCCTCCTGCGAAGAGGCGACAGCTTCAGCTGGACCCGTGCGATCCTCCGGGTCCAGCCCCGAAGGTCCTGCCACCTCTTCTGGCAGTTACGGATCCGGCGCTTGTAGACCCCCACGGATCTCACTGCCCAGACGATGGTCAACCATATCTGCTGCTTCTGGTGGGCATCAACCTGTGAGGATGACAAAGTGAAAATGCCATTACTACACATTCAACATATCCGTGCATTACACAGTTGGATATACATGTCTCAATCACAGGGGCACATGATGTACACAGGCAGTGCAACGATGGCTATGGACCGTTTGCCAGCAGTTACTACATGGTATCATTGCCTGGGTAGTAAAACCTTGTTTAAATGCACTGTCACTGCACTATACCTGTTCAGTGCATGTTACTACACACTATGGGGGGTGACAACTACTCAGTGAGCCTGCTAGCCAGTGGCGTGCAGACTGTAAGTCTTGCTAGTCAGACAACATGCACATTTAGTAAGGCAGTGGACAGCACACTCACCTGCTCCCCTGCTTTCCCATACAGCTTGCTGTACTGTGGAAGGAGGCTGTCCAGCAGGGCCTGGTTCTCCTCAGTGCTGAAGGCTGGGGCTCTCTCCACAGTACGTGCCATTGCAGGATCCAGAGGGTGCAGGTACAGCAGCAGTGGTGGTGGCAGATGTCGTCCTGGAGCATGTAGTGCAGGCAAGTGAGCTCTCAGGGGAACAGCCAGCATTATATGTGTGCTGCAGAGGCAGATACTGTCCCATGTATCCAAAGTGATAGGTCCAAGTCGTTTGCATCTTCTGAATCTGACCAATCCATGGAATAGCAGCACTAATACACGCCCACAGCATCCTTCAAAAGTTCAACTTCATGACACCCATGGATTTGCAACATTGTTGTGGGTGACCAACTGAATTCACAGCATCAGACTCGTTAAAGATTTGAAAACGCGTCCGTTGCCAGGCCAGGTCATAGCCAATGTGTGCGCACCGATCGGTCCATTGCTGTACAACGCGTATTGCGCATACAACGCGTACCCGCTCACATTGAATGCAATGGGACGGACGGGAACACCGATCGGTCCATTGCTGTTCAACGCGTACCCGCTCACATTGAATGCAATGGGCCGGCCGGGAACACCGATCGGACCATTGCTGTTCAACGCGTACCCGCGATACAATGCGTACCCGCTGACATTGAATGCAATGGGCCGGCCGGGAACACCGATCGGTCCATTGCTGTTCAACGCGTACCCGCTCACATTGAATGCAATGGGCCGGCCGGGAACACCGATCGGACCATTGCTGTTCAACGCGTACCCGCGATACAACGCGTACCCGCTCACATTGAATGCAATGGGCCGGCCGGGAACACCGATCGGTCCATTGCTGTTCAACGCGTACCCGCTCACATTGAATGCAATGGGCCGGCCGGGAACACCGATCGGTCCATTGCTGTTCAACGCGTACCCGCTCACATTGAATGCAATGGGCCGGCCGGGAACACCGATCGGACCATTGCTGTCCAACGCGTACCCGCGATACAACGCGTACCCGCTCACATTGAATGCAATGGGCCGGCCGGGAACACCGATCGGTCCATTGCTGTTCAACGCGTACCCGCCACATTGAATGCAATGGGCCGGCCGGGAACACCGATCGGTCCATTGCTGTTCAACGCTGTACTCGCTCACATTGAATGCAATGGGCCGGCCGGGAACACCGATCGGTCCATTGCTGTTCAACGCGTACCCGCTTACATTGAATGCAATGGGCCGGCCGGGAACACCGATCGGACCATTGCTGTTCAACACGTACTCGCGATACAACGCGTACCCGCTCACATTGAATGCAATGGGCCGGCCGGGAACACCGATCGGTCCATTGCTGTTCAACGCTACCCGCTCACATTGAATGCAATGGGCCGGCCGGGAACACCGATCGGACCATTGCTGTTCAACTGGTACCCGCGATACAACGCGTACCCGCGATACAACGCGTACCCGCTCACATTGAATGCAATGGGCCGGCCGGGAACACCGATCGGTCCATTGCTGTTCAACGCATACCCGCTCACATTGAATGCAATGGGCCGGCCGGGAACACCGATCGGACCATTGCTGTTCAACGCGTACCCGCGATACAACGCGTACCCGCTCACATTGAATGCAATGGGCCGGCCGGGAACACCGATCGGTCCATTGCTGTACAATGCGTCCCTGGACAAGTCACTGGCATATGTCACCATGCCTGTCACAGGTGAACATATGCCAGCCACATATACTTCCCAGGGAGTGGGGGCACACCTACAACACCACAGCCTGTCCACACTGTATCCTAAGGGATGTAAGGCTCCATTACCTATTCCGTGTATGGGGGTGAACATGTTGTTCTGTGGGTGTCACTTCGGGGCAGCCACTCCCAGGCTGTGCATGTGTTCATGGGGACAGGATCCTTGGTGTGACGTGCACATGACCACTGTGATGTGCAAGTGTTCATTCCTGAGCATGTGGCATGGTCACATTTCACGGTGGTGTATGTGTATGTCATGTCACATACCCCCTGAGTCCCATGTGGGACGGTATGTACGTCCCAGGGTGACCCATTGGCACAATAGTGATGGTCCTCCACAGTCTGTGTGCATGTTGTGTTTACAATGTCTCTGATTCCATGTGCACAATGTGAGACAGTCTCCACATCCACGTTGTTTGTGCATGAACTTTGATGTTGTGCGTATGTGTGTCACAGACGTCCATGTCTGTCCTGACGAGGCAACAGGGACCACTACCTGTGGGGGTCATGGTTGTTTTGCTATGGTGTATTCATGATCCACCATGTCATGCCAGTGTCCATGTGGCAATACAGGGTCCCTAGGAATCTACCTGTCGATGAGCTGTGATGCCTGGGGCACATCTGTCCTCACATGTCACTGTGGTGTGTGTTTGGAACGTGGCAGCAGTACATGGGTACTGTGACACAGCCTAATGTTATCCCATAGCACAACCTGGGACTTGTTGAGGGAACATGTTGAACTGTGATGTTAGATGTTAGCCATGTAGGTGCCATACATGTCCTTACGGAACGGCACACGCATCATGTACTTGTGTCTCGTAATGGTGTATCATGTGATATTGAGTCTGGTCTATGCCACATATGTGGGGTGACTGACAATCTTTCTTTCTTCACCTATGCACTGCAGGGCACCAGCTGTCCATTGGCCATTCCCTGATCTTGCAACAGTGGTTGAACGGGACTGCATCCGACGGTACCGCTTCACCAGGCCACTGATTGAGGAATTGGCGGTGCGGTTGGCCCCACATTTGCATCCTGGCCGGACATACCCCACAGCGCTGACCCCCAAGGTGAAGGTGATGGCAGCCCTACACTTCTTTGCCACCGGTACCTTTCAACACACTGTGGCGTCTGCTGGTGGGATGTCACAGACCATGTTCAGCCGTGTGCTCCGCGATGTTTTGGAGGCTATGTTGAGATACCTGAACCAGTACATCTATTTCCCTAGACTTCAACAACTCACTGATGTGAAGAGTGACTTCTATGCCCTGGGGAGGATGCCGCATGTCATTGGCTCCATTGATGGGACACATGTGGCTTTGGTACCACCACAGGCCCAAGAGCAGGCATACAGGAACCGCAAGCACTACCATTCGGTCAATGCACTGGTGGTATGTCTTGCAGATATGAGCATCTCACACGTGTGTGCCCATTTCCCCGGTTCTGCACACGATGCCTACGTGATGAGGAGTAGTCGCATCCCGAGGATGATGTCACAGATGCGGAACCAGCGTGCCTGGCTTGTTGGTGTGTACTGACTATGTACCATTGTGTGTGTTCTGCAATGTTGTGTTCCACCCTCTTTTCCAACTCAGCTAATGTGCAATTGTCTGTTTGTAGGTGACTCCGGATACCCCAACATGCCGTGGTTGCTGACGCCCCTCAGGAACCCTGTGACACCAGCCCAGATGCGTTACAATGAGGCACATGGTCGGACCAGGAGAGTGATCGAGCGGACATTTGGTCTCCTGAAGAGCCGCTTCCGCTGCCTGGACAAGACAGGAGGGGCCCTCCCATATGCCCCAGCAAAGGTGTGCAAGATTGTCATCGTCTGCTGCATGCTACACAACCTGGCTGTGCGGAAGGAGTTGCCTCTCATCCTGGATGACGATGATCAACATCCGCCACCTGTGGAGGATCCTGGCCTGGACCACGATGCCAGTGATGATGATGATGATGATGGTGATGTCCGCACACAGCTCATCACCAACTTCTTCAGCTGAATGTGAGTATCCGGAGATGTCATGTCAATGATGTGAGTATGCATGATATGTGTTGGTGGTGCTCTGGTGCTGTTTGAGTGTGGCCATGTGCTACATGACTGTATGCGTGTAGCGATGTGTCCTTACAGGTAGTCTGTACTCCCCAACAGTGTTGACATGCTAACGTGGTTCTGGGTGGGTATCTTGTGACATGTATTGGGCATGAGTATTGCAGTTCTGTCCTGTTCTTCAGTGCTTTTGACTGTGTGTCATTTCTGTCCTTCACAGGGTACTTTCAGAGTTGTTTGGTCAACTGTGATCCCCCAACACCGTGATTGAACTTCCAGGGTGGTAGCTGTCGTATCCCTACAGGTGATGTGCGCCACACCCATGGACTTCCTTCCTTCTACACTTGTTGACTGTGTGCCCACTGCTAGGTGGGATTACCTTGCATCTGTAGTGGTTACAACATGTTGCAAATGTGTAATAAACCTGTGCTTCACTTTGTGATGTGCGTTGTTTGTGGTCACACATCCGACTGACATTTGCTTACTGCACCAGTGGGCTAGTTGACAAAGACTGTGAATAGGTGTTGTGTCTGTGCATTGCACCGTATTTCCTGCCAATATCAGTGTAGGCGATGAGTCAGGTGGCCTTGGTGTGTATATGTTGTGTAGCCCTGGTGGTGTGTCTCCCTCATATGTGTCACGTTGCCATGACTCACATGCCTGTGTTGTACTTGCTGTGGCAGTTAGCATGCACAGTGTAATTTCGCAGATCATCATCTCCATGACAGAAACCACATTTGAATCACAACAGAGGCAGGTATGGTGTATTAGTGTGTTTATTGTCATACATGTGTGAGTATGGTGCACAGGATGGTGGGTGCTGTACATTGTGATTGTAATCCAAAGTTCCTAGATGATTTGGAAGTCCTGGTAGCAGAAATGTCCTGAGTAAAGTCCACAGTCATCTGATACATTGGTCCAACTTGTACTCCCCATGTCATGTGGGGGAGTTGTGTTGCATTCAACAGGGTGTACAATTTGCGCACAAAGGTTATTATCCAGCACAGGTTTTGGCTTCCTGGTGGTTGCGCATGGCCATCGGCCTCTCAGTTGCCCTTCCTCGGACGACCCCTCTTCTTTGGGGGGGGACCCTCAAGTGCAGGCTGCTGCGATGCAGGGGACTCTCCGCCAGAGTCATCCCTGTGGCAGTTGCAGTTGTTTCAGCACCAGATGTTGTGGGCACACAGGGAGGTGTTGACATGTTGCTGCTCATCTGGCGGAGGCATTGTAATATGTCCCTATGCACCTCCGTCATCTCTTGCAGTGTGTCCCACTTGGACTCCATGCGGGACATGTGTAAGTCCAAGCGTGCATGATGGGCAGCCTGTTGCTGTCGTATGTCCCTGAGGATCCCCACTACCTGGCTGAACTCTCCGGTGCTGGTCTGGTACGCATCGGCTATGCGTACCAGTTGTGGGTCATCATGCAGTCCAGACCCCTCTGCGAGCAGCGACCTATGTCTACCACCCCTCCCACCACCCCTGGCGACACGTGCAGTACCTGAGGTGACACGCACAGGTGATCCTGGGCCCCCTTGGGGGTTGTTGGTGGTGTTGGTGTCCATAGCCCCACGTTGGGCAGGGGTCCGTGTGCTGGTGGTGGTGGTGGTCCTTGGTCTGTCCGTGTCGGCAGGGGTGGTTTGTGTGTTGTCAGTCATTGGAGGGGTGGGTGCAGGGGTGCAGCTGGTGGTCCTGCTGGTGCTGCATGTTGACTCGCTCCGGAGGTGCCAGGTAGGTCTTCGTCATCCGAGGAGGGCAGAGGCTGTTCCACACCAGTGAGCTCCGTTTCCCCTGGATCCTGGGACAGGGACTCCTCAGCGTCTGCTGCTGTGTCCCCATCATCACCTGTTTTTGGGAGACACACACAATGTATGTTATGTTTCTGCAGGCATCAATGGTTGACACACCTGACAGTTGTGACTGTACCTCTGGATGCGGGCCTGTATATTGCATTGTCCTGAGTTGTCACAGTCAGAGGTTGATATTGGTGTAGCACATTGTCCTGCATACTTTGAGCATTTCAATTTGAATGTTGGGGTGTGTACATGGTCTGCATGGGTTGTATTTGGTTGACATCCGGCCCTCCTTCTCCCCCAGCCCAGTTATCCCACCATGAAGCATGCCACCCTTGCAGTGGGTTCAGGTTGACTCTCAGGATGTCAGTGAGTGGTGTCCTGCTGTTGGTGGTGCCCAGTTCCCAGCAGGGCCTTGTGCTCCCCACAGCAGTACCCAGTGTCAGCCATCTTGTCAGTTCTTTTCCACTCCCTGTGATGTGCACATGGTTCAGGGTGGTGTTGATGGGACAGTTGTGGTGGTGACCAATATCTGTGACTGCCACTCCCATCATGCTTTTGCCTCCACCCCCCTTCCCAGCATGCCCATGCTTCCTTCCTTTTGACTCTGCTTCCCTGTGGGGTTGTGTGCCTGTGCTGACAAGATGGCTGACAGTGTTGCCCTGGGGTTAGTTTTGCTACAAGTCCCATGTGTGTCCCTGTGCTTCACACAGCATGACCCAGGGTTGTGGTTCTTTGTGGGATATTTGATTTGTGTGTTTGAGGCAATGCATTCTCCCAGGTGAGTTGTGTGTAGTTTGTGTTAAGGGGGGGGGGTGTGAAAAGCTGCTTGTAAATATGGTCTGAGGTGTCAGTCCTCCTACCCACCCAGCCAGATATCCCACCATGGAACGTGCTTCTATTGCAGGGAGTGCAAGTTGTCTTTCAGGATGTCAGTCAGTGGTGTCCTGCTGTTGGTTGGTGCACAGTTCCCAGCAGGGCCTTGTGCTCCCCACAGCAGTACCCAGTGTCAGCCATCTTGTCAGTTCTTTTCCACTCCCTGTGATGTGCACATGGTTCAGGGTGGTGTTGATGGGACAGTTGTGAGGGTGAGCAATATCTGTGACTACCACTCCCATCATGCTATTGCCTCCACCCCCTTCCCAGCATGCCCATACTTCCTTCCTTTTGAGTGTACTTCACTGTGTGTGAGTGTGACAGCAATGGCAAGATGGCTGACAGTGGTGTCCTGCTGTTGGTTGGTGCCCAGTTCCCAGCAGGGCCTTGTGCTCCCCACAACATTGCACCAGTGTCAGACATCTTTGATGTGGCTTTTGACTCCCTGTGAGGTGTGCATGCTTGGGTGTGATCTTGCTGGGCCATGTGGGTGGGGGATGTTGGGCTGTGACTACCACTCCCATCATGCTTTTGCCTCCACCCCCCTTCCCAGCATGCCCATGCTTCCTTCCTTTTGACTCTGCTTCCCTGTGGGGTTGTGTGCCTGTGCTGACAAGATGGCTGACAGTGTTGCCCTGGGGTTAGTTTTGCTACAAGTCCCATGTGTGTCCCTGTGCTTCACACAGCATGACCCAGGGTTGTGGTTCTTTGTGGGATATTTGATTTGTGTGTTTGAGGCAATGCATTCTCCCAGGTGAGTTGTGTGTAGTTTGTGTTAAGGGGGGGTGTGAAAAGCTGCTTGTAAATATGGTCTGAGGTGTCAGTCCTCCTACCCACCCAGCCAGATATCCCACCATGGAACGTGCTTCTATTGCAGGGAGTGCAAGTTGTCTTTCAGGATATCAGTCAGTGGTGTCCTGCTGTTGGTTGGTGCACAGTTCCCAGCAGGGCCTTGTGCTCCCCACAGCAGTACCCAGTGTCAGCCATCTTGTCAGTTCTTTTCCACTCCCTGTGATGTGCACATGGTTCAGGGTGGTGTTGATGGGACAGTTGTGAGGGTGAGCAATATCTGTGACTACCACTCCCATCATGCTATTGCCTCCACCCCCTTCCCAGCATGCCCATACTTCCTTCCTTTTGAGTGTACTTCACTGTGTGTGAGTGTGACAGCAATGGCAAGATGGCTGACAGTGGTGTCCTGCTGTTGGTGGTGCCCAGTTCCCAGCAGGGCCTTGTGCTCCCCACAGCAGTGGCCAGTGTCAGCCATCTTGTCAGTTGTTTTCCACTCCTTGTGATGTGGGCATGGTTCATGGTGGTGTTGATGTGCGCATTGTGAGGGTGGGCAATATGTGTGACTACGACTCCCATTATGCTATTGGCTACACTGACTTGCCCAGCATACACAGAATTCCTTCCTTTCAGTGAGCTTCCCTGTGAGGTGGTGTTCTAGTGGTGGCTACATATCTGACTCTGTTTGTTGGTTAGATTTGTGCCACTGCCTAGCTCTATTTGTTGTTGGGTTTGTACATGTCATGACACAGTTACATATCACTATGAGATGGCATGTATTGTGTTTATCTGACTGACATACACATTTTGGGATGATTCTGTTTTGGTTGCTGTGTATTTGCTAAGGGTGCATGGTTTGACTCTCCCCTTGACAGTGTTGTGTGTGTATTGTCGCACAATATTGTGTACATTTGTTGTGTACTCACCAGGCTCTGGGATGTTTTCTAGTCCATATACGCTCACTGGTGGTAGGATGGCCCGCACCTTCTCCTCCCAGGGCCTGAGGTATACTGGTTTGGCAGGAGGGCCAAGAGGTAGTCCTTCTTCAACAGCTCCCTGACCCTCCTGCGCACGTCATACCACCTGTTCTGGATGTCTCCCTTTGTGCGCAAACATGGTGATTGTGCGTTGACCCTGTCGACAATCCTCTCCCACATCTTGGTTTTCTGCGCCATGGGTGTCTGTTGGACCAGTGTACCAAACAGCTGTGGCTCTACCCTGAGGATCTCATCTACCAGGACTTCCAATTCACTATCTAGGAACTTATGATTCTTCTTTGGGGGCATGGTGATGGGTGGTGATGGTGAGTGATGTGTGTGTTGGTGTGCAAGTGAGGGTGTGTGAGTGTGTGTTTTGCTGGGTGTATGTGAGGGTGCTATTTGTTGAGGTGCTGCTGGTGTGTGGCTTGTGTGATGGATGAGCTGTGAGTGTGTGTGTGGTTGCTGTCTGTTGGTGTTGAGTGCTGGCAGGTAATTTGAATTTGCAAAGGATCATGGTAGGGATTTGTGTCCTTTATATGGGTGGAGTTGTGGGTGTGTCTTTGTTCCCTGTCCCCCCCCCCCAGTATTTATTGGCTTTGTAATTGCTTGTTTGGCCTTTTTTTTTCTGTTTTTTACTTAGTTCTTTTTGTGCATGTAGGAGACGTTCTTCTGACCGAGTCGGACCCTGCAGTTGTCTCGTGCGAGCCTCTCAGATTCGTTCACGCTGTGTTTGTGCTGTTTTCTGTGCTGCATACGCGTAAGTCGCGGTGTTTTGGGTTGCTTCGGCTCGCAGTTTTGTATGCGTGTCGGTCATACGGCTTGGGACCCGTGCGACTCGGTCGTGTTTTCCACGCGTTGCATCGTACTTGGCGGGTAGGAGTTCGCGGGTACGTTTCGTTTGGGATTCTTCCTGGTGCGTGTCGGTCGGTTCGATTCGCGTGGTTTTCCGGCCGGATAGCTGTTTTCCGCGCGGTTCGGTCGTTCGGCTTGTGTTCCGTACGCGTCGGTCGGATTTTGCACGCTTCTCATTGTACTTTGCGGGTCGGGCTGCACCGGTACGTGTCGGTCGGAATGAATTCCGGCTCCGAGTCGTTCGGTACGTTTTCCGGCCCGAATCGGAATCGGCCCCATAGTGTGAAGTGAGATTTACATATGATCCGAGCTATAAACACTAACAAAGCGCTCCAACAGCTTTCACTCTGTGATTACACTGTCGCGGCTCAGGAGGAAGAGTGGGAGGGGGGCTGTTTCCTGCCCTCTCCATGATTTGAGTGTGCAGTGTGGCATTGCGTACTGGCATTGCTATCTTTGGCCTAATAAAAAACACTCCAGCTGAAGTAGGGCCCTGGCTTCACCTCCTGGTGCAGGGCGGGCTGTGCTTTATGGCAGGCATGGAGGGAGAGAGGGATGGTCTCGGCTTCAGCTCCGGCCTCGTACAGTGCCCCTGCTATTACTAGTGAGCGAGAGGCGCTGAGGTGGTGGTATTGGTATTGGTGGTGGTGGTGGTGGTAATGGTGGTATTGGTGGTGGTGGTATTGGGGTGCTGGTATTGGTGATGGTGGTATTGTTCGTGGTGGCATTGGTGGTATTGGTGGAGGTGGTGGTATTGGTGCTGGCGGTCTGAAGGATGGGGCCCTCTAGGGCCACGCGGATTATATACAACCACCTGCTATGCCTTCCCAGAATGAAGAGTCGGTCAGACAGTAGAGAATGAAAACTTACATTTATTCAGGTATATACTCTGCAGAGGAGCCCAGTCAGACCTTCACCCTAAGATGTCTGTCGAGCGGACTGACACCCCTGGGTACACCAATACATAATAAGCCCCTCTGGAGACTTCGGCCACGCCTCTGGTGGAAAACTACCGGCCTGAGCCGGGCACAAACAATGGAGGCACAGAAAGATGAACCAACACCTGCCAGATGGGCATCCTATCAGCGGCTCAAGGCCACTGTACCGAGTCTCAGCGTCTCCTAACGTGGGAGCAGAGCTACATGTATACAATGGAATGCAAAAGCAGAATAATGGTCTGTTAGCAAGTCGAGTTGCAGCCTTGAACGGAAAAGAAAATAATAACGAAGCACAGTGTTCTGCTGAGGCAAGCGATTCTGAATACTAAGGCCTAATACGAACACAGCCCAGGCAGTCTAATAAGGATTACGAAATACAAAATGGAGTCACACTGGCTAATCGAAGGCCTACATGCTGCAGGGATAACTCAGTGGGTTACATAACGAAAATACACTGCATGTATTTTAGCCACACAATGCTAACCTAATACAACATAACGTAACATAACGAGTGCATTATGGGAAGGGAAGTTTCAAATCTAACAGGTATTGGTGGTGGTGGTATTGATGGTGGTATTGGTATTGGTGGTGGTGGTACTGGTATTGGTGGTGGTACTGGTATTGGTGGTGGTGGTATTGGTATTGTTGGTGGTGGTACTGGTATTGGTGGTATTGGTGGTGGTATTGGTGGTGGTGGTGGTGGTATTGGTGGTGGTATAGGTATTGGTGGTGGTAATGGTATTGGTAATGGTGGTGTTGGTAGTGGTGGTATTGGTGGTGGTATTGGTGGTGGTGGTATTGGTGGTGGTCGTATTGGTGGTGGTGGTGGTATTGGTGGTGGTGGTATTGCTGGTGGTATTGGTGGTGGTGGTGGTATTGGTGGTGGTGGTACTGGTGGTGGTGGTATTGGTGTTGGTATTGGTGGTGGTATTGGTGGTAATGGTGGTGGTAGTGGTATTGGTGGTGGTGGTATTGGTGGGGTGGTATTGGTGGTGGTGGTATTGGTGGTGGTATTGGTGGTGGTGGTATTGGCGGTGGTATTGGTATTGGTGGTGGTGGTATTGGTATTGGTATTGGTGGAGGTGGTGGTATTGGTGGTGGTGGTATTGGTGGTATTGGGGGTGGTGGTGGTATTGGTGGTGGTATTGGTATTGGTGGTGGTATTGGTATTAGTGTTGGTATTGGTACTGGTGGTGGTGGTATTGGTGGTGGTATTTGTGGTGGTGGTGGTATTGGTGGTGGTAGTGATACTGGTGGTATTGGTGGTGGTAGTGGTGGTTGTATTGGTGGTGATATTGGCGGTGGTGGTGGTATTGGTTTAGTGGTGGTGGTATTGGTGGTGGTATTAGTGGTGGTATTGGTGGTGATGGTGATGGTATTAGTGGTGGTATTGGTGGTGATGGTGGTATTGCTGGTGGTGGTCGTGGTAGTGGTGTTGGTTGTGGTATTGGTGGTAGTGGTATTGGTGGTGGTGGTATTGGTATTGGAGGTGGTGATATTGGTATTGGTGGTGGTGATATTGGTGGTGGTATTGGCATTGGCGGTGGTATTGGTGGTGGTATTGGTGGTGGTGGTATTGGTAGTGGTGATGGTATTGGTGGTGGTGGTATTGGTGGTGGTATTGAATTAGTGTGCACCTACAGACCTAATCATGTCCTATTTGCTAGATACACAATATAGCTCTCAGCCACATAAGGTCCTGCCCCAACTATCAGACCACAAGCATGGCTCTGCCCTCCTTATCAGACAGACATGGCAAAACCCCAGAGCTAAATTGATAAGCCTGGCACAATCCCTCCCTGTCAAACCAAAATTCCCATCCCTAGCCCTGCTTCCACTGTCAAACGTGCAGACATGACCTTGTTCCAACTGTCATACCTTAAGCTCTAGCCACACAATGCTACCGGGGCCAAAACCTCCAATGTCAGACTCACAGCCCACACCGCCCCCACAGCAATAGACCTGGCTCTTCTCCTTCTGTCAGAACCGCACTGTCAGGTCCACAGCACTAGCCCTGACCCTACCGTCAGTCCCAGATCTTCTTTTCAACCTGCAGCCTAGTGGCATGACGCAATGTGGTTTTCCTGAATTAACCAGGAACTATCATATAAATAACACAACTGTTCAAGTAAAACTTACATCTATACATCGGTACTGACCTCAGTTTCTCCCTGCACTCAAAGGATCCTCTCGTTTTCCTATTACTTAAGTCTGGCTGTGTGATCCCATTTTTCATTCTTCCTTGTGAGCCTCTCCTCCAGATCACCACTCTCTTACCTTTCCTTGCTTGAACCCCACATCATCCACTGGCCACCTCTTATCCGAGCCTTCCGCCATACTCTCTTTGCCAATTATCAAGGAAGAGTTAGCACCCGCCCATATATAGTATTTACATGAGAACTGTCACTGAACCTACACCCCTTGTTCACTGTGACCCTCTTATGCTCAATTGCATCTCTATTCCTCCCCACTGCAGCCCCAGTTCAATTCCTCGCAGTATCCCCAGACCCGCTACTTCACTCCAACCTCCTTTCACTCTGCCCACTCAGTCTTACTATTCGGGGTTCATGGCTTCTCCTCAGGCGGATCCTCCGATGTTCAGGCTACTGCTGTTCCTGTGGCTACTTCCGGTCTCTGACACCCGTCAGGCGGCACATCCGGTCTCTGATGACACATCCACCTTTTGGAGGCAGCTGATCAGGGATGGGCCGCTTCCGGCGATGGCCCCGAGCCGCTTTGAGTTCTAAGCACCCAGTCAGCCTTCCGGAGAGTGTCTCATCATAGTAGACTGAGGAAAAACAAGCATTTGCAATGCAATAGGACTCGCATTTACGCGAGACCTATTGCATTGCAAACGGTAGTCATCATGGACAATGGAAGGAAGGGCGGGGGGAAGGCACGGACAACGGGAGCGCAGGCGGGGGAGGGAGGAGACGGGGTGAGAAGGCACGGACAACAGGAGTGCGGGCGGGGGAGAGGGGAGCGAGAAGGCACGGACAACGGGAGTGCGGGCTGGGGGAGGGGGTTGAGAAGGCACAGACAACGGGAGGGAGGGGGAAGTAGAGAAGGCAGTAGGAGAACCTCATTAAAGAAAATAGTGCTCACAGTCTAAATAACACGTACCGTGTAACACTCGAAGTAAAGGGGCCAGTAGCCATGGGAATATGAAGGCAGCATTTACGAAAGACAAAGACACAAGCCAATGAAAAATATGGGGTGGGGAGTGGGCAGGGCTTCCCTCACGTACTGAACTACAGCAGATCTTCACCAGAGCAGCGCTTGCACGCTGACTCTAGGCTCGACCTAAAAATGATGTCGCTGTTTAAGGCTTAATGTGCAAAAGGCTGATAGAAAGCGCAAAGCTGCGGCAAGAGTGTCTCAAGACTGATGCTCAGAATAACCTGCATAAAAGAGATTTAC
This sequence comes from Calotriton arnoldi, assembly GCA_963921515.1. Taxonomy (NCBI): domain Eukaryota; kingdom Metazoa; phylum Chordata; class Amphibia; order Caudata; family Salamandridae; genus Calotriton; species Calotriton arnoldi. Next base: position 1,488,286 of record CAWUFW010004235.1, on the reverse strand, counting down.
ATCTCTAAGGGAGTAGAAAGCTTAGAGGCTCACTCTGCCTGACAGACAGACAGCCTTTCCCAAGTTAGAGTCGAATCTGACCAGAAAGAAAAATAACCCCAGTTTCACAGCCTGCAAAACAACACTCTTTGCAGTGGATCACACTTGGGGTTGCCCAGGGGAGAAGTGACTATATTTTCATGGTCGTAAACATTAAAATTGATTTCATGAGGCTTGTGCATTGTACTTCTGCTGCTAGTGTGGCATCTTGCATTATGCCTCATGAGACATGGGTTGATTGGTACCAGGCCGAGGCTGATCAGTGGTAATGAGATCTAAAATGATTTCCCCCTCAAAAGTGTCTTTACAGAGTTCCCATTGGCAACACTTTTGAGAGCTTATTACTGGTAGTGAAAAGTTTCTGTGAGCCTAGTGACTTTGTTTTGGGATCGAATACACTAGGGCACCAATTATTATAACATTTTGAAAATGTATCTATAGAATGTGTCCAGTTTTTATTAATTTTTTTTGCGCATTGAATTTTTTTATCTTTTCTACCATCTCTTACACATCTCTCACTCACACACTCCTCACTCGCCATCCTTGTGCCTTACGCTGCACTTTTCCTCACTCTCTGTCCTTTTGACTCTGTCTGTGGCGTGTAGTTCCTATAAACCTATAAAGGATCTGCGCGTTTAGACAACTTACACTATAGGATTGGTGTTAGACTGATTCTAGACACCCCTACCGGGTATGTTAGCCTGTATACCAGCTAGCTCACAGTGCCACTAGAAACCCCTCTTACCAAGGAGAGAATAGTCCTTGCCAACTATCGAACATGACAACACTGATCACTCAGGATCGTGGAAACAGTGTACTACTTTTCGCTCAGTCACTCGTGCTCACTTCATCTCAGAGAGATACACAGAATAAACGGTGGGGACGTTTTTCATTAAGCATTTATTGAGCCAGCCTCATTCTAGTCTAAAATAGGTCTGCGTAAACAATCATTAGACAGTAACAGATATAAATGATTATAAGCACTAACAGAGTAAAAGGATGGTAGATTTCTACCATCATGCTAAAACGAATACAGGCAAGTATATAAAATACATGACAGTAAAATGCGTACTCCTACGATGCAACCCTAACTAGATGTACCTCAATGTACCTAGCATGTATGTGGGTGTATAAGCCAAGAATCCCTCTAGGATAAAGTCAACCCCATTACCTGAAGTGAGAGACTGTGGGATTCCGTCTTGGTCTCGAGATGGACACCCCGCAAGGGATGTCAGACCACTGTGAGCTGGAGTGTCTGCATGCAGGAACCTCAGCGTCTTGCATCAGTGTGTGAGCATGGAAGTCCTTTTCTCCTCTGACTCCCTCAGCAAGATATGGTGTATATATACCCAAAGTGGTACCCCCTGGGGGATATACCTTGTTGTGTCATGTCGGACTAGGATGATGGAAGGAATGAAACTTATCCATCGTTTTTATGCAGGAGATGGTAGGCCTGCTATCCTGCTGTGATTCCAAGAATCTTCATGCATAATGAATGAGGCTTAAGCTTTTCTGAGAAAACCCTCTGTCATCTTTGGACATTACCGTAACTAGGTAAAAGGTCAGTACTAAGAACCGTTATCTAGTGTAATGGTAGGGGAGAATATAGGTGAAAGTATGGCGACTACCTGAGCCTATATGGAACATAACAGCTGCTCTTCTCCTCACATTCCATCCTGTGCCTCACGCTGCTCTTCTCCTCTTCACATTCCTTCCTTGTGCCTCATGCTGCTCTTCTCCTCACTCTCCTTTCTTCTGCCTCACGCTCCTCTTCTCCTCACTCTCCGTCCTTGTACCTCATGCTACTCTTCTCTTCACTCTCCGTCCTTGTGTCTCATGCAGCTATTCTCCTCACTCTCCTTCCTTGTGCCTCATGCTGCTCTTCTCCTAACTCTCCGTCCTTGTGCCTCACGCTGCTCTTCTTCTCCTCACTCTTCGTCCTTGTGCCTCACGCTGCTCTTCTCCTCACTCTCCGTACTTGTGCCTCATGCTGCTCTTCTCCTCCTCACTTTCCTTCCTGTGCCTTACGCTGCTCTTCTCCTCACTCTCCTTTCTTCTGCCTCATGCTGCTCTATTCCTCACGCTCCGTCCTTGTGCCTCATGCTTCTCTTCCCCTCACTCTCCTTCCTTGTGCCTCACGCTGCTCTTTTCACTTTCCCTCCTTGTGCATGACCCTGCTCTTCTCCTCACTCTCCTCTCTTCTGCCTCAAGCTGCTCTTCCCCTCACTCTCTTTTCTTCTGCCGCACGCTGCTCTTCTCCTCATTCGCTGTCCTTATACCTCATGCTGCTCTTCTCCTCACTCTCCGTCCTTATGCCTCATGCAGCTTTTCTCCTCACTCTCCTTCCTTGTGCCTGACGCTGCTTTCCTCACTATCCTTCCTTGTGCCTCACGCTGCTCTTCTCCTCACTCTCCGTCCTTGTGCCTCATGCTGCTCTTCTTCTCCTCACTCTCCACCCTTGTGCCTCATGCTGCTGTTCTCCTCACTCTCCTTTCTTCTGCCTCACGCTGCTCTATTCCTCACTCTCCGTCCTTGTGCCTCACGCTGCTCTTTTCCTCACTCACCTTCGTTGTGCCTCACGCTGCTCTACTCACTTTCCTTCCTTGTGCCTCAAGCTGCTCTTCTCCTCACTCTCCTTTCTTCTGCCTCATGCTGCTCTTCTCCTCACTCTCCCTCCTTGTGCCTCATGCTGCTCTTCTTCTCACTCTCCTTTCTTCTACCTCACGCTGCTCTTCTCCTCACTCTCCTTTCTTGTGCCTCACGCTGCTCTTCTCCTCACTCTCCTTCCTTGTGCCTCATGCTGCTCTTCTCCTCACTCTCCTTCCTTGTGCCTCACGCTGCTCTTCTTGTCACTCTCCTTTCTTCTGCCTCATGCTGCTCTTCTCCTCGCTCTTCCTTCTTGTGCCTCACGCTGCTCTTCTCCTCACTCTCCGTCCTTGTGCCTCATGCAGCTATTCTCCTCACTCTCCTTCCTTGTGCCTCACGCTGCTTTCCTCACTCTCCTTCCTTGTGCCTCATGCTGCTCTTCTCCTAACTTTCCATCCTTGTGCCTCACGCTGCTCTTCTTCTCCTCACTCTTCGTCCTTGTGCCTCACGCTGCTCTTCTTCTCCTCACTCTCCGTCCTTGTGCCTCATGCTTCTCTTCTCCTCCTCACTTTCCTTCTTTGTGCCTTACGCTGCTGTTCTACTCACTCTCCATTCTTCTGCCTCACGCTGCTCTATTCCTCACTCTCCGTCCTTGTGCCTCATGCTTCTCTTCCCCTCACTCTCCTTCCTTGTGCCTCACGCTGCTCTTTTCACTTTCCCTCCTTGTGCATGACCCTGCTCTTCTCCTCACTCTCCTTTCTTCTGCCTCAAGCTGCTCTTCTCCTCACTCTCCTTTCTTCTGCCTCACGCTGCTCTTCTCCTCACTCGCCGTCCTTGTACCTCATGCTGCTCTTCTCCTCACTCTCCGTCCTTATGCCTCATGCAGCTCGTCTCCTCACTCTCCGTCCTTGTGCCTCATGCTGCTCTTCTTCTCCTCACTCCCCACCCTTGTGCCTCACGCTGCTGTTCTCCTCACTCTCCTTTCTTCTGCCTCACGCTGCTCTATTCCTCACTCTCCGTCCTTGTGCCTCACGCTGCTCTTTTCCTCACTCTCCTTCGTTGTGCCTCACGCTGCTCTACTCACTTTCCTTCCTTGTGCCTCACACTGCTCTTCTCCTCACTCTCCTTTCTTCTGCCTCAAGCTGCTCTTCTCCTCACTCTCCTTTCTTCTGCCTCAAGCTGCTCTTCTCCTCACTCTCCTTTCTTCTGCCTCATGCTGCTCTTCTCCTCACTCTCCCTCCTTGTGCCTCATGCTGCTCTTCTTCTCACTCTCCTTTCTTCTACCTCACGCTGCTCTTCTCCTCACTCTCCTTTCTTGTGCCTCACGCTGCTCTTCTCCTCACTCTCCTTCCTTGTGCCTCATGCTGCTCTTCTCCTCACTCTCCTTCCTTGTGCCTCACGCTGCTCTTCTTGTCACTCTCCTTTCTTCTGCCTCATGCTGCTCTTCTCCTCGCTCTCCCTTCTTGTGCCTCACGCTGCTCTTCTCCTCACTCTCCGTCCTTGTGCCTCATGCAGCTATTCTCCCTCACTCTCCTTCCTTGTGCCTCACGCTGCTTTCCTCACTCTCCTTCCTTGTGCCTCATGCTGCTCTTCTCCTAACTTTCCGTCCTTGTGCCTCACACTGCTCTTTCTTCTCCTCACTCTTCGTCCTTGTGCCTCACACTGCTCTTCTTCTCCTCACTCTCCGTCCTTGTGCCTCATGCTTCTCTTCTCCTCCTCACTTTCCTTCTTTGTACCTTACGCTGCTGTTCTACTCACTCTCCATTCTTCTGCCTCACGCTGCTCTATTCCTCACTCTCCGTCCTTGTGCCTCATGCTTCTCTTCCCCTCACTCTCCTTCCTTGTGCCTCACGCTGCTCTTTTCACTTTCCCTCCTTGTGCATGACCCTGCTCTTCTCCTCACTCTCCTTTCTTCTGCCTCAAGCTGCTCTTCTCCTCACTCTCCTTTCTTCTGCCTCACGCTGCTCTTCTCCTCACTCGCCGTCCTTGTACCTCATGCTGCTCTTCTCCTCACTCTCCATCCTTATGCCTCATGCAGCTTTTCTCCTCACTCTCCTTCCTTGTGCCTCATGCTGCTCTTCTCCTCACTCTCCTTCCTTGTGCCTCACGCTGCTCTTCTTGTCACTCTCCTTTCTTCTGCCTCATGCTGCTCTTCTCCTCGCTCTCCCTTCTTGTGCCTCACGCTGCTCTTCTCCTCACTCTCCGTCCTTGTGCCTCATGCAGCTATTCTCCTCACTCTCCTTCCTTGTGCCTCACGCTGCTTTCCTCACTCTCCTTCCTTGTGCCTCATGCTGCTCTTCTCCTAACTTTCCGTCCTTGTGCCTCACACTGCTCTTCTTCTCCTCACTCTTCGTCCTTGTGCCTCACACTGCTCTTCTTCTCCTCACTCTCCGTCCTTGTGCCTCATGCTTCTCTTCTCCTCCTCACTTTCCTTCTTTGTACCTTACGCTGCTGTTCTACTCACTCTCCATTCTTCTGCCTCACGCTGCTCTATTCCTCACTCTCCGTCCTTGTGCCTCATGCTTCTCTTCCCCTCACTCTCCTTCCTTGTGCCTCACGCTGCTCTTTTCACTTTCCCTCCTTGTGCATGACCCTGCTCTTCTCCTCACTCTCCTTTCTTCTGCCTCAAGCTGCTCTTCTCCTCACTCTCCTTTCTTCTGCCTCACGCTGCTCTTCTCCTCACTCGCCGTCCTTGTACCTCATGCTGCTCTTCTCCTCACTCTCCGTCCTTGTGCCTCATGCTGCTCTTCTTCTCCTCACTCTCTGTCCTTGTGCCTCACGCTGCTCTTCTCCTCCTCACTTTCCTTCCTTGTGCCTCACGCTGCTCTTCTCCTCACTCTCCTTTCTTCTGCCTCACGCTGCTCTATTCCTCACTCTCTGTCCTTGTGCCTCACGCTGCTCTTTTCCTCACTCTCCTTCGTTGTGCCTCATGCTGCTCTACTCAATTTCCTTCCTTGTGCCTCACACTGCTCTTCTCCTCACTCTCCTTTCTTCTGCCTCAAGCTGCTCTTCTCCTCACTCTCCTTTCTTCTGCCTCATGCTGCTCTTCTCCTCACTCTCCCTCCTTGTGCCTCACGCTGCTCTTCTCCTCACTCTCCTTCCTTGTGCCTCACGCTGCTCTTCTTCTCACTCTCCTTTCTTCTACCTCACGCTGCTCTTCTCCTCACTCTCCTTTCTTGTGCCTCACACTGCTCTTCTCACTCTCCTTCCTTGTGCCTCACGCTGCTCTTCTCCTCACTCTCCTTCCCTGTGCCTCATGCTGCTCTTCTCCTCACTCTCCTTCCTTGTGCCTCACGCTGCTCTTCTTCTCACTCTCCTTTCTTCTGCTCATGCTGCTCTATTCCTCACTCTCCCTCCTTGTGCCTCAGGCTGCTCTTCTCCTCACACTCCTTCTTTGTGCCTCACGCTGCTCTTCTCCTCACTCTCCTCTCTTGTGCCTCACACTGCTCTTCTACTCACTCTCCTTCCTTGTGCCTCATGCTGCTGTTCTCCTCACTCTCCTTTCTTGTGCCTCACGCTGCTCTTCTCCTCACTCTACGTCCTTGTGCCTCACGCTGCTCTTCTCTTTCTCTCTCCTTCCTTGTGCCTCACGCTGCTCTTCTCCTCTCTCCTTCCTTATGCCTTGCGCTGCTCTTTTCCTCTTTACTCTCCTTCCTTGTGCCTCATGCTGCTCTTCTCAATCTCCTTCCTTGTGCCTCACACTGCTCTTCTCCTCACTCTCCATTGTTCCTCACACTGCTCTACTCCTCCTCACTCTCCTTCCTTCTACCTCCTGCTGCTCTTATCCTCACTCTCCTTCCTTGTGCCTCACGCTGCACATCTCCTCACTTTCCTTCCTTGTGCCTCACGCTGCTCTTCTCCCTTTCCTTCCTTGTGCCTCACACTGCTTTTCTCCTCTCTTCTTCCTTCTGCCTCACGCTGCTCTTCTCCTCACTCTCCTTTCTTCTATCTCACGCTGCTCTTCTCCTCACTCTCCGTCCTTGGCACTCAAGCTGCACTTCGTCTCACTCTCCTTTCTTGTGCCTCACGCTGCTCTTCTCTCTATTTTCTTGTGACTCACGTTACTCTTCTCCTCACTCTCCTTCCTTGTGCCTCACGCTGCTCTTCTCCTCACTCTCCTTTCTTGTGTCCCATGCTGCTCTTCTCTTTCTCACTCTCCTTCCATGCTGCTCTTCTCCTCTCTCCTTCCTTATGCCTCGCGCTGCTCTTTTCCTCCTCACTCTCCTTGCTTGTGCCTCAGCGCAGCCCCACCTCAGCAACAGTGCAGCCCCTCCTCAGCACCAACGCAGCACCCCTTCGGCATCAGTGCAGCATCACCTCAGCACTGCACTAGCTCGGGATCACTCAGCATCACCTGAGCATCAGTGCACCACCACTGACTCAGCATCATCTCCGCACCCACACACCACCACCTCAGCATCACTCAGCAGCACCACTGCACTAGCACAGCACCACCTCAGCATCACTCTGCAACACCTCAGCCTGCCCTCTGAATCTAGCATCTGTTGATTCTCCCCAAGTGTCCGTCTGCTGCGAGTGTTATAATTCTGGTACTATTTCCCAACCTCCACTCTCTCGTTATCTTCTTAGTTATATTAAAGGTAACAAAAATACTTATTACACTTTTTTATTATAACTTTTCAACATGCTGAACAGCAGCCAAAAAGCTCTACAACATAGCTTAAACACATTGGCAAAGCCAATCGCTCTGGCTAAACACATATAAGGTCCCGATGGCGAGACCTAATGGCTATGCCAATGCTTGTTTATGATGGTATCGAGTTTGACCTAGGTCGACCAGAAGGACAGGGGCATCCTAGATGAGGAGGACAATGAGTAAACATGAAGGTCACATGCACGTATACTCCGGGTTTAGTTCCTGGCCGTGTAAACGATTTTTTTTGCTTTCAGACCAGGCCCTCTGTAGAGTGCACAGTTCCAGAACAGGACCTTACCTTATGCAGCTGACTGTACCTTATGTTATGTACATTAACTACATCGAGACATCCTTCAGGATGGCCACGAGGCCGTGCTGCAGGCGGCACGCGGTATCACGTCACCTGGTCTCCCGTCGGCCCACGCGCCTGTGAACTGCGCCCCCAGCCCACGCCGACTGCTGCGGGAGGGCACGGGGCGGCCGCGATGTCGAAGAGACGAGGAAAGAGAACCAGAGTCAGTAGGTGCAAGTGGTGGAGCTGGGTAGACCAGGACGCGGAGAGTCTGCCCCCTTGGGCTCATCCGTGTGGGGCGGTGACGCGAACATGCTGCCCTGTTATATGCTGCCGGTGCCCGGGTCCACTGCGCTGCCACCGGGAGACGGCAAAGCTACGAAGGACCGCGGGAGGGACGGACCCTCGTCTGTGATCCGGAAGAATCTCGTCCATCAGCCCTGGTTTCCGCGGGTGAGTACCGCGCCCACAGTGCTGCCGACATTCTGGATTTCCAAAATAGTATTGATATACTGTCACCTGTCCTGGTTCACTTAAATTTATAGATCAACATTAGAGTCTATTAAATTAAACAGAATAGGTACACAATAGATTTGTGTACATCTGGCATTTGAACACGTTATTTGAAGGAGCTTTCTTGTGAGATAGTGAAGTAAAAGGATTGATAAAATATTTGCCATAGATCACCCAATTTAATTGAGCGGGGAAGCCACATTTAATGCAGGTTTTCTGGTTTCAGTTTGTATGAATCTTCCACTTAATGGGTATCTGTTTGTCTCTCCTTTTTATTTCAAGCGTTAATGCTTTGTTTGTACCTCTTTGTACATAAATGTAGCTTAAGGGTGGCAGGCAGAAGCCACGTGAAAGCTCAGCTTGTTATGGGCTCGAGGTTCCAACAGGACCTCGAGCTGAGCCCGAGCCAGACCTGGCCGCCCATCTTGATCGCTCAGTCCCTGCTCTGGGACTAGTTATCCTGAACTCTTAACGAGAACCAGAAGGCAAAGTGAAAACAGAGGAATGGCTTTACTAGTCTTAGCTGACATGGGATCACTTTGACATGTATTCTGCCATTTGTAGTTTGCCCTGATTGGTATTGGCATCTCTCATAGAAAAATTAAAACTACCAGTAGAAGAATGCGGAGTAAAGCAGATTTAAAATCCTAATGTCGCTGAACGTCCCACACATGAACTGGGACTCCAGGTTGAGGGAAGCATAACAGCACGTTCACATACTTTATTAGAGATCACTTTATTACAGAGTGGAGCTCTCCTCGCAAACACCTGCGTGTACCTTGCAGGTCATATAGACTGCAGCAAGGATCGACCCATGCGGGAATTACACCACTTTCCAGGCCTAGGCATGTATTTAATATGTTAGATTAAAAAAAAAATGAAAACAAGAAGCTATGGGCAGGAAACGTGGTGTTCTGCTGACTAGGATGATTTTGTAACTGAGTTTCACCTTGCCTTTCATCCTTCAGAGGTAGATAGTCATTTACACTGGGACACTGGGTTTTATTTAAAAAACTTAGCACTGATAATATATTTAAAATAATGGCAATTGTTTAAGTTCCAGGGGACAAGTTAGTTTGCAGTCTGACTATATAAAAATTATAATTTTGTGATTACACGTTTTACAAATGCAACTCTCCAGTTAGTGAACTGGTTATCTGCAAATGTGCTAGTTCAAAAGGGGAGTTTCAGACCAACAACTATGCTCCCAATTAGATATTTTATATGTCATTTTATCACATGCAGTTATCCATAAAATCTGGTATCAATCCTGCTTGTTGAGCACAAAGCCTGGATCCATGCAAGGTTTTCAGGATGACCACTTACTAGGTAAATGTTTCTATTTGAACAACTGTATACTCATTTATCCCATGTGGATATCTTGAAAATCCAGCATCAGTAATGCCTGTTGGGACAGAAGGCCCAGATCTTTGCAAGAATTTTAGGATAACCACTATGTTAATATTTCTATTTAAATTCATTGCTTATATATTTGTTTCATGTGGATATTATGTAAATCTGCAATGGATCCAGCCTTAATTGACTTATGCCGGATACACCTACTTTACGACAAGCCTGTAATGCTTCTTAATTGATTATTAATTATGTTAATTATGTTACATTTGTTTATTTTAGTTTTTTTAAAGATATATCTTTATTGTTTTTTTCCATTCTTGCAATCGTTTAAAGCATCTTGTACATTCGATCTTGTACCATCCACAGTGTAATTGTTTTTGTAACACAGTCAATAAAGTTCACATTTATTTTTGCTTTACATACGTGGATAGTAGTCTATTCTGTAAGTATTACTGATCTCAAGTAATTTACATGTACCCTTGATCACTAGGGAGTTACCCAAAACCTCAAGTAAGGATACATTTAAACTCAGCCGTATCAACTGTTAACTAAACGTGTTGGTGGTCTGTCAATGTATTGCTTTGCACTCCCAGATAATAGAAAATTCTGCCCTCCCACATGGAGGCTCAAACACGATGAAGCAATAAAAACAACAAAACACCACCTAGAAAGGGATTTTACTTTTATAAAAATGAAACACCACAAAGACTGTTTTTAGAATAAGGCATGGGGTTTTATTTGCGAAACACTCTTTAACAAAAAGGCTGTCAAAGGAACAACATTCAAATGTATATAGAGATATGTATATATATATATGAACACACTTATAGGTAGGCAAATGCAACTGTTAAATGCATGGAATATTCATGAAATTAAATGCAAGCACATAACAAAAAAAATGAAACGCAAGCAGATAATAATATGGAATGAAACACAAGTAGATAATGCTGGACGTCCGCTGCAAGAAATCAGTCAATCAATCAATCAATCAATCAGGTGTTTGTTGAGCACGACTTCTCACCCGTAAGGGTCTCAAGGCGCTGGGGGGGGGGTGTGCAGGTTCCAGTCCATCAAGGAGGGGGTCTGTCGAAGAGCCAGGTTTTGAGGTTTCTCGCGGAGATGGGGAGCGATGTTGTTTGTCTGTGGTGGAGCGGAAGGGCGTTCCAGGCTCTGGCAGCGAGGAAGGAGAAGGAGCGGCCTCCTGAACTGGTCTTTCTAGTGCGGGGGACCACAGCGTAGGAGAGCTGGGCTGATCGTAGGGTCCTTTGGGGTGCGTGGAATTTGAGTCGGCTGTTCAGGTAAGCTGGTCCGGTGTCGTGGAGGGCCTTGTGTGCGTGGGTGAGAATCTTGAAGGTGATTCTAGCCTCGATGGGGAGCCAGTGGAGTGTGCGCAGGTGCTGGGAGATGTGGCAGTATCTTGGCAGGTTGAGGACCAGTCTTGCGGCTGCGTTCTGGATGTTTTGTAGCTTGCGGGTGAGGTTTTTGTTTATTCCGGCGTAGAGTGCGTTGCCGTAGTCGAGTCTGCTGGTGACGAGGGCGTGAGTGACGGTCTTTCTGTGCTCGAGGGGGATCCATTTGAAGGTCTTACGTAGGAGGCGGAGGGTGTGGAAGCAGGAGGATGCGACGGAGTTGACCTGGCAGTCCATTTTGAGCTCGGAGTCCAGGATGATTCCAAGGTTGCGTGTGTGGTCTGTGGGGGTGGGTGGGCTTCCGAGGGCGGGGGGCCACCTGGTGTCGTTCCAGGCGTTCCAGGCGTCAGAAAGATATATACACTAAATACATAAGATGTTACAACCACTGAAGACTTGGATGTGCACACAGACACTCACACATCACAATGAAAACACCCCAGATGATTATAACCACTGGAGACTTGGATGTGCACACAAACTCACTCACACATCACAAAGTCAATACTCAAAAACAAAACACCTCACCGATAGTTCACTCGACATCCTTGCCAACTCAAGCTGGAGGAGCCCTTTGACAGCCCAGGAAGGATTCTTGATTGGGACCCAAGTTCCCCGGTGACGACATGTCTGCTCCACAAGCGAGCTCCTGTCTGGGCGCCAAGATTTCCCGCCTTTAATACCTTTTAATTAACCTGAGGAGAAGGTTCCAGAAACCTCGCCCCCTTTCTTCTGTTATGAAAAACCGAGCTGACCATACTGGTCTGTGTCAAGGTCAAAACAGAAGCTGGCCAGGCCCCTGTATTTTGACTCCGAGACAGAGCTGTACATTCCACACATTTCTCTGGTAACCACAATCTCTGCTCTGAAAGGTACCAAGCACACTTGGTAATCTGGGGGCCTGCCTGTGCGAGTAAAAAGCTCAAGCAAGACAGAGTCAGAATTCAAGATGACATTTGGGCATGTCAAAGCCAATAGTAAGAACTTCATAATACTTCCCAATGTACAACATAATGCACATTTGTGCACCGCTGCCTGTAGTATCACACACTTCATCTCCCAATATACAACATAATGCACATTGTTCACCACTGCTTATAACACTGCACTTCAAGACCATGAAGTACATTCCACATCTCTCTCTCTCACGCTTTCAAATGCACATCCCACACGTTCTGTTCCTGGCAAGGCTGTTCTACTCTGTGAAAGCTCTACCACTTTAAAACTGCAAGATTACATGAAATAAATCTTCAAGGAAACGTGCATATGCAGGGAAAATTGATTTCGTACATTCAGGCTAAGGTAAAGTAAAACACCAAAAGTCAATTAAAATAATGGTAGTCAAAGGTCATCACGTGGTTTCAAAGCATGTGAGTGCCTCTAGCACTACAGTCTCCCAGTCTCCCAGTGCCCCTCCCCCAAATCTGTGTCAAATTGATTCTTTCATTAAGGATCATTTTACTTTAGTTCAGCTTAAGAGGATCTGTGGTCGTCTTCCGTTGGGTCGCATGAGGGTGAAGTATCTGTATCTGGGCATGTCGTATAAATTCTTTCCCATCTGTTTTCTCATCTAAGTTCTCTTGTCTAAGTCTCTGGGCGCGGGCCTACCACCTATTTGGTCTTCCTATTTTTTCTCCTCCCCATCTGTGTCTAGTTCGTGTCTGGCCTCTCAGATTCTTAATATTTCTGTCCAAAGGTCCGCTATAGGTCTTCGGCGTATGCCTCGTGCATCCTCTATTTGGAGCACTCTCTGTTCTGCTCTGGCCCAGGTATCTACGTTACATTCCCATGTCGCTATCGCAGGACCAGTCTGTGATTTCCACTGCAAGGCTATCTGTCTCCTTGCCAGGACCAATACGAGGTCTAGGAATCTATTACCCACTTTCCTGGCCTTCGGTCTAGGAAATAGGCCAAATAGGCAGACCTCTATTATATTAGGTAGGGTGCGTGCTAGTATTTTCTCGATTGTGTGTAAGACTTTCTCCCAAAACTCTTGCAGGTGCACACACTCCCAGGTCATATGGGCAAACCCTATATCCTTCAAACCACATCTTGGACAGCCTCAGGTTTCGCCTCCGTGCATAATATTCACCCTATGTGGTTTCAGGTATACCATGTGCATATAGTTAAATTGTATCACCTTAAAATTGGAATTTCTAGATACTCTTTTTGGACCCCCTAATTCTCAGCTCCATTCTTTATCCGAAATCTCTCGCCCCATCATGTCCCGCCATTTCTCTCTTGTGCGTTCTAATGGTTTTTTAACCATGTCATGTAACGCTCTGTATAGCCATTTAACCAGGTGTCGGGTCTCCCCTAAGGTTGTCAGCATTTGGAGTACCCCATGTGTTTGTGGTTCTTTTTGCCCACTTCGCCACAAATCTCGTAGTGTCTGTGTCAGTGAGTGGTATGTCAGGAATTGTCAGTGTGGTAGGTCAAATTGGGTCAGAAAATCTTCCACTGGGAGTAACATCCCCATATGATAGCAATCTCTCACCTTCGTAGCCCCGGCTGCAATCCATTCCTCCATTTGCCGCTTCGACTGTGGGGTCTGTCGATCACCGTGTGGTATGCCAGTCAGGTAGAGGTCTGATGCATAAGGGGTGCTTCCTTGCGTTTGTCGGAGACATCGTCACCAACACTATAGTGGCACCTGTAATAGTACTCCAGGCTTTGGTATTCTCACTGCTGTATGTAGGAGCCTAGCCTGTAACCAATCCCGCCCATTCCGCCTGCCTCTAATATACAACATTTTAAGGATCATACCGCTCAGCCACTGGGCTATCCACTGGAGCTGGCCCGCTAGGTAGTACAGTTCGAAGTCAGGGGCACCCAGCCTCCCCCCTCAGGTGCCCTTTGTACCACCCCCAAGCCTGTTCTATTCCTCCCACCGTCCCATATTAATTCCCACAGCATTTGCTTTAGGTCTGCTAACCATGAGGGCGGAATTGCCACCGGTAAGTTTACGAAGAAGTACAGTAGTCTGGGTAGCATTATCATTTTTGATAGAGCAACACGGGTCATCAGCGGCAGCTGTAGCGAGCGCCAGAACCCTACACATGTTCTTAGTGACCTTACAACCGGCTTCAGGTTGCCATCCCACAGATCTTCCAGGCCGTGGAATATTTGTATTCCCAAATATTTGAAGGAGCAGTGGGACCATAGAATTCCTCCTGGGAGGTCCTCAGGGCGCGGGCCATCCTCTAACAGTGGAAAGACATATGTCTTGATTTTATTAAGTCGAAGCCCGGCTAGCATGGTATATTCCTTTAGTAGAGTCAGAGACTGTTCCTCCCCTTTTCCTTCATCTCTTAGATATAATAGCAGATCATCAGCGTACAGAGAAATTACATGCCCCCCCCCCAGCTGCAAGCCATAGAGGTGCCCCTGTTGTCGTAAAGCTGCCGCTAGGAGCTCAATCGCCAAAGCCCTATCTGGTTCCTCTATAAATGTTTCACGCCTTCGATATTACTCCATTGATTCTAACGCGCGCCATCAGGTGGGTGTATAATAGTTTCACCCCTCTAATCCATTTTTCCCCCAGTCCCAAAGGTTCCAATGTGGCGTATAGGAAGTCCCATCTGACGGAGTCAAATACCTTTTCTAGGTGTATTGACAGTTTAAAAGCTGCCGGGTAATGGGATCTATCAGGATGATACATGATATAACCACCGCAAATTTCTGGAAGTGGATCTAGTTGGTATGAATCCATTCTGGTCTCTATGTATCAAGGATGTCATATAAGGTAGGAGTCGCGAGGCCAGTATTTTGCTCAAGATTTTGAAATCTACATTTAACAAAGAGAGGAGGCGGAATTCAGACGTTTTCGGCTCAGGGTTTTTAGTCTTTTGGAGGGGTATGACCAGGGCATCTCTGGTAGAGTATGGCAATTCTCCTCTGTCCCAAGCCTCCACATGCACTGCCTCTAATTGGTGGCCAGCGTCTGTGCATAGGTGCAGTAGAACTCCACTGGTATGCCATCTGGTCCCGGGGTCTTTCCTCGAGCCATCTCCTTAAGTGCCACACTAATCTCCGCGTTCGTTACTGGTCACACAAGGCTTTCCCTCTGTGTGGGGTCTAAGGTCTTTAATTCCAAAGGTGCTAAAAAAGTGGCTACGTTCTCTCGCTTTTGCGGATTCGGTTTGCTGTATAGGTCCTCAGAGTACTTCCTGAATGTCTCATTCACTACTCTAGGGTTGTACACTGTGGTCCCGTCTACAGAGCTAATCTTAGTGATAGGGGATCCTCTATTTTCCGGGCGCACTAACCATGCGAGTAATCTACCCGCTCTGCCTTCTTTAGTGTGAACCCGGGTTTGGTATTCACGTGTCTAGGCATCTCAGTCTCTCCAGTGTCTTATCATATTCTTTCTTCACTTCTCTCAATTTATCCTGGGTGCAAGCCTCTGCTGTCAATTGAGCTCTTCTTTTGCATAATTTGGTCTCTAGGCTGGTTAATTCCTTTATTATAACCTTCCTCATTCCTACTGTTTGACTCATGCAGTGCCCTCTCACTACAGTTTTAAAAGCTTCCCATTCAGTCGCCCTCAGGCTAGAAGTACACTGGTTAGTCTGAAAGTATTCCGTGACCCTTGTCTGTAACGAGGTGCAAAAGGGTATATCCTCCAGGGCAGTGGGGTCAAGTCGCTAACTTTGGGTCAGCGTGGGCTCAAGTAGTGGGCGGACATGTATTAGTAACGGGTTATCCGATAGTGTGCGTCCCTGATATTCCAAGTGCATGACGTTGGGGCCCAGCCGGGTCAAACAGGTGTACATGTCAAGTCTGGTGTGTAGACTATATAGGTGGGAGTAATATGAGTAGTCTTGTGTGTTCCCATGTTGTAAAGTATCCTCCAAATATCAACCATGTGCCATTTTCCCAACCAATCTCTAAATCCCTTTATCACTTTTGCCACTAGTGTACCATTTTGTCGGGGTCGGCCTATCTAGATCAGTATGCGCCACACAGTTAAAGTCTCTCCCGAGTAAAATGCTTGTCGTTTCTAGCTGGGCGAGTGCTGTGGATAGTCTATGGATCTGGTCTTGGTTCGTGGCATAAATGCTTCTGAGTGTAGCCCCTTTGCCAAATAGTCTCCCTTGCACCAGGACATAGCGGCCTTCTGGGTCTATGATAGAACGATCAACCTCAAACTGAAGCTCTCACCCACACCAATGCCCCCTCGAGAATGCTGAATATTTGGTTGCATACAATTGGCCTCGCCACTTACGTCGAAGTCGTATACCCTCCTCAAGCGTGAGGTATGTCTTCTGTGTTATTGCTATCTGCACTCCTCTACGTAAGAGGAAACGATGTATTTTGTGACATTTAGACGCCGACCCCATCCCTCTCGCATTCTAGGATAACATTTTCACTTCTTGAAATAACTTTGGTAGATCAGGCATTATTATTCTCTAGAAGTGTCCCATCCACTTTTCCCCGACGCAGTCCGCCCAACCATCCCATTGCAGAGCAGCTGAGGGCATTCGGGGACCACCAAACTTCCCCAACAGATAACTTCCTCTCCCCAGGGCAGTTTCGCAACGGCTTGCCGCCCAAACCTGTAAGAAACAAAAACGTAGATAGCAGAAGGCCCCTTCTTTTGTTCTAACTGGGGCGATCTGAGCGGGGGGGTGCAAGGAATTAACTGCTATTAGCCTCTCCCCTCTCGGCCCTCTAAACCATTGTCAGGGACCATAGTCCCTCCGGTGGTGCTTAATCCTTGGTATATGGCCCTCTCCCGGTGCAGGCAAGTCAATTCTCCATGCCTGTGTTTTGGCACTGTCCCTCTATTATCAAGCTATTCTCGCATCTGCACATGTCACAGAGTAAGTCTGGAGGAGTCATTACATATCTCTTTTCTTACCCTACAATAGAATTCGTTCCCTTCGGTTGTGTGCTAGATTGTGCCGTCCGCTGTTTGTGGGGTCACCTGCGGGAGTACTATGTCGCTCTGAATCAAGACTCCAGTGTCTGAGTCCTCCGTGTTGTGTACCGAGGATTTCCCAGAGCTCTCTTTCTCTGCCAGTGAAGACATTACTTCTGCCACCACCTGCAACGCTGCAAGTCTTTCCTTTGCGGTCTGTGAGGAGGAAGGTTTCTGCAGGTGTGTCTTCCTAGTGAAATTCCTCAGTCGTTTCCGTTGCAGTTTGCTTGTGCCAAGCCCATCTTTTCTTGGTTGCTGAGCGGCTGTGCCCGTCCGGTAGGTCTCAAGCCAGTACCAGAGTTCCTCCGGTGAGTCATAGAAATGCGTCGCCCCATTCAATGTTACCCGTAGCTTTGCCGGAAACAGCAGGGATTACGTAATACCTTCTTCACAAAATGCTTTCTTAGCTGCCAGAAAAGAGGCTCTTTGGGCCTGTACTTTTGCCGTAAAGTCCAGAAAAACGGACACTTTGCTATTCCCACTAATGTATGGGCCAATGGTAAGAGCATTCTGTATCAAAATGTCCAGATCTTTATAATGTAGGAGCCGAGCCACCACAGGGCGAGGAGGCCAACCCGGTGCCAGCCGGCGTGAGGGTACTCTATGTGCTTGCTCCAGTGCGAAGAAATTTGTTAGTGACCCTGGGCCAGCCGTGTTCCATAGCCATTCCTCAAGGAACAAAACCATGTCCTTGCCTTCTGTTCTCTCGGGAACTCCCACCACTCGTATATTGTTGCGTTTGTTTCGTCCCTCCGTATCTTTGGCTCTTCTTTCCAGAGTCAACACTCTGGCGGTTAGGTCCTCTATTTTACAGGAAGTATAAGCTTGTGCTGGCTGCAAATCCTCTAATGTTTGTTCAACTGTTTTCATTCTATCCACCAGTTTATGGTGTTCTCCCTGCAGCAGGCCCATGCCCACAGTCACTGTGCCAATGACTTGTTTGAATGTCGCCTTCGTATCTGCTATGGCAGCTAATACCTTGTCGAGGTGTATGTGCAGTGATTGTTCTGCTGGCTGTGGCTCTTCTGCTGCCCTGGATTTGTGGGGAGTTTCTCCCCCCTCTGGCGGCACTCTTCCCTGTTTCGGTCATAGCATGCCCATATTTGTGGTCTGTACTGCACCAGGGTACCCAAAGTAGACGCAGGGCACCCCTTCGCCGTGACTTGGTGTCGTTCAACACACCCCCTCACCCGGATCTGATTATATTTCCAAGTTCCCCCACCTAGAATGGTTCTGGAGTCCTGTTCTCTTCTAGCCCCCACCCCTAGGCTGGCCAAGGGTTTCAGGAATAGTGCAAGCCTCTTTCAAGTCCGGTTTGACCTCCCCTCTAATCTGTGTTGTCCCCGCTTAGTGGCTCCCAATGGCTCCACTGAGAAAGGAAGAGGCGGATGGGGGTTCGAGGGGGCCTGGGTGTAACCCTTTCTCCTGCTGCTCACCTTCCTTGGCTTGGGTTATCTGCAGCGTTCCACCGCTTTCCTCCAAGCCCTGTGTGTGTGCTTCCCTCACTGCTCGACGGCTTGTTCACCGGTGTCTGCCGCAATCTTGCTCTGGTTGCAGCGCTGTCAGCAGCCCCCATCATTCAGCCCCGTCTGCCTCTCCATACATGCCGGCGGTACTCCCGGGCCCAGGTATCTCGCGTCAGGGCCTGAGGCAGCACCCGTCTCTCACAAATATAGGGTGGGGGGGTAAGGCCTCACCGCTCCACTTACAAGGCCCGTCACAGCCTCTCCCCACACCTCACAGTGCCGCTCGCTCTTGTCTCTTCTCGCTGTGTCCTCTCTCTAGGCCCTTGTCTTTGCCGTATTCAAGTGTAGGCGTCACCGCTTATCGGACGTCCCTGGTGTCGCCGGTCTCCTTTGCTCTTCTGCTCATTAGTTTGGGCCTGTCGCCACCCAGTTCGTCGGCTCCCCCTGCGACCTTTTGTTTTCACCGGGCCGGGCATGTTCAGGCCACCGTATGTCCCTGCAGGTGCGGCCCGCCGGGGTCCTGATCAGTTTGGCAGTCGCAGTTCCGCACTCTCTTGGCCTCGCCGCTATCCATGACTCCATCTTCCTCCTGGCCGTTCCGCCAGCGCTCAATCGCTTCTCCTTCCCTCTGCATTTTATATTTTGGGCCGCCGTTGTCATACCAACAGGCAAATCATGCAGGATTAATGTTGGGCCAGAGCGGAGCTTCTTGCTCACGCGTGCGCCATCTTCTGCATCCAAGCCACGCCCCCATTTGATTATTTTAGTTATATGTTAAGTGTGGGCTGTTAGGTTTGTGGGGGTATAGTATGGTAATTTAATTAAGTAATAAATAAATGAACATTTTCGAATTGATGAAATATTAATTTGTTTACTAATCATATAATTATATATAATATATATATATATATATATATATATATATATATATATATATATATATATATAATACAGTATTCAGGACTTGCTGCAATGGGGTTTGGAGAGCAGGGCAGGAGTAGATGTAGGACCAGGGCCTCCAGTCACAGACTTCATACTGGGTGAAGGGTGCAAAAACTCCCCTTATTACGAAGAGAGTGTGGGCTGTCCCACCATTTTACCAACCGCCATCCCTATGCCCTTCACACACACAACGCACACATACCCACCCCACTCCTGACTCCCCTTTTACAGCCAGAGCTACCGATTTTGAACCTTGGGGACTGGGTTCGAGTCTCATCATTGCTAAACATCCTGTGATTCTGGGCAGATCACTTAATCTGTCCGTGCCTAAAAAAAAATAATTAACATGACCTTGTGTAATGTAACTGGTGCTCATGAGTAGTGCTCCAATACCTTTGGGTCGTGATCGCACTATATAAAAACACTACAAAAAAAATAAACGTCCACACCTGGCTCACATGACAAGCACAGTGCTTTCCTTTCACAGATGAAGCCGACTCTGAAGCTTTCCCGATTTTAAAAGTGAAAGGAAAAAATCCTACATCTTGAACTCAGACTCTACCACCATCAGTGCAAGAGGTGCAGGGAAAGTGCCTCAGTGTTTTAGGCCAATATCCTGGCTTGATAACAACATAACATGCATTTGTAAAGCGCATGTTCACCCAGAAGGGTATCTTGGCGCTGAATAACAGATGTTTATTGTTACCCAACTCAATGGTTCTCATTGTATCAACCTCAGGAGGATGAAAGGCTGAGTGGACCCAGCAGGATTTGAACGTGTGAACATGAGGTCAAACACAGGGCCCTTCAGTGGACGCATTAGCCCTTTAAGCCACCAGACCCAATATGTCACTAGAGGAAAGTAAAATAAAGTAGTGGCGCTTTTGGGTGTTTGTTCAGCTTTTATTGGATTTCTAAATCAGCTGAAGAATAAACAAACTTCATTCGCCTAATAGCATTTGACTATCCAAGAGGCCAGCACAGTATTTCAAACTCTGCTGTGACTGAGGCTAGGCGTCCTTCCTAGGTGTGACATGAAATTTTGAGTGGTTGCGGTTACTCACTAGCCCCTGTCTCAATGATGCTCAGCTCTCCATTCTAGATTTACTGTCTTTTCAACTTAACCACTGCCACTGCCACTGGATTCAAGCTAGCCTGGCTGATGAGGGGTGTTACCCCAAAAACAGTCCCAGGATGCTTGTTTCTGGTCTATGGAAGACCTGGCTTGGCAGTTCGGGTGTTGGACTTGGCCCTTTTTGCAGGGTCATCCCAGAACTTTTTGCCTTCCTCCTGTATTTTTTGTGACCTGTCGTTGGTGGTTTTATGACTCTGAGCACTTTATCACTGCTGATCAGTGCTAAAGTGCATGTGCTCTCTATGGTAAACTTGGTAAGATTGGTCTACACCTGTTTGGCATATTTAATTCACCTGTCAGTACCTTGTACAGTGGTATCTCGTATACCCAGGGCCAGTAAATTAAATGCTACTGGTGGGTTTGCAGCGCTTGAAAGTAGCCTTTCAAACCTGTCTCAGGCCTCTGCGACTGCAGGGCGTGCGCACGCAGTTTACTGCCGCTGTGACGTGGCACATAAAGTGGTCGCCACATCTGTGACTCTCCTTTTACTACATATCAGTCACTCCTAAGGTAGGCCCAGCTAGCCTCAAGGGGCAGGGTGCAGTGTAGGTAAAAGGTAGGACATGTGCCTTAACTGTGTGGCATGTCTTGGTAGTGACAAACAGCCTATTTGAGTTCTCACTGCTGTGAGGCTGCCTTCTCATAGGGATGCATTGGGGATTCCCTGATATGTGCTTCAGTGGTAATTCCTGACATGAGAGGAGTAGCATGATCAAGTTTGGTGTGTTTGGAATATTGGTGATAAATGTCGCTTATTGGTGTTAGCGGATTTATTATTACTATTTTAGAAATGCCACTTTTAGAAGTAGGCATTCCTGTGTTTGCTTTGTTTGCCCCTAGTTGGCAGGGTATGCCCAGACATGGGTCCCTTGCTCACATTGCAACTGGATTCAAGCTAGCCTGGAACGGTCCCAGAATGCTTGTTTTTAGTGCAGGGAAGACCTGGCTTGGCAGTTCGGGCTGGACTGTTCCCGTGACGAACAGGGTCAAAACTGATTTGCATATGGCTGGGTCTGAACTGGGGTGGCGAAGTGAGCTAAAGAACGATGCTGGATTCAATCCAGATCTGTGACTGGGAGTGAGTGTCTGAAAAGTTTCAGCACGCCGTCCATCCTCTCCTTGAGTTTTCTTGGTTTGCCCTAAGTTGGCAGGGCTTGCCCAGATGTGGGTCCCTTGCTCACTTTGCCCTTGGATTCAAGCTAGTCTGGCTGATGACGGGTGTTACCATGAAACTGGTCCCAGGATGCTTGTTTCCGGTCCAGGGAAGACCTGGTTTGACAGTTCGGGCTGGACTGTTCCCATGAGGAAAAGGGTCAAGACTGATTTGCATATGGCTAGGTCTGAACTGGGGTGGTGAAGGGGGCAAAAGAACGACGATGGATTCAACCCAGATCTGTGACAGGGGGTGAGTGTCTAAAAAGTTTCAGTGCTCCATTTATCATCTTCTTGTGTTTGCTTTGTCCTTCTTAGGTGTGACATGAAATGTTGAGTGGTTGCAGTTACTCACTAGCCACTGTCTCAATGATGCTCAGCTCTTCATTTCTAGATGTACTGTTTTTTCAACTTAAGACCCCTTCCCTTTGCTGTGAGAGTAACGCTTGCTTTCCAGCTGTACGAGTGTGAGGATTTCACAGCTGCTACATGTCCTACATATCTGAGGGAGACAAACTTGAACATCAACTGCTGAGCTGCACCTCTTCATGTTATGGTAGCTTACTCTTCTACTGCCATTACTATATGCATGATAGAACCCTGTACTGCTACTGCCATATGCTCTTTGTGTAGTAGAAGAATGTGGAGATGTAGCAGTGAGTGCACAATATTATAATCACACCACACCTGCCCAGAAGTGTAAAAGTAGAGATTGATTTAACTGCCCATTACTGCCTCTTGTGTATTTGTACTTGTGGACAGTGCCTCAGTGAACCATAGCACATATGCTACATGATTTTGCTGCCCCGTGTACCGTTCATAAGCTCTGCCAAGAAGTGCAGTTATTCCCATCCACAAGTTTATCAGAGCATCACATCTTTGCGTTGAATTACTTTGCACCATGGGGGCGTATAAAGGGTGGAGCATGGGCGTTCCCATGCAACCACCCAAGGTTTCTCACTCTAAACCCTATTTACTAAATAAAGTAGATTGGGTTTAGTGTGAGAAAACTGCTTGTGTGCTGCACTGTGCAGCATGCATACAAAGTGGGAAAAGCTTTGCATCGTGTCTGGGCATCGTATTTTGTACAGGAAGGGTACCCTTCCTGTACAAAACCTATGCTAGACTAATGCACACATCCTAGCGCTATGGTGCCAAGGTGATTGCGTGGCGCACGGCCCAGCGCAAGGGAAATGGGAGGAGAGAGCCATATCTCTGAAGATATTGCACTCTCCTGCTCCCTCCCTGTTGCGCAACGCAGCCTCGCAGGTGACTGTGTTGCGTTGCGTGACTTTTTGGTGAATATCTCTCTATATGTCAACAGATCAAACACCCTACTGTTGTGAGGAATCACTGACAAAATATCGAAGGTCAAAAAATCGACCTACAAAAATATCGCAACAAAAATATCGATGTCAATAATATAGAAATCCTATCTACAACATGGTAAGTACAAAAATATCGGAAAAAAAATATCGATGTCAAAAATATCGTTATCAAAAATATCGTTTTTTTTTGTTAAACATAATGGGGCCGATTCCGATCTCGGCCGGTAGGGCTCCGAATCGGATTCGGCTTTACCGGATCCGATTCGGAGCCCTGTTTCCCGACCGAACGCGGGTCCGGCCGAGCGAGTACGATGCGAAATCTCCGACCGACTCGTCCGGGCGTCCCGACCGCTCCGACCGACTCGCTCCCGGCTCGAACCGCTCCGACCGACTCGCTCGGACTCGACTCGCACCGCGCAATGGAGACGTTTCCCGTCCGGGTAAGTACGATGCGCGCCGCGAGCAGTCCGACCGAGCCGCGCACTCCGGCTCGTAAGAGCTGTCGGAGCCGTACTTTGGGGGTCCGTGTCGGACCCCCCTGTACCGCGTAGCCGCGCGAGTCGCACACAGGGGGACCCATTGGTCCCCCCTACCTGTGCGTGTACGGCGCGAATCGCTTCGCCGCGTACCCGCTGTAGGGGCGCCCTTGTCCGACTCGCACCCATTGAGTCAATGGGAGCCCGCGTACGCGTTGTACGACCGGCTCCCATTGACATCAATGGGAGTCCGACCGACTCGAGTCCGATAACATACGGACGCATCGTACTCGTTCGGTCGGACTGCACGGGTCCGATTCGGTCGGAAATCTCTCCGGGTCCGGCTCGGTCGGAGAAATTTCCGGCCCGAATCGGAATCGACCCCAATATGTAAAATAAACTAAATAATACTTATAATTAAAATAAACATAGTTAAATATATGATATAATATTTAAAATTAATAAGTAACATATATAATTAAATAAAACATTAATTAAACATATACATATAATATATAATATATATACTTACTTAATAATCAGTTTGAATAATTATTTTAATAAATTATAAATTATTAAAAAATATTATACATTTCAAATACATCTATACACATAAAACAATAACATAAATAAAAATTAAATTATTAAATATAACAAATTAAATTTTTTTTATTTACTTTTAATATTTTTAAAATTAATTATATACTATATTAACTAAAATAATACAAAAAATATTAAATAGCGTAGGAAATAAAACTACTATTACAACTCCCAAAAAAACAACAGTAAGAAAAATGTTGGATAGCGTAGGGGTAAAAATTACTATTCCCACTCCAGAGAGTGCAACAGTAGGGAAAGTGTTGGATAGCGTGAGGGTAAAAATTACTATTCCAACTCCAGAGAGTGCAACAGTAGGGAAAGTGTTGGATAGCATAGGGGTAGAAATTACTATTCCCACTCCAGGGAGTGCAACAGTAGGGAAAGCGTTGGATAGCGTGAGGGTAAAAATTACTATTCCCACTCCAGTGAGTGCAACAGTAGGGAAAGTGTTGGATAGCGTAGGGGTAGAAATTACTATTCCCACTCCAGGGAGTGCAACAGTAAAGAAAGCGTTGCATAGCGTGAGGGTAAAAATTACTATTCCCACTCCAGTGAGTGCAACAGTAGGGAAAGTGTTGGATAGCGTAGGTGTAAAAATTACTATTCCCACTCCAGAGACTGCAACAGTAAGGAAAGTGTTGGATAGCGTAGGGGTAAAAATTACTATTCCCACTCAAGAGAGTGCAACAGTAGGGAAAGTGTTGGATAGCGTAGGGGTAAAAATTACTATTCCAACTCCAGAGAGTGCAACAGTAGGGAAAGTATTGGATAGCGTAGGGGTAGAAATTACTATTCCCACTCCAGGGAGTGCAACAGTAGGGAAAGCGTTGGATAGCGTGAGGGTAAAAATTACTATTCCCACTCCAGTGAGTGCAACAGTAGGGAAAGTGTTGGATAGCGTAGGGGTAAAAATTACTATTCCCACTCCAGAGAGTGCAACAGTAGGGAAAGTGTTGGATAGCGTAGGGGTAAAAATTACTATTCCAACTCCAGAGAGTGCAACAGTAGGGAAAGTGTTGGATAGCGTAGAAGTTACAAATAACATACTTATAAATACATTTTTTTTTTAAATAATTAATGAATTATTAAATAACTCTAAACTATTTCCCAATACCAATAAATAATTATTAAAAACATAATTACCAATAGAAAATTTATTAACACTAAATTAATAATAAATACCAATAAATAATAATTAATAAATATTAATTACTAAATAATAAATATTGAATAATAAAATATTTTTAATAACAAAAAACTTATAAATTATTAAATCTTAATTACCAATGAACTAATATTGAACAATTAAATGCTTTTTATACCTATACCAATAATAATAATAATTAAACATTAATTATCAATTAATAAATAATTCTTAATATATTAATTAAATGTATCAATAAATAATATTTAATAATATTTAATTACCAATTAATGATAAAACAATAAATTAATTTTTAGAACCAAAAAATTGTAATTTAAAAAAACTACCTATTAATAATTAATATCCAATAAATTAATTATCAATACCCAAATATAAATTTAATAATTACTTAATTAGATTTCAATTACTTCCAAAAGTATTCCCCTATAAACGCACAACACACTCCAATGATAAAAGAATACACTTAACATAATGATCAATTAATCAATTAATAAAAATGTATAACTAATTAATAATAATTAATTACCAATTAATAATAATTGATTACCAATTATCAATTAATTAACAATAATATAATTATCAATACCAATTAATTAAAATAAATTATAAGTGAATTACATTTAAATTACATGATGATCAATTAATCAATTAATAAAAATTAATCACCAATTAATAAAAATTAATTACCAATTATTAATTAATTAACAATTATATAATTATCAATAACAATTAATTAAAATACATTTTAACTTGATGACATTTAAATTAAATAATAATCAATTAGTCAATTAAAAAATTAATAACCAATTAATACAAATTAATTACCAATTATTAATTAATTAACAATAATATAATTATCAATACCAATTAATTAAAATAAATTATAACTTAATTACAATTAAATTACTTCCCACCCTATTCCCCTATAAACCCACAACCCGCTACAGAACTTAAACGCAAAAATATAATTAAAATTTATTTATAATTCCTAAAAATTAATAATTAATTTAGTATAATTAAATTACTTCCCACCCTATTCCCCTATAAACCCACAACCCGCTACAGTACAAAAAAAATAAAAATAACAAAAAAAAAATGTATTAACATATAAAAATTGTATACATATATTTTTAAACAAGTAGACCACTTAACAAAATCACATATAACACATACATACTAAAAACATAACAAAATACATAACAATAATACAAATATCGATATTAGTAACATCGATATTAGTAACATCGATATATTTGATTTCGATATTACTAACTTCGATATTATTTACATCGATATTAAAAAATTCGATATTACTTACCTTAGGGTCGATATTCTGTCCATCGATATTCTTCACATCTATATTCTGTCCCTTCGATATTTTAACTTCGATATTATTGTATTTCGATATATCTTATTTTCGATATTTTGACTGCTCACCGTTGTGAGATCAGCGCAGACTCCCCTTACTATTGCCCCTTACAATTTCTTGACCTTGTCGGGCCAATCCCAAGCATAAAGTGATACACACATTGGTTGCTGTCGAATCATGCTTCATATTCCTGTGGGTTTGATGACAAAAACTGCCACTGCTCAAGCGGTCACAAAAGATTTGCATGCCTGATAGCAATGGGAGCAGTTCATACCTTTTATTGAGACAATGTTCATGCATTTGCCGCTAAGGCTTTTAGCGATGCTGTGACTGCTATGAGAGGACTGCTGCTTTATTTACATCTTTTACATCCGGAAGCAAACTGAAAAGTAGAATGCGCCAACAATATGCCTAAACAGGCCTTGACCGCTAGGGTATTGGATATGGGATCGAGCTGGCTGTATCATCTGTATAGAGTCCAGAAAGCATTAAATAATTTGACTTTAGTATTAAGTGGCTACTCCCCATACGAACTACTCTTCGTAGTACTAATGTATGTGCCTTATGTTTAGGTCCCCAGAAAGGTGGCAGAATAAAAATGTTCTGTCCCATCAGTACGTTTAGATGTATTGCAGAATGTCCTTTGTATGAAGTGCAGATATATGGCTTTCCTGAATTAACAAGAATTTACAGAAGTAGTCCAAGAAATCGTACTCCTAGAAATTATTTGTGAACTGCATTTTAGCATGAGCAAATATGCAAGTGTCGATTTGCTCATGAGAACATCTTAGGGGCACATTACGATACCCGGCGTAAAAAAATCCGCCAGGCATGGAAGCGGCAAAAATCCGCCCGCACACACCGCCTGAACACCGACCACGCCATTCTGAGTACACAAACTGAAAACCGCCATCGGCGGAAAAATCATACAAAATACCGCCCGCCATCGTCCGAGTCGGAGTCAAACCGCCCGCCACGGACGGAAACACGCACGACAACACAAAACCGCCCGCCCTCACGGCCGACACACCGCACGTGAAATTACGATCGCACCGCCATGAGCGCGGAAAAACAACAAAAATACCGCCCGCCAGCGCAAACAACGCCGATGAGAATCGACACGGCAGAAGCCATGGCGCCCACGTACCTGCACAGAAACCATCCGCACACAAAACCAATAGCACACAACATGGCCAACAAGTCCACACAGCAAGGCACGCACAAATACACAAGCACAGTACACATCCCGAAAACACCCCCCGGACAAACAAAAAATACAAAGGCCAGAACCCCAGACACAACACACCTGAAAACAACAGACCATGAGGACACACCCACATAGGTGAGTACAAAAGCAGCACTCCCACAGACCACAACCCCTTGCTACATTGCAAACCAGAGAGGAGAGGAGAGGACACAGTGACACAGCAAGGACAGCAGCACACCACAGAAACGCACACATCACAACCACCACCACCACCACCAAACACCGGCACCACAAACCCCCTGCACATTACACAACACACACCGCACCAGCACCACAAACACCATGGCACCACAAAGGATGCCCAAGTTCACGCCCATGGAGCTGACGGTCATGGTCGACGAGATCATCAAGGTGTACCCACAAATCTATGGGAACATGGTCCAGCACACACCACTAGCCACCAGAAACAGAATGTGGACCCGGATCGTAGACCAGGTCAATGCAGTCGGGACCCTGCCCAGGAACAGAACCGAGATAAACAAACGTTGGAATGACGTAAAGAGCCTGGTCAAGAAGAAGGAGGGCAAAAACAGAGAGCTGGCTGCCGTCACTGGCGGAGGGAATCCCGCGCTCTTTAAGACCTTCAAAGCGTGGGAGGAGAAGGTGCGAGTCGTAATCCATCCGGAGATCCTCGCCGGATTAGCAGGAGAGTGGAGGCTGGTAAGTACAAACTAATGTATACCAGCACACCGCTATGTACACACATGCGCAACCACCATGCCACAGCTCCCAGGGACAAACACCCCCATGTCCAGCACACAATACACAACACATCACACGCACATGCAACAGACACTACCACACACAGGCCAAACCGAACAACTGTAAGATGCGTGGGGACATGTGTACACTAAGCCAGCCACGTAACCACCAACAGGTCCCCAAATATGCCAGAAGCGCCACAACGAGCACCCACCACACCCATGTGTCCGCCACAGCTGCACTAACCGACAAGTAACAGGTAAGTGGCAGGAACACAAAGTGCAGTGGGTGGGACGGTGGACAGCTGAAGTACAACACCCACCAGGCCCCCACTCCCACAGACCAGCAAGGTGGAGCACTCCCCACACCCATGTGTCAGGCACAGCTGCACCAACCGACAAGTAACAGGTAAGTGGCAGGAACACAAAGTGCAGTGGGTGGGACGGTGGACAGCCCAAGTACAACACACACCAGGCCCCAGTCCCACAGCACAGCAAGGAGGAGCATCCCCCACACCCCACACCCACGTGTCAGCCACCGCAGTGCACAACGACAGCCGAAAGGCAGACATCACGGTCCACAGCAATCGGTGTCAGTGGGTGTACAGCCACCCCCACGACCCACTACACCCCCCACCCCCACAGACCTGCAACATGGAGCACCCCCGCTAAGAGCCATGTGGCATCCAGTACAGTGCACGCACGAACAACTTGCAGGTGGGAAACTGGACAGGGCTGGATTACTGGAGGCATGAGGACCATAACACCACCAACACATGGGACATGTCACGTAGCACACGGACACGCAGCACCGCCCACCGTCACGAACAAGTGAACAATGTGCACACGGACATGAACAGCAGACTCACACCCCACATGACCCATCACAGACATAGCAACACCCAAGGAGCCACGTCTGCATGCACAAGCCACACTGAATATAGTCCCACACGGCAGCCACTGTGCAACTCATCACACACAACCGAAACACCATTGAAGTCCTGTCCATGTAGCCCCTACTGCCTGTCAACCACACACCCCACAACTACGCCTATGTAAGACAAACAACACTAGACGCAACAGAGCGGAACAACAGAAATGCACACGAACACCACTGAACCCATCAAACACACAGACACACCATGCACATACAACATACCATCCATCCCATCCGTCAGCCCCAGTCTCATGAAAGGCATGTCATCCGCACAGCTGCCACACATACAGCAGTCACGCTAAGACACATGCCCATGACCAACCATGTGCCAGAAGTCAATTAAGCGCACGACACACTGTGAGCAACAACACACAACATGGGCCACACCCCCCCGAGCACTGCAGTGATGCACATGGCACAGGGCAGCACGCACACCAAGGAGATGGGACAACTGCAATACGTTGGCTGGCACACAACTATCACTCACTCATAACGATGCGTCCAATGCCATGTCCAGTAACCACAACAGACAGCAAATATGCAGGGCATGTCAGGCATGCACACACCTCAGACCATGCACTGTCATGCTGCCACAACACATGTCACGTTCGGCACCCATGGCTCACAGCATGTACCCCAAAAGCATATACCCTCCCAAATGCGAATCTGGGGCATGGCCCCCATGTTGCCATATGCGTTCCTAAGCGTTCCATTTGAACTCCAAAAGCAAAGTACAAACCAGACCCAGGATGGGCCAGGAGCCCGCATACACCAGAGTCACAATGAGTAGGGGCAAAGCAACACACCCATCGGCATGGCCAATCCGTCCCATGCCACATGTGCACAGCACACAGTCCCATTGCCTAGCACACACACCTACAGATGCCACAGCCACACACTCGCCTCCGGGAAACCCATGTACGAGATTGCACGAACTGCCAATGTCAGACGACTAATACATACTTCGCCAGGTGCAACACAATAACAAATCTCATTCTCTCCACAGGTGACGAACTGCTGGACGCTGGGGATGGAGACAGCAGCCAGCACAGCCAGCCTACAAGCCCCCAACGAGGACACACGGATCTGGAGGATCTGTCCACCTCTTCGGACACGGACCACCAAGCTGGCCCATCTGGCGTGGCAGGGCCCAGCCGCTCCCCAGGACCCCTCCTACCCACCAACCCATCATCCAGGGATGCTGAACAGTCCCAGTCCCCTGCTGCCACTGTCGTTGCGGCCACACCCACGGTCATTGCGGCCACTACCACTGCCGCAACCGCCACCATCGCCGCACCGACCACCACCGCCTCCACCACCACCACGTCTTCGCTGGCACCAGCCCCAGCGCAGGTGGTGGCCCGGCCGACTGGATCCACCCTGGGAGCCACAGCGAGGACCGTGGTGAGCAATGTGGCTAGTGGGCAGGCCGGTGGCAGCAGGACTGGTAGGAGGAGCAGGGTCAGGGAAACGCCAGCCTCCCCTGGGAGCCATGCCCTGCCTCAAATGGACAGAGTCCTTGGGGCCTATGAAGAGGCCCAAGGACAATGGGCCAGGTCTGCTACTGACACGCGGGAGGTGCTGGGGGTGCTGAGGTCCATGGACGCCCATATGGGCCAATTCGTGTCCCGTATGGACCAACTCGTGGACCTCATGGGCCAGCTGGTGGTGGCGGTGGGGTCACAGGCAAGGCCAGCAACACCACCTCCGCCACCACCTGCTAGGGCGCAGGCTCGGGCAGCAGTGTCCACTTCCCCTGCGTCCACAGCCAGTGAGCACACCTCACCCACCACCAGCAGGTCGCCACCACACACCCCCCTCCCAAACGTGGAAGGGGCCGTCCGAAGAGGAAACAGATCTCCCGGGAGGACTTCGCACGCTCCAGTCGCAAGTGAGGCAGCCAGCCAGCCTTCCGCCAGCCTTCCTTGACCAGCCACTGCATTGACTTGCTCTACGATCCCACTCCACACAGCCATCTGGATGGCATGTGTGTGTTGGACTATGGACATAGAACCAGTGGGTACACCCTGATCATCACGCAGCCATGACCGACAGCTCATTGTCACTGCACGCACCACTTTTGTCATCACCTTACACACAATCACATGTCACAGTTTGTAATAAATGCACCTTTTTCACTAACTGCTGTTTGTGCCCTGTGTCTTTATTGTACGGAATACAACGGCCACCTTGGGCGGAAAGGCACCTGATGCGTGGCATGGAAATGGAATCCGGAGGGCCTGTAGGGACCTAGGGGTGGGAGACAGAACAGGAGCACATTCAATGAGTGTGTCACACACCCATCACACAGTACATGTCAACAACTACAAGCAATGTACACACATCGCACAGAGCAATAGGGCACAATGCCACAGCCACCAACAGTGGCATACTACCCTGGCCATGGAGCGTTGACACACTGCACGCAGTGAACATACGGCCACCCTGACACAGCACACACACACCTGTATAGATACAGACACATCATCCGTCGTACATGGACACTCACCGTCAAGTGAAGTAGCGGGCGATGAGCTGCTGGCGCACATTCCCAGCTTCCTCCTCTCCGCTGTCCACCTCACTCGAGCTGTCCTGGTCTGCGGGCTGGGGCCCTGGTTGATCTCCGTCATCCACAATGAGGGGGATCTGCTTCCGAATGGCCAGATTGTGCAGCATGCAGCACGCCACCACTATCTGGCACACCTTCTGTGGGGAGTACGCCAGTGCACCCCCGGTGCGGTCCAGGCACCTGAACCTGGACTTGAGGAGGCCAAAGGTACGCTCGACCACACGTCTGGTCCTCCCATGTGCCTCATTGTATCGATCGTCTGCTGGGGTGCGAGGATTCCTCAATGGACTGAGCAGCCATGCCCCATTCGGATACGCAGAGTCACCTGGGTGTGAGGGACACAGAGAACCGTTGCTATTCCAACTGGACAGGGGACAGCATCGCACAACCAGCACGCTACACCACTCCACATACTCACCGACAATACAGCCACGATCCTGTTGCAGATTGGCCATCAGTCGTGGCAAGATGCTGTTGCGCATTATGTGTGCGTCATGGGCCGAGCCTGGAAACTTTGCACACACGTGGGTGATCACCATGTCCGCAAGGCACACCACTTGCACATTCAGGGAGTGCGTGTGCTTCCTGTTGCGGTACAGGTGCTCAGTGGCCTGTGGTGGAACAAGGCCAACATGAGTGCAGTCAATGGCTCCCACGACGTGTGGGATTCTGCCAAGGGCATAGAATGCACCCTTCACTGCCGCCAATTCACGAGCCCTGGGGAATCTGATGTACCTGTTCCGGTACAGCATCATGGCTGCCAGTACATCCCTCAGCACCTTGCTGAACATGGGCTGGGACATCCCTCCTCCACTGCCCACTGTGTGCTGGAATGACCCAGTGGCGAAGAAATGCATGGCGGCCATCACCTTAGCCGTGGGGGTGACAGCAGTCGGATACACCCTGCGGGGACGGAGATGGGGCTCTAACATGGCACACAGTCGATGCAGAGTTGGCCTGTCCAGCCGAAACTTCCTGATTACCTCTGTATCGTCCATGTCCGCCAGCAATTGGTATGGGCGGTCAATGTTCGGTCTCCGCCTGGGTTAAATGGCAGAGGACACATGTCAAAGCAACACGGCACATAGCAATTTCGCATACACATCACTGACATGACTGAGCAAGCACATGAGCCACAGCCCAGCTGTCAAGCTGGGACGGCACGGCCACAATACACTTACACAGGTCTCCCAACAATGGCAATGGCAAGTGAGACATACCACTGCCATGTGCATGCACATGGGGATCTAGGCCCCAATGACTTGCGGGCGTGCTGATGGGGACTGACTGCATATTCGTCAAGCGGCAACGCCACGGCAACATGAGTGTCTGCTGAGCATGGTACTGCTTCCGAGGCTGGATGAGTATGGCACACGACGACGACGATGTGGGCACGGGCTGAGCGGCCAATACAAGTGGGACCTGTGGCACGAGGGGATATGAGACAGTAGTAGGTGTCAGCACTGCACCCTATGTACAGCACTGTACGGATCACAGCTCCCGAAACATTGACTGGTGTCCACATTGACAGCCCCATGCCAAGACGGCTGTGTGCTTGCAGTCACACGTCACAGGTGAGAGGTTACATTGCACGTGCCAGGTGGCAGTCGTACATAGTGGGAGCTGGCATGTGTGTGCATGTGTCTCCTGTTCAGGATCCACCAGATGGGCGCTGACTCTGTACTGACCATTGGACACAGCATGTTCCGTGGAAGGCTTGTGTGTGTGGGATGGTGGCACTGGATGTGCCTCCGTTGGGGGGGGCCATGCACAGGGCGGGTACGTCGATGATTGCGCATTGTTGGTCACGGTGGGTGCACCAGCTAAGATGTGTTGCCCTGTGTTCAATTCCTATGTCCGCATGATGATGGACTGTGGATGTGGGCAGACTACACATTGGTCGATGTGCTGTCTATATGCATGTGCCTTCACACCAGGCACAGCTGCCCCTGCACATGTGACCCCTGCTGGACTCGCTGCTGGGTCTGTGGAGCTGATGCACCTTCTGCGCGTGGGGCGGACAGCTCTCCTCACTTCCCTCATTGCGCATGTCATGTCTTTGCCGCAGGTGACATGGATCATGGAGGGCCCACATGTACGCGTGGGTAGGCTACACATGATTGTTCACTGGTCGCCACCCCCAGTCAGTGTTTCGAATGGGAAGGTTGTCGTGCTGGTGGTATGTTCGATGTGGCGGATGGGCGGGCCTAGGTGCGGGCTTACATTCCGGACATGGGGGGTAGTTGGATTGGCGACTAGTTGCAGTACACACGGGACACGTCTCTTCCTTTCCACATCTGGGTCATCCCTTGTACTAACTGACAGTGATACAGTCATCTTCGCCCCAGCCCTCATGTCCTCCCCTCGCCCCCCAATATGCATGCTCACCTGCGAGGCTAGCGCTTGCACAGGCAGCCCCAAGCTTGCACCAGAGAGGGCAAGGAGTGTATGTGTGGGTCCAGTTGCACGAGTGGGCTGTCTCAGGGTATGATGTGTGGCGGGACGCCGTCCACCTGCGTGGTGCCCCAAATGGAGACCCGGCCTGCATGGACTATGCATCACAGTCTTCGCCTTCCGGATCCGCCACCTGCGACACCCAGTGGCTGTGGCTGCCCTTGCGGCCATGCCGCGTCCGTCTGTGGCTGATGGCCCACACATTCACTCTTTGGCCTCTCTGGGGAGGGCTCAGGGGTGGTGGCGCACGCGCTTGCACTTAGTCGCAATGGCATGTGTCGTGGTTGGTATGATGGGCAATGGATGGGATGGTGCGAGCCACCTCCCGTGACGTCAGTGCTGCTCGTGCTGTGGTGCGTCCCCCTACACTTCCATTTGACTTTTTGCCATGCTGGACGTTGAGGTTCTATTGCCTGCGTGATATGACCAGGAGGAGCGCGAGGAGACCTCTCACACACCATGCTCCACTGCCATCCCGTGCCCTGTATCGCCTGTGCGGATTGACTATGTTGGGGTTACACCTGGTCGACTGGGGCTGTGTGTGCCTTGTCAAGGGGCATGGCGGGCGCACAACAGGATCCAGCTCGTCCACAGAGGGTGGGCTGAGGTGCGCCTGGTACCGCTTTGTACGTGTGCCCGGCTGCTGTGCACACACGTGTTCACTCCCCCCGACAGGTGTCCTCTCACAATGCCCAGGGAAGCGGTGGTGTACTGTTCATGAGCCCTCCCAACACGGCGTGCTCCAACTTGGCATGTGCGCATCTACCCGTCGCACCCACCCACCTGAGCACTGCGTCCATACGACTTCACACGACACATGTGTGTCTTCCACAGTAGTGCTACTCATTTGCGTTGACATCCAATACCAGTGGACTACATGGTCATGTCACGACTGCCGTGTACTTCACATACTCTCATCCTCTCTCATTCGTACTTGTGAAATGAGTCAGCGGAGACAGTTCTGGTTTCAAACATTATATTGAGTCTTCTGTCCTCTGTGATGCAGTATAGTGGACACTACTGGCAGCGGAATACATATTGAGGATATACTGAGCATGATTACAAATGGGATAGGGTGTGGGGTTACATCTGCTTGGCCAAGGCTGTGCTAATGTACATTTACGTATAGCTGCGGAGCTGCGGACTTTGACACAGACGGTATACATGTAGCCTACCAGACCGCTCGGCATCATGGGCACAGTCCATCTCAGTTCCATGTGACAGGTTTGCTGCGGTTGTTCCTCATGCACGCGTGCATGTGAGATGACATCAGGGCATGTGCTTGCGTGCATGCAGCGGCGTGCCACTTGTTGTTGCACTGTGGTGGTTACTGGACATGTCACAGTCACTGGGGTCGTGTTGTTGTTGTATGCACTTGTCGTCCATGCTAAGGTCCTGGTATGGGATTCCCGGGGCGGGGGTGGGAGGGGTGCAGCACCCACAGACTCCAGGCGACCTATTCATGTCCACTGAGCGGTGTGTGTGTCCATGTGCGCTGGATCCATGTCGTGTCCTGGTTGTTCGTGCAGTTCCGTCCATGTGGGTGCGATGCACAGAGCCCATGCCACTGCCTCCCACGATGCATGCGGTGTTCCTGGATGTGATGGGGAACAGTGTGCATGTCCCGGTCATATCCGATGTCATGGCGATGTCGTTGATGGTGTGGTTACAGTTGCCGGTCGTTTGGTATGGCTGTTGTGGTGGTGACTGGCCAGTCCGTGCGGAAGCTGAGCATGGGTGCGGGGTTGGACTTCATAGGTCACTCGGGGAACCTGCGTTGTGGTCCGACGTATTTACAGGTTGTCAGGTATGCGATGCCGTCCAGAAGGGCTTCCATGTCATTGGTGGTGTACATGTTTGCCAGCCAATGAAGCGGATGGTGGCTGTCAAGGTGTTGTTCGTAGGTTGTCCCTTGGAGGACCATGATGGGGCATGCTGGGTGACATTCGATGTAGCTGTTCTCGATGATCCGTCGTGTGGAGGCACAGTGGTTCCATTTCAGTGCGCGTGCGATGTTGGCCACATACGCCATGCCCCCATAGGCAGAGCAGGCCCTGTCGTGTGCGTCCAGAGGGAGGAGTAGTGGTAGCAGGTCCGCCTTCAGACATGCCGGGTTGGAGAGGCATATCTCGACGGGATGCTGGTAGGGACACCTCCGACAGTAGAAGACGGGCATGACGCAGCTGAACAATGTGATGCGGTAAGTCAGTCGGTAACTTACGTTCAGCAGGGACAGGAGATCGCATCCCAATGTATGTATCGTGCTGGTTTGGTACAGCTTGAGCTCTTCGGCGTAGTTGGGTAGGTGTGTTGCGGTTGCCATTTCGCAGCGGTGCGTTGTGGTGGCGTGCTCCGGCTGTGTGTGCAGTCTGCAATGTGCACACTCCGGGGTTGCTGTGAGCTCTGTGTAGTCGTGGGGAGACAGGACTTGTGTTCTGTTGGCTTGTTTGGAGGACACGGGCCCTCTTCCCACATGCTTCTCAGACAGTTCAAGGTCAGTGCTGTGTGACTCCTTCCAATTAACTTGCATGTGGCCGACATGGGGGAGTGTTTTCTTCTTTCTTCCCCGTCCGTTGTGTGCTTCTGTGATATGCGCTATCTGCCGTGTGGTCGGTCTCCTCGGCATGCCTGTGTTGGTCTATTCTTGGACAATGGCTGTATTCACCGGCTTCTGTCGTAGGGCTGTGGTTTCGGTGTTGGAATGGAAGGTCATTCAGTGCTGTCTGCTCTCCCTTGTGTGGGCGGCAGGCTGCCTTTCCGCTCTGCGTTGGGCCTTGTGTGTGGATGTAATTCTTGGGCCACCTGTTGTCGGTCACCGGGCTCTTTGGTGTTCCGTTTCATGTGTCTTGTTCATATGTGCAGGGTGGTATGGGTTTTTCAGTGTGGTACTGGCGTTCCTCTTCCCGAAGGGGCCCTGCTTCTCCTAGTTGGTGTTGCCGCCGCTGTGTGCTTCGCCATGTTTGTTACACTGGGGTGTGTCCTGCTGTTGCGTGACTTCACTGACATGTGTGCGTCGGTTGTGTGGCGTTGGGTGTTGTCCATGAATTGGGCGTTGGGGACATGTCTGTGGCCGGCCTGTCACGTGTCATGTGCGTTCGGGGTGGGGCTGGTGTGTGTGCTGCTTGGTTGTGTCCCTGTGTCTGTGTGCGACGCATGCATGGCGCTGCGGTTGGCCTCTGCGTTGTGCGCATGTGTGGCGGCGTCATCGGCGCTTTGGGGCCGTGACGGGGTGGTTGGTTCCTAGTCCCAGGTGGTGTGTACACATGTGTTCCGCGATGTTAGGATTTGGCCTGTGTGTCATATGTGGATGCAATGGTGGATGTGTAGTGTGCACGCGCTGGTGGGGGTTGTCCGCTTTTTCCGCCCTTGCACTGTGTGCGCTGTTTGCGTGCACTTGTTGTGTGTGTGCCTACCTGCGTCTCCGCGGTACGTTGCGTCCTTGGTGGTGCATCAGCAGAAGCATGGGAAGGGCCTGCAGTGCTGGATTCATGCCCGGGGTGCCGCTTCTTCGTTGTCCGTGCTCTGCGTCCGTGTTTCCGCCTCTCTTTCACGTGCGGTGTCTCTTTGCCGTGGGAGCCGTTTGTTTGCGGCATCGTAATTTATGCGCCGGGCGGGACGTGTTTCGTCGGACGGTGTGTGTCAGTTGTGCTGCGCCGCTACGTGTGCGGGCGCACTTTGATGGCGGACGGTGTTGCTGGCTTGCCGGCGGTGTTTGGCCTGCTTTTCGCATCGTAATTGGGCGGGCGTGTGGACTGCTGCGTGCCGGCGGTAACTGGTGGTTTTTGCATCCGCCAGCACGGCGGTAGTGCTTCCGCCCGCCATCGTAATGGGCCCCTTAGTGTTTTTAAGTTCACTTTTCCTGCAACCACTTTTTTCCCAACCTTGTAAGAAGTTTTCCATCTGCCATTGTAAGGAGTAAATTTCCAACCTTTCTCAGTATGGAAAAGATTAGAGAAGAGTTAGTGAAAACCCTTAAAACATGCAAGTTAGTAGGTTTGCACAGACTCAAAAGGGCATTCAAGCCCTGGAACTATCGCTTACTGCCCTTCAGCCCCTGTATGTAGATCTGCAGAAACGTGGCAACATAAAGGGATTGCTAGTATTCAAACCCTACTATGGTATGAGCCCTGGCATAATCATAGAGGCTATATCAGAGCTCTTTTATAGTGAGATTGCTGACATAATTTGTCGCCGCATTACATGGCACAAAAGGGACACGTGGATTTTGTTACAGGACAAGTAGATTTATGAAGCCACCTGCCCCATTGACAAGCAGATATTTTATTAAATTCCACACCTCTGTCCCTTAGCAACCATACCAGATCCAAGGTATAACATATACACTCTCATAACAGTGACAACATATAGTGTGGGTAAACGATGTCAGCAATGGCTAGCACATTCCAACTTAACTGCTGTGAAGGTGCACCTGTCAGAATTAGTGAAGACATGGATTATAATGATTTCCTTCTGGGTCCACACCCAGTAAAAAAATGTATGATTTGTGTCCACACTAACATATGCCAATATTAAAAAAGAGAATGCATATTCAGAAAGGGAAATTGCAGAAAGAATAAGGGAAACAGAGAAATAATGCTAACTGCATTTAAAGTTATTAACAATTATTTTTATTTTTTTATTTTTATTATTTTATAGTTTTATAGAGCGCGAACCAGACCCGTGAGGGTATCAGAGCGCTTTACATGATTAAGGGGGGGGATACAACGCTTAAGGATGGGAGGGGTCAAATTGGGAAAGATAGGGAATACATTATACAAGAGGAGCACGCAGTTTAAAGTCCAGGTTACATGTGGGGAAGAAAAACAGAGACTTAGAGCAAGTGGATAGAATATACAAGCACGCAGTCTAGAGTCCAAGCTACATGTGGGGAAAAAAACCAAAGTGGATATAGTATATAAGAAGGCTCGCAGTTCCAGCTCTTGGGGGATGCCCAGAGTGCAGAAAGATGTATCATCCATAGAGGCCATGGATGCCGAGGTGGAGGGTGGAACATGTCGATGAGGTGATTGTAAAGTGTTCCTTAGACGAGGTATTTTCCCATTCAGAATGTTTTGGTTTCCTTCTTAAATTGTGCCAAGGACGGAAGTCTTCTTATGGCGGGTGGGAGAGAGTTCCAAATTCTTGGTGCGGCCCCGGAGAAGGCCCGATTGTAGGTTTTTTTCTTCCGGAAGCGTGCTGGTTGCAACAGTAGGTCTTTGGCAGATTGGGAGTTTCTGGCCCCTCCAGATACCACGAGTTTTTGTGCGAGAAAAGTAGGGGAATTGGAGTAAAGAGCTTTGTGAGTAATGCAGG
This sequence comes from Calotriton arnoldi, assembly GCA_963921515.1. NCBI lineage: Eukaryota > Metazoa > Chordata > Amphibia > Caudata > Salamandridae > Calotriton > Calotriton arnoldi. The sequence continues at coordinate 1,448,637 of CAWUFW010004235.1, read as the reverse complement.
CCACTTTAAATTGGATTCTGGCCTGAAGGGGAAGCCAGTTCAGAGCTTTGAGGTGAGGAGTGATGTGGTCGAATTTCTTTGTGCCCGTTAGGAGTCTGGCGGCGGTGTTGAGGCAGGCTTTCAATGGAGCCAGAGACCTCTTGGGTAGCCCTGCCAGAGTAGAGCATCCATATTCTAGTCTGGAAATGACTAGTGCCTGGATTGCCGTTTTAAGGTTGGAAACTTCGAGGAAAGGTTTTAGGTTTCTTAGGTAACTCAGGTGGAATCTAGCCGTTTTGGCCATCGAGTTTATATGGCCACGCATATTCAGGCTGCTGTCAAGGGTTATTCCAAGGGATTTCGCCGAGTCAACAATGGTAGGAGGGCAGTTTAGTGCTGTGATGGTCTTGATCCATTCCTGGATGTCAGGATTGGTTTTGGGTGGGGAGATCAGAAGAAATTCAGTTTTATTTGCGTTGAGTTTAAGCTGATTGGTGGTGAGCCAATGGACTGTCAGCTTCAAGGCCTCGTTCAGGGAGAAAATGTCCTCAGGGGAAGAGATTTTTATGTAGATCTGTGTATCGTCGGCGTACATGAGGTAGGACATGTTGGCGGCACGAAGCACCTCGGTGAGAGGTTCAAGGTAAAGATTGAAGAGGGTAGGGGAGAGGGTTGATCCTTGGGGGACTCCAACCGTGACCGGAGAGGGGCGGAAAGATTACCGTTGATGAGGACTCTCTGTGAGCGGTTTTGGAGGAAAGATCTAAACCATTCAAGGACGGTGCCATCCAACCCCATCCTGAGTTTGAGGCGTTCTAGGAGAATTTTGTGGTTAACCGTATCAAAGGCGGAGGACAGGTCTAGAAGGATTAGGAGACAGGTGTCGCCTAGGTCGAGGGCTTGGAGGGCGTCATCCACAATGTGGAGGAGGGTGGTTTCTGTGCTGTGTCCAGGTCTGAACCCTGATTGGAAGTCATCTAGTAGGTGAAAGTTGTTGATGTGTAGGCTTAGCTGCTGTTGCACACATTTTTCTAGAACTTTGGCAAGGAGTGGGATGTTGGATATGGGTCTGTAGTTCTCAGCGGAGGCAGGGTCCAGCGTGGGTTTTTTAGGATGGGGACAACTTGGCCAGCCTTGAGCGAGTCAGGAATTGAGCCCTGTAGGAGGGAGGCGTTGATTATTGAGGTCCAGGAAGGGATGATAGTCTGAGAGGCGGCAGCTAGGCAGTTAGAGGGGAGAGGATCATTAAAGTGATTGTTCGGTTTTAAGGAGGCAAGAATTCTCGAGATAGAGTATTCGTCGTAGATTCTAAAGTTGGACCAGTGCGCAAGGTTCTTGGGTGAAGTTTGGGAGGACAACGCAGAGAGAGGAGGTAGAGCTGGCAGAATTAGTTTTTGGTGGTGAGTTGCGGATTTAAGTTCATTTCCTAGGGCAGAGATTTTGTTGCAGAAGAAGGACGAGAATTCCTCGCTTGATATGAGGGGTTTAGGTGAGCCTTTGGAGGTTTTCGCTAGTTTGTTGGATTGGTGTTTGACCAAGTCGAACAGCTTGCGAGGTCGATTTTGGTATTCTCCAGTTCAGTTCTGAAGAATTCTTTTTTGTGTTGAGGATTTTCTTATTGTAGGCGTTTCTGGCCTACAATAAGAATAATTCCGGAGAAGTTTTAGATGTGCTGCTGATGGGTGTTGTTTCCAGATTCGTTCAGTCTGTCGAAGGGATCTCCTCTCCTTGTTGAGGGATCCGCTGAACCAGGGATTTCTGTCTTTAATCTGGGTTCTTTTTAATTTTAGTGGTGCCAGGTCATCGAGAATGTCGGATATGGTTGAGGAGTAATGTTCCGCTAGGTTGTCGACCGAGGTGCACTGAGGTGGGGGGGAGGTCGGACTCACAACGCGCTGCCAGTTTCTCGTGGTCGAGGTTCTTGGTGTCTCTAACCCATTGTTTGGGAATCGCGGGTTGAGGGGTCCATGTTTTGTGGGTGCAGGGCAGGAGGAAGGTGATGGCGTGGTGGTCGGACCAATCACCAGGGTCAATAGAGATAATTTTGACCGCTGATTCTTTGGCAATGATCCAGTCTAGAGTGGCGCCTTTCGAATGAGTAGGGAGGGCGCAAGCTTGGATAAGGTCTTGATCAGCCAAGAAGTCTCTGATGGCATTGACCTGAGGGTCTTTAGGATCATTCCAATGCAAGTTAAAGTCGCCAAGGAAAATGTCAGTAGAGTTTGGAGAAACCTTGGCTGTGATGATTTCCATGAGGAGGTCCGTAAAGGCGTCCTTCTTGCCTGGGGGGTGGTAAAAGATGTGAAGTTTGCACAGCTGTGAGGTGTTGTTGGAAATGGCGAGTGCGAGGTATTCGCAGGAATCTGTGGGGTCCACCGGCAGTTCCGTAACACGGAGATTGGAACGGTAGATACATGCAATGCCACCCCCTTTTTTCTTTGAGCGCCTGTCCATCCTTACGATGTTATAGTTGGGCGGGACTAAGAGGTCTAGGTAGGGGGATGAGGATTCCTTAAGCCACGATTCAGTTAGGATCGCTAGATCCGATTTATGACTCAGGATGAGGTCAGCGACATCAGATGCATGCTTAACAGCTGACCTGCAGTTTATTAGGAGGCCGGCTAGGGAGGGGTATGAAAGGGTGTCGCAGGTAGAAGCAGAGGTGGGCACTTTAGCTAGGTTGCTATTGACCACCCCTCTGCTGCGGAGGGTAGCAGATCTGTTAGGGTTGGTAGCAACCGTGCAGATAGGGTGTTCTCCCCTTAGTTCTCCCCTTAGTTCTAAGGGGTATGAGGTTGTCAGGGCAGAGTCGTTGCTACTGAGGAGGTCAGCCCCTTCTTCCTCCGTGAGTTCTGAGGGATTAATCGTGCCAGGGGTGGGTTTGTAGGTGTGGAGGAGAGCAAGAATTTCCTCCTCCGAGAGGTGGCATGGTTGCTTGCATGGGCGAAAGTGTCTCAGGGATAGTGGTAGTGGGTGAAGGAGGGGCTTCGTGAGGGGGATGTGGGTCGGATTCTGTGAGAGCCAGAGGCTCGAGAAGGAGAGTTCGGTGATGTGAAGGAGGTGCTTTAGGTCCAGAATCGATTTGTGGATGCTCAGTGTTAGTTCGGAGGATCTGCGGTGGAGAATATCAATATCTCTAAGAGAGGTATGTTCTGGCAGGCCGTGGGCCAGTTGCAAGGGAGCGGTTCTGATAGTATGTGCTGGTAGCCTGGGGGTGGGTTCTGGCAGGCCGGGGGCCCGTTGCAAGGGAGCGGTTCTGATAGTATGTGCAGGTAGCCTGGGGGTGGGTTCTGGCAGGCCGGGGGCCCGTTGCAAGGGAGCGGTTTTGATAGTATGTGCTGGTAGCCTGGGGGTGGGTTCTGGCAGGCCAGGGGCCCGTTGCAAGGGAGCGGTTCTGATAGTGTGTGCTGGTAGCCTGGGAGTGGGTTCAGGCGGGCCGAGAGTTGGTTGCATGCGAGTTGTTCGGGAGGAGTGAGGGGGGCTAGGTCGATCCGCGTCCCTATGGGAGGGAAGGTCTTGCGGGCAGGGGGCCAAAGGGGTGGGGGCAATTTTGTCTGACTGCTTTTGTAACCTAGTGTTGGGGCTAACTTGACCAGAGTACTGGGCCCTATTAGGAGTTTCAGTAATATAGTTGAGGGCCCTAGTGGGAGTTTCGGTAGCCCGGAGTACAGGAAGATTACGCGGGCAGGAGGTTAAGGGTTTAGGGACACGTCTAGTGTTATGTGCTGAAAGCGTGATGGCGAGGCTGGGTTGACATGTTAAGTGGGCCCTGGGGGGAGTATCGGAGGTCGACGGAGCGGGGATCGCTGGGAGGTCTGGGTTAATTGGTGTGGGTGCGCAGTGAATGGCATGTGTCGGAGACATGGTGATAGGGCCGGGTCGCCCCCTGACGAGGTCACTGGCAGGAGTGGTTGGTGAAAGGCATGGTGCATTTGGCCGAGTGGGCGAAGGGTGGAGCGGCGAGCGGTGGAGCGGCGGGAGCGTGAACTGAGACGGGTTTTGAACATGTTTTTTAAGGAGGGTGAAGAGGTCAGCAAATTTGATGAGGTTTTTGGGAGATCCTTGAATTAGGATAATGCCGCTGTTGTATAAGGTGATGGTAAGGTCAGCACACGCAGGTTTGCAGATGGAGTGATTGTGAGTTTTTTTCCGTGAGGGATGTTCCTTGCTTCTTGTACTTTGAGGAGGCTTGGGAAGGCATTACGCCAGCGAGAGGTTTTTCTGGAATGGAAGATGAGGTCGTTGATGACAGTGCCCTGGTTTACGCAGAGACGATGATCAGATATCAACGTCTCAGAATGGCTTTTCAGGATGGAGTGTTTGAGGGCTTTGTAGGCGGATTTGGAGAGATTAGGAGGATAGATAACTGTGTAGTAGTTGTCTCCCGTGACAATGACTTCCAAACACTTTCAATATGCGTATATACAATCAGCACTACAAGTTGTAAGAAAGCAGGGCTCTTTATAGAGGTCTCCCCACTTTATGCCCCCATTTGGACTACTAGAGGCTGGTTTTTGACTCTGGCAGTGCACTGAAGCCTGCTAACCAGGCTCCAATGCCAGTGCTCTCACCCTAAAACTTGTGTGTAAATTTGCAACTCCAATTGACAAGGTTACTGAAGGCCTGTGCACACGTCTACATTTAGTTGCTGAGTATTTACTCTGTGTCATAAGTTAACACCAACAAACATTCAATGTGCAAACATTTATTCGAAATAACAATGAACACTCTGGAGTTTATGTGTTCTTCTTTAATCCTGAACGATTGCCCAGCCAACACGTGTTTCGTCTGGGGAAGTACCCCGAGACTTCTTCAGGGCTTATGGCAATGAGAAGGAGAACATAGATCTAGCTGCCGGTTGTACTTCCGTCCCGGCTGGCTATTAAGGGTAAGTATTTCTTAGCGTCACGGAGGGTCCCGGAATAGGGACCACGGAGGATTAAGTATAGGGGCTTCACTCTTAATCGTGTCGACACTTCCGGTCCCAGACGCTGCGACCGCTTTCGATACATCAGCGCACACGCTGCCATAGCTTAGTCCTTACTCCTGGCTCCATTCTTCGGTGCACCCGCTGGACCGTACCTGGGTCCATATACTTACCTCTTCCCTGGAACCGGGACGGAAGTATAAACGGTTACTTGCATCAAGGAGGACAAAGAAGGGACTCGTGTCTGCGACTACAGGACTTTAAGCAAAGCAAAAGAGGAATGCTCTGTACCTGTGGCAACTGTCCTGGAACTGCATGAACTAGACTCATCCTAGGCTAAAGGTCGGTTCCCCCAGACAGAGGGATCCCTGTGAAAGCCAGAAGCAAGCTCGGACTCCCTTGGAAATAGTGGGTCTAGTCCACTGCAAACTGCAGGTTAATCAACGCTCTGAAACCGAAGAATCGCTGAACATCGGGCCCTCCGAGGGATCGCCCAAAACCAAATTGTCTAGTGATTTATGGGAACTGTAGTCCTGCCTTCCATGAAGTTTCAGGCCGCTACTGTGTTCCCAGGGACATCGAAGTAACCATCTGCTTTATTTACCGCTGCCAAGGCTTGTTGGTCACCAGGTTGGCGCCCGACCCCTTCATTTTACTCTGCACCTTGAGGGCACCCCGCAAAATCTTTGACCAACGTCAGCAACAACCCCGTTGTCTTGTTTTTGCATCTTGTTCCCCCAACACCGTGTAAGTGTTAAAAGCAGCTTTCCCGCGGCTCCCGTTCAGCTCCAGGCACAGCCAGGACAACTCTACACCTGGGATCTTAGGACCAGGTTAAATTGAACTGACTGTTGTGGCCTGGTCCTGGGACCCACATTACCTTTACCCTGTGAGGGTTCCACTCAGCTCAACCTGCAAGTGACCGAGTGTGACTAGTGGTTTTTCCCATTGACCGCAATGATAAAGTTTCACTGTAATATTTTACACTGATTTTATATTGCTTCTAAAATCCATTACTCCGGCTATATGTATGCTATCTTGTTTGTGTCTAAATTAAGATAAAAATACACTTTATTTTTATAAATCGGTGTCGGATTTCTATTGATTCGTGTCAGTTACTTATCATTCCATGTTGGTATTCTGAAATGCTTAACACATGTTCCTCTAGTAAAGCCTGATTGTTCTTTCCACTCTACCAGGACTGAGCTAGTGTGAATCCAAGGACCATCTTTGAGAGTATTGCATGTGAACCTAATCAGCATCACCACATAATGCTCCACCTTTCAATAAGTTTCATCTGCCCTTCATCTTTTGAAAAAGGTCTTACATTCTTTACAGCTAAGACAGGCTCAAGTGCGAGCAATAACACAATTACATTTGGTATTATAAACCTTAGAAGCTGGCAAAGAACCGTAGTAGCTTGTAAACAAGAGTGCCATGTTTCATCCTTATAATCTGACCTCAACCCAAAAAACGAGGATCTAGTAAATCTGCACTTTCTGCATGGTCTCCCTGGATTTTTCCACCTTTTGCTGGACCCTATATTTTTGCTGGCTATATAATTCTGCACTTTACCTCTGCTAACCAGTAGTAAAGTGTGTGTTCCCCCTCTTGCCTATAAGTCCTAATATATGGTACAAATTTTACCCGGGCTTTAAAGGTTAAATGCATTAGTGGACTGCAGCACCTATTGTGCCATCCACTCTAGTGGCAGTGCAAACGTGGTTACAGGCCAGTGTAGCCTCAGTGTAGGAGTATAAAAAATGCAATTCAACCTAAACAAATAAACCCTTTATGAGGAGGGGACGTAGCGATGCCCGGTCCGCGATCTTGTCCACTGCCTGTTCTGGGCCGGTGCGCCTGGTGGCCCGGAGGACGGAGCGGACTGGAGGCCTGAGAACCCCCTGAGAGGGCGGTCCATTGCCACTCACCCGCAGCAACACAGCGGCCTAGCGGGGAGCGGCGAACACTACGACCACCCAGCCCATTGTGGAGGCGTGTCAGACGGCCGTGGCCCTGGGAGGTGAGGAGCTGAGGAATTGCGAGGGTGCCCAGAAGAGGCCCGGGGTCGGTTCGGGTCCAGGCCTTGAGGTGGAAACGGGCGTGAACGACACCGCCCTTCTCTTTCCCACCCTAGAAGGGCTACCGCACTAGCGCTACGCAGCAAATTAGATAAAGGAGTAGAAGAAACTCCAACTACCCCAGCTACATTCTGCCAACTACTCCAATATTGGTACTTACCCAGAGCAAATAACGGCCGTGGAAGGCCTACTCATCCCACTATAGCTGCATCACACTACCCACTAAAATAGCATTACTGCAGGAAACACCCAAAACACAACTGGAAGCTACTTGACGCTGGCGAGGACAAGTATTCAGCACTAATTTCTCCATGCAGGCAAGGGGTCACTGATATGGGTCAAGGCAGGGACACCCTTCATGGCTGAGGAGGTGAAGACAGAGCCGTACGGCAGATATGTATTTGTAAAAGGCCGGTTAAATGGCCAAACCATCCTAATAGGATGCACATATGCTCCAAATGTTGAGCAAGCAGCATTTCTCTGTCAACTCACACACGTACTTGCCCCCTGGAGTGAGATTCCCTGGATTCTGGGAGGGGACTTCAATTCGGTATTAGAAGTTATCCTAGACCGCTCATTCCCCCCTCTGACATGCACCTCTGCCTCCTCAAGCGCCCATGCATTGTACACCTGGCTCCCTATTCTCATACGCACGACCTCCATATGAGGTTGGACCATATAGTGAGCTCACCCTCGCTACTGCCCCCTAATCAGACAAATAGACAACCGGGGGCATACACATTGTGACCACAATCCCCAGCAGATGCAACTTAACTGGGATATCTGTCCACCACCAGTCCCCACTTGGCGCCTACAGCGGCGACACTGGAGGATCCAGCATTACGGGCTTCCCTAGGGGCAGCCACGGCAGAATACTTTGACATTAATGTGGGCACCATCAACAGCACACCTCTTGAATGGTAGGCATTAAAAGTGGTCATCAGAGGATATTGGTTGGTACTTGTGTGGAATATACATAAGTAGCTGACTATAGAGATAGGCAAAATGGAACGAGGGTTGTTACCGCACGAAATTCCGGCGGCGTCATGCGTAGGAGACATGCAACGATTGAGGGGATGCGAAGCGAGCACATGGAACTGCTAGAGCGGTTAAAGTGCCTAAATTACGCAGCACACTCAGCGCGCACACATGCAGCCTATGACAGACCTGGAAGACTACTGGTGTCGTTACTATGCCAGGAACAGCCCCGGCACCCCATACATGCTATACGCACAGCAGCAGGGCCCACAGTATTCACACAACATGAGATACACTCAGAGATGATGAAACATTATGCTGCTCTGTATGAAACCACTGTCCCGCATGATCAGATTTGATTTGATTTTGATTGATTTGATTTGAGAATTTGTATAGTGCACGAGTGCCCAAGGGCGTCTAGGCGCTGAGCGGTATGATGCCAAAGGAATTGGAGTGTAGATTTAGCTGGCGAAGAGCCAAGTTTTTAGTGCCTTTCTGAAAGAGAGCAGTTTTGGTCTATTTTTTATGTCAATCAGGAATGAATTCCACGATTTCACTGTCCCCAGAATAAAACTTCTTCCGCCCCATCGAGCTTTGCTGAATTAGTTTTTTTTTAGGAGTTTGCTCTGTGATGATCTTAGCATTCTAACAGGGAAATGCCAGGTTAGATGTTGTTTCAGGTACTGAGGACCATTCCCCTGCAATGCTTTGAACTCTATGTATAAGGATTTGAATGTTATCCTTTTATCCACTGGGAGCCAGTGCAACTTTCTCAGTCCATGAGAAATTGATTGAAATTTAGGAATATCCAGCAGCAATCTGGCTGCTGCATTTTGCAGACGTTGCAGCTTGAGTAAATGCTGCTTTTGCATGCCTATATAAAGGGCATTTCCGTAGTCGAGTCTGGACAGGGCTAATACTGTCACAAGTGTTTTCACAGAATTCGGCGGTATGAAGGTGCGAACTTTCCTAATCATCTTTAGAATGAAGAAGATAGTAGAGGAAAGATTGCTGATCTGGTTTTTAAAGGTTAGATTGTCGTCAAATATGACTCCCAGATTCTTCACTTTCTTGACTGGGACCGGAGAATCACCCAATCCAGCTGGCCACCATCTGTGCGACCAAAAGGAAGTGTCTGAACCCAGTAGAAGTACCTCAGTTTTTCCCCCGTTCAGCTTTAGGCAGTTTGAGCTCATCCAATGGTTCACCTGGGTCATACAGCTATTAAATCGGTCTGCTGTTTCCTCCATATTGCTAGAGATTGATACCATTAGCTGGGTATCGTCAGCGTAGGATATCACAGAGAAACCAAACTGTCTAATTATTCCAGCCAAGGGGGTCACATAAAGGTTAAACAACGTGGGGCTCAATGAAGAGCCCTGTGGAACACCACAGGGCAGCATGAAATGCTCTGAAGATGTTCCGCACTCAACATACTGAACACTGTTGCTCAGATAGGATCAGGAGCACTTAAATGACTTAAATGTCTTCCTGGATTCTGTACGCTTGCCTGTCATAACACCAGAACAATGTGCAGCACTAGATGCCCCGATTCGAACAACACGAGATTAGGGAGACCATAGCAGCATTGGCAACAGGAAAAACCCCTGGCCCTGACGGCCGCAGAATATTATAAGTCATACGCAACAACCCTGGCCCCATGCCTACACGCTCTATATGCCGCCGCCCAGGAGGACCTATGTCATTGAATGAGGCACAATTGGTTTTGCTCCCTAAGCCTGACAGAGACCCAGCACAACTAGGCTCGTATCGTCCCCTGGCCCTATTAAACACAGATTATAACATTTTAGCGAAGCTTCTAGCAGACCGGCTGGCGCCTCCGGTCCAGTCCCTGGTTCACGCTGACCAAAATGGATTTGTGCCAACCTGCAGTACTTCATTGAACTTGTGGCGCTTCTTTAGGGTTGACTAGATGTGCAGTGGACCGGTGGCCTTGTTCAGGCCGTCTGATATTAGACCTGGAAAAAGCCTTCGACACCCTGGAGTGGAGCTTCCTGTTTGCTGTGTTGCTGCTTTACAGGATAGGAGATGGTTTTCTCAGAATGGTCCGGCTCTTATATAAAGAACCAACAATGAGAGTACAGACAGGCCCATACATCTCGGCCACCATCAGAGTGAGGCGAGGGACCAGGCAGGGATGCCCGTTATCCCCACCACTATTCTCGCTATCCATCGAACCACTGGCAGCAGCCATCCGAACACAGGGGGCGAGATGGGGGATCCCGTTAGGTGATGGCGTGCATGCAATCTCACTATATGCTGACAACCTCATATATCTTAAAGACGTGCACTCAATCCCCCTGTCTCTGGTGCACACCCTGGGAGAATTCGCCACCCTGTCTGGGTTGAAGATAAATGCGTCCAAATCATGCCTTTATCCGTTTGACAAAACAAGTCCCAACCCACAATACACTCTCAATAATGTTCACATAGAGTGGCAAACACATACATTTAGATATCTTGGGCTCAGAGTTTTTTATCAACAAGACGATCTTTTTGATGCTAACCTGGGCAGGGCAATGACATCAGTCCGCTCCAAAATGTTGTTCTTGGGCACGCTTCCCCTGGCAGTCATGGGCCAAGTAGCCTTGGTTAAAATTGTGGTCTTACCATGACTCCTGTATTTCTTCACCAACTTACCTCTGTATATATCACCAGCTTTTTTCCGAACTCTTGAAGGAGTGGTGAGAGGATTCATCTAGGGAGCCTCCCACAGTTGAGTTGCCCTCCGGAAACTACCTGCTGACAAGTCAAGGAGGGCTCGTACTACCCAATTTAGAGCAATATTATCTCGCTGCGCAACTGCAATGGGTGGCCCAGTGGTTCTCTGAACGTTATCTATCTGATACAGCAACCCATTCCCCACCCTGGTCCCACTAAGCCCTTCTCATTTTGTTCCATCCTTGTAGTAAGCAGAAAGTGGCAATTCTTTTATTGATCAATGTAGTGTATCGATATTACCGTAGGTGCTTATACATTACGCGAGGCACAAAACCATATGCCCCTACACTGCCACTCCTGGGTACCCCCAGAGGTTCCACGATTATCATGGCACATGAACTACAACACTCAAGAGAGGGCTGAATTCACGACATCAGAGATATATATCATGAGGGCAATCTGATGCCGTTCGCCTCGCTGGCAGAGGGTAACAGGCTTCAGCCAGGACAGTTCCTAATACACCACGCAATCATAACATCATTGAACAAACACTGGGGTGACATGACAGAGGAGATGATGCATCTAACTGTCCAATATCTACATGTCATGGGACAGGGATGCCACCTAATCAGATGGTTCGCTGCCTCCCTTAGGCATCACCCAACAACAACGCTACTCCACCTGCGAATGAGTTGGGCGAGGGACCTCCAGCATCCCTTTACGGACTCTGAATGAAGCACTGTATTGGAGGGGCCAAATAACGTACCACTCAACATGTGTTTCTGCTCAATTCAATATTATATAACACAGAAGGCATACCTCACCCCAGTGAAGATCAATAAGTACTTCAGCTGCGCGGATGCTGACTGCTCACGATGTCATACCATGGACGCGGATCTGTTACATATGTTATGGAGCTGTCCGCGTTTGGGGGGATACTGGGAAACAGTGGTTCTGCCCGAAATCGCTGCACAGAGCGAACCATACCTCTGTATTGGGAATTATGTATACTACACATCTATTGTAGGACCAAGGAGCAAAAAGTCTCTTCTCACTTTATTGCTCCTGGGTTAATAGTAGCGAAACGATTGATTACTAAAAGATGGCGGTCCCCTGAACCCACACAACGCTAGCTTGGAAACGCTCCCTACAGATATGGGCCAAGGCAGAAAGTGTTGCGCTGCACAGGGAAGATGCGTTAGGTCTGCGCAAAACATCAATTGCAACACGCTGGGACACGATATTACAGGAACTGCAAGAAACAGACAACAATCCTGAAGACACATCCACAACCGTCACCCTTTAAGAAAAGATGGCACAATTGCAATACCAAGGTTTATCATAAACAAAAAAACGGTAGAGGTACATCTGGTTAGTAATCACTGCAAACACAGCAACCGTTACCTGTAGATCGAGAAGCAGAGACATACATACATTTACTGCTGCGGGGATCGGGTGGGGTTGCTCAAGCTCCAAGGTGTTTTATGTAAAATAGAATCACGGTCCTAGTTATGTTTCAGTTGTCCCCAACATTATTGCACGCCTCCTAAGTTAGAAGCTTAATCTGCGGTTCATGCACCGCCATTTAATCGATGGAATGTACACATGATCAGCCTCTAACACGCAGAATTAGATGGACCTTACGAACCACGCAATGATTTATTTATTTATTTAAGAGTTTTCTATAGCGCTGGCCAGACCTGAGGGTATCGGAGCGCTTTACAACATTCATCATGTGCAATTGAATACAAAGTATAACAGTAGTAAACATATTGATTCGCAACAAGTCCTGTTTGGGGAGGGGGGACAGAGGAGCGAATCAAGAGGTAGGTGCTGTAAAAGTCATTCTTATCACAGTGACTGTATGCTCCAATGTGCAAGATTCTGCGTTATGCGTCAGCTATCCTTTCTGAAGAGTGCGATTGAGGAAGAGGTCTTTGAGTTGACTTTTGAATTTTTTGAAGGATGGGTTAGTCCTGATATGGACTGGGATGGCGTTCCAAATTTTGGGCGCATTTCCAGAGAAGGAGCGGGATAGGGTTTTTTGTTTGCGAGTTTTCGGAGGGATGAAAAATAGAGTGTTCGTGCTCCTGAGATTCCTTATCTGTCCAGCTTTGTTGAGTTTGGAGGCCAGGTAGGCAGGTTTGCCTGTGTGCAGAGCTTTGTGTGTGAGACAAGCAGTTCTGAAGCTGGCACGCATTTCGATTGGGAGCCATTTAAACTCTTTGAGAGCTGGGGAGATGTATTTGTATTTCTTTACTCCAGTGACCATTCTGGCTGCTGCATTAAGAGTTGATCTGAGGGGAGCTAGGTGAGATTTTGCCGTGCCTGTGAGGGTAGCGTTCCCGTAATCCAATCTGGACAGAACCAGGAATTGAGTGGCCTGTTTAAGGTCATTGGGAGGGATGAAGGGTTTTATTTTGTTTAGTAATCTTAGGTTGAAGAAAGCACTCTTTGCGGTGGTCTTGATATGTTTAACCATATCTAGGTTAGGGTCCAGAGTGATTCCCAGTGATTTTACGGAGTCGGCCGGGATGAGATTGCGGTTGAGAGCATCAATGGTTTTTAGCCATTCTGTGATTTGGGGGGTCTGCTCCTTGTTGGATATGAGAAGGGTTTCCGTTTTATCTTGGTTGAGTTTCAGGTGGTTGTGGGATAGCCAGTGTTGGACTTCACTTAGAGTGTCATTAAGTCTTTGAATGTCACCAATGGAGGACGTTTCTAGATATAACTGGGTGTCATCTGCATAGAGATGGAAGGGGATGTTGACTTTTTTGAGTATGGTGGTGAGGGGCTCCATGTAGATGTTGAACAGTGAGGGTGAGAGAACTGATCCTTGTGGGACGCCTTTGCTTATGGGGCGTAGGTCCGACGTGAAGTTTTTGATTTTTATTCTTTGGGAGCGGTTATGCAGAAAGGAGGTAAACCACTGTAGGACCACCTCTTCTGCGCCAACCCTTTCTCGGAGTACTTTGATGAGCAGTTTGTGGTCTACCGTGTCGAAGGCTGCCGATAGGGCCAGGAGTATTAATAGACAGCATCGGTCTTTATCGAGTGATTTGTAGACATCATCTATGACATTCAGGATCGCTGTCTCTGTGCTGTACCCTTTTGTGAAACCCGATTGATGAGGGTCTAGAAGGAGGTTGGTGTCCATGTGATGGGTGAGTTGAAGGAGAACACATTTTTCTAGTATTTTGGCTAAGAATGGGAGATTGGAGACGGGCCTGAAGGTATTGAGATCGTTTGGGTCAGTGCCCGGTTTTTTCAGTAATGGTGTGACTTGGCCGATTTTGAGACAGTCTGGCATGATGCCGGTTTTCAGGGAGCTGTTTATAATCTTTGTCCAGAGCGGGGCTAGGGTGAGTTTGAGTTTTTTGGCCAGTTGGGCAGGGATAGGGTCCTCAATGTGTGACGAGGGGTTGGATCCGGTAATCAATTCGATGATTTCTGTTTCAGAGATGGGTTTGAACGATTTCCAGTTGTTGGGGGCGTGCCTGGGTGGGTTGTTGTCTTCTTCGCAGGGGGGTGGGCTTATGTTTGGTGGGCGGAGGTGGTCATCCAGGGAGAGCTCAATCTTGGTGATTTTATCGTTAAAGAAATTGGCAAAGCTCTCACATAGGTCTTTGGAAGCCTGCACTGCGGTTGAGGGGGGCTTGGATGTTTGTTGTCTAATGAGATTGAAGAGTTCTTTGGGACAATTTTTAGCGTTGTTAAGTGCACCAGAGAAGAAGGAGGTTTTTTCATTTTTGATGTGCTTTTTATATTTCCTGCGTTCAGTTTTGAGTTGATCCAGGTGGATTGTGGACGGGTTGTTTCGCCAGAGTCTTTCTGCAGCTCTTAGTTGTCTTCTTTCAGAGTTTAGGTCTGTGTTGAACCACGCTCTCGATGGAATGCTCCTGACTTTTTTTAGTTTCAGGGGAGCTATTTGGTCGAGTATGGAAGTCATTGTTGCACTGTAGTATGCAGTAAGTTCTGTTGTGGAAAGGTCGCAAGCGGTGGATGGAAGGAGTGCACTTACCCTTTCTTCTAGGTTGGCGAGGGGTAACTGTCTTAGGTTTCTCGCCCAACGAGGGGATTCTTTTGTGCGAGGAGGGCATTCTGACCAGTCGACAGGGATAATGTGGTCAATAGTGATTGTCTTCTTGTGCTATGATGGCATCCAGGATTGAGCCTCTGTTATGTGTTTGCTCTGTGCAGTGTTGGATAAGACTATTATTGCAAAGAAGTTCATTCATGGATTGGATCAGAGAGTTATTTTCATCATTCCAATGTAGGTTGAAGTCGCCTAGTATTATGTTGTTCGAGTCCAAGAGTGAGCAGTGTGTTATCAGGTCGGAAAGGTGTTCTCCAAATGAAGGGGTGTTGCCTGGCGGATGGTAGAGGAGATGGCAGTATAGCGTTTTGTTGTCAGTCGTCTTAATGATGGAGGTTAGGTATTCAAATTAGTTATATTTGAAGGAGTCTGTTTCCGTTATGGAGATGTTGCCCCTGTAGATGATTGCAATACCTCCGCCTCAATGGTTCTTTCTGTCTTTATTAATGATTGAGAACCCCGGGGGCACAAGCATGCCGATTATAGGTGGAGAGATAAACTGGTAGAACGATAGACATGTACAGATAGCTATGCACTTATCAAATCTTTGTAAAGTAAGGGCAGTGGCTGCAGTCTGAACATGTAATGAACCGTAATGTATATGTCTGCTTTGTTTGTTAAAATCAATAAAACAGATTCAAATAAAAAAAACAAATAAACCTTTTATTGAATCATATTTTATTGATTTTAACCATTTATATACATCTTGCATACATTCAATTTTAACAATCATAATGGTAGCAAGGAGATCGTGGGCGCACATTGCCTATGTCATTACACAAATATCACGATCACAAATTCACAACCTAGGCAGTGTGCATGTGAGATCTCCTGACTTCCATTATTATTGTTATTTATCTGTAGCAGTGGTAGCACCCCTAAATTGTCTATTTGTTGTTGTTATACCATGATTCTTTGATTTGCTTTGATAACAGCTTTTTTGACTGAGGAACAAGGCGGAGATATGTAAATGGTGGGATGCAGTGCGCTTAGACAATATTTCAAGTAAGTGTATTCCCAGGGGTCTGGGATCTCGGATTTTCCCGACATATGATGAGTTGGATGAAGATCTGATGTGTAAATAGAATTGACTAATTCCTCAAATAACCTGATGGAGATCGTTGTAATTAATTCAGATAGGAGCGTCAGTAAACTACAGGGAGAAATTAATGATCTTGAAAGAGAAGTTAAATATATGAACTTGCCAGAACCTACTAAGAAGAATTATGAGGTTTTGTGGGAGATTTTAGACCGACATTGTGATGGGATTAAACAGTGTAAAGTAAGGAAGTTTAAGCATAATGAGCAGGGCTATCTAGGCAGACGTGTGGTCACATTTACAAAAACAAATTGATTATCTAATTAAAGCACAAAATCTGGTAATTAACTATAGGTTCCTGAGAAAACTGTTGAGACCTCTTCAAGTGTGTGTTCCAGCAGAGAGGGTGAGGATTTGAGTGATTAATGGCAAGGGAGCTCAAGAAAAATAGGAACTCGTGTGTGTTTTTCCAAGGAAATAAGAAGAATTCGGATAGGAAACAGGTGTGAATACAAGAACACTACCCCCAAAGGAAAAAAAAAAACAAGAGGGGGTAAGACAGAAAGAGCACCAGGCAAATGAAAGAGGTACATGCAAACTAGGTCCTGGAGCAAAAACAAATAGTGGTTACATGTAGAGATAGACTTAAGACTGATGGAGACGTCGTGTACAGTTATGATGGTTTGTTAGATAACTTGTCTGTGAAGATACTGACTAAGGAGAGGATTTCTATTTTGTTTAAAGGAATTAGGTTTTGTCCAATGGAACAGTGTGATATCTGTCTGTCAGGAGGAGCCCGGATGGAGACCCCGTAGAACATGTCCCGACCTCCCGCACAACACGGTAGAGGAAATTAAGGAAGGCAGCCATAGGGTTAAACGTTTCCTCATGCCCTCTCCCATGCAGAATGACGAGGAGTCCGCCTCCGGGGAGAACCAATCAGAGCCCACCGAGACACAGAAAAGGAGACTCTCGCGAGAAGAGGGGGGGTGTCCGGAAGAAGAAGGAGACGAGGAATCGGGAGACGCTGAGAAGCAGGAACAGGAAGAATCCAAGGGGATGAGAGAGACCGGAGAATCCGCGAAGGAGACCGCAAGACGGGAAGACGCCATCGCGGAAGACGAGGTGGAGGCGTGGAGCGAAGACTGGTGGACGCCCCCAGGAGACGCGAGTTTGCCGCCGTAACTCAGGAGAGTTACGGCTTTGGCAGGAAGCGGGCAGAACGGAGAGGTTTTACTGGAGGAAGGGGGGAGGTTTATCAGGGGAAGGGCAGGACCGTGTGCTAGTGACAGGGAAAGCCCTCTGAATAGCAGGGAACAAACTTCCGTGAGGTACGGGAGATTGCTCGTTTTGTAGTTGCCCATTTGTTTTTTCTGTTGTAACTAACTACTCAGTTCGAGGACGGCCTGGGTGTGCCGAGGGCACACGTGTAGGAGGTATAAACAATCACTCCCCCCCTTGCCACGAAGAGGAGGAGAAACTCCTCTACCTTTATGTTCCCTCCCTGCAGTTCCTTTGCTTCCCTCACTCCCCGTCCTCCACTTAATGCACCGCCCACACCATAGCAATCAAGCACAAATCTCACCGGGAGTGGTGAAGGGTACAACCTAACAGAGGAATCTTAAGGTCTGGTAACTTACCGCCGCTCTTTCTCTCTCTTTCCGAGCATCCTGGGGAGCAACCATCCTGAGGGCGGAGCCAACTGCGAGAGAAGCGGAACCACCATCCTGTTACCCAGAGAATCTACCACCTCCTCATATGTATATATCGGACTGTAAATAAAACAAACTCCACGATTGAGAAATCCATACGGCCTCCTAGCTTTCATTCCAGCCCATCCCTCCGACAAGTGGTGTCAGAAGTGGGATCCCCGGAAATGGAGGCCGTCATAAAGAAGATGGCTGAAAACCAGGAGAGACTGGGCCAAGTCATGGAGAAGTTCCTTGCAGTGGCCGAGGAAGATCGTGAGAAGCTCCACAGGTCTATCATGAAGCAAAGTCAAATGCAGGAAACTGTAATAGGTAAATTGGCTGAGACTCTGACACAACAGCGAGGACATACTGCCCTTCCCTCCGTCATAATGCAGAAGTACGTTAGCGGAGAAGACCCGGACTTCTTCTTCGCTAACATTGAAAGGATGGCCAGAGCGGCTGCATAGCCAGCGGATAAGTGGGGCCAGTACCTAGGGCCACTCCTCCCGTGAGGAAACCAGAAACAGTGACAAGGCTACCCGGACCTCCACCCCCTTCCTTTCGACAACCGGCTCCCCTTGGTCCACAGTGCTTCCACTGTGGTGGATACGGGCATATAGCACGTGTATGTCCACAAAGGGAGGAACCCATGGACATCGGGCTCACTCGGTCCTTTGTCTGTAACCCTGTTCCCCTTGGGTCTCTCCCTTACCACAGACAGATGACAGTAAACGGGGAACAGAGAGAAGCGCTAATAGACACGGGGTGTCTTCAAAGTGTCATTCAGCCCCAGGTCATTCCAGGAGGGGTAAGATCACATACGGGTACGGTGACCATCCAATGTGTACACAGTGACCAGAAGCCGTACACCACAACCGAAGTATTAATTCAACATGATCCATCAGTGACCCCCGTACCCTTTAAGTTGGGGTTGATCCCGAAGTTGCCTGAGCACTTTGTGTTAGGGACAGACTATCCCCACATGAGTCAGCTGATCCAGGAGACATTGACAGAGGAAAATGAATGGAGGCAGACTGCTCCGTTTTCGCACCTACCGGATCACGAACTATGCCCAGGAAAATCCAGAAAGAGCAAGAACCAAAGAAGGAAAGAAAAGCGACAGTGGGTCCCTGTGGCTCTGACGCAGTCAGCCACAACAGGGGTATGGGAACATGACCAAGGTTTTCGGATGGCTCAGAAAGAAGACCCCACTCTGCGCGAAGCCTGGAGTCGTTCTTCAACACAAGAAGATCCGAATCTAGTAGGTCCACATTTCTTCCTAAAAAAGGGGCTATTGTATAGGAGAGGAGGACAAGGCTTGAACCCCAGCTATTGGTTCCCCAACAGTACCGCGAGATGGTTCTGTATCTGGCCCACAGCCATCTCTTGGGTGGGCACTTCGGGGGAGAGAAAACTGAGAAAACAATCCTGGAAAACTTTTATTGGCCAGGCACATCAGGTTCGCAGGTATTGCAGGGAGTGCGCTATCTGCCAAAAAAACAGCAGGGCTATGCCCATGAAAGTTCCCTTACGTCCTCTCCCGGTGATAGAAGAACCCTTCTCAAGGATAGGGATGGATATCATTGGTCCACTTCTCCCCTCCCGTAGCGGGTGTAGATATGCCCTAGTCATAGTTGATTATGCAACCAGATTCCCCGAAGCTGTAGCCTTAAAACAACCATCTCCCGCTATCAGCCAAGCCTTTGAACATTTGAAGAGACTCCTCACCACGAAATCGGTTCTCTTGAGCCCAGACTATAGTAAACCGTTTATTCTACAGACCGACGCCTCTGACAATGGCCTAGGAGCGGTTTTGTCACAGAACGACACACAGGGCCAGGAAAAACCCGTTATTTACATTAGCAGGAAATTATTCCCCAAGTATGCTGTCATTGAAAAGGAAACCCTGGCCATCAAGTGGGCCGTTGAATCCCTGAAGTACTATCTAGAAGGTAGGGACTTCGTTTTATACACGGACCACGCTCCTTTGGAATGGCTTGCCAGAAACAAAGGACACAATGATCGCATATTGCGCTGGTTCCTAGCACTTCAACCCTTTCACTTCACCACTCATCATAGAAAGGGAAAAAACCAAACGAACGCGGACTATCCCTCTGGATATCCCCTTGAGGACTGTCTTGCAAGCAAGAAAGTTAGGGAAGGGGGATGTCAGGAGGAGCCCGGATGGGGACCCAGTAGAACATGTCCCGACCTTCCGCACAACACGGTAGAGGAAATTAAGGAAGGCAGCCATAGGGTTAAACGTTTCCTCATGCCCTCTCCCATGCAGAATGACGAGGAGTCCGCCTCCGGGGAGAACCAATCAGAGCCCACCGAGACACGGAAAAGGAGACTCTCGCAAGAAGAGGGGGTGTGTCCGGAAGAAGAAGGAGACGAGGAACCGGGAGACGCTGAGAAGCAGGAACAGGAAGAATCCAAGGGGCTGAGAGAGACCGGAGAATCCGAGAAGGAGACCGCAAGACGGGAAGACGCCATCGCGGAAGACGAGGTGGAGGCGTGGAGCGAAGACTGGTGGACGCCCCCAGGAGACGCGAGTTTGCCGCCGTAACTCAGGAGAGTTACGGCTTTGGCGGTAAGCGGGCAGAACGGAGAGGTTTTACTGGAGGAAGGGGGAGGTTTATCAGGGGAAGGGCAGGACTGTGTGCTAGTGACAGGGAAAGCCCTCTGAATAGCAGGGAACAAACTTCCGTGAGGTACGGGAGATTGCTCGTTTTGTAGTTGCCCATTTGTTTTTTCTGTTGTAACGAACTACTCAGTTCCAGGACGGCCTGGGTGTGCCGAGGGCACACGTGTAGGAGGTATAAACAATCACTCCCCCCCCCTTGCCACGAAGAGGAGGAGAAACTCCTCTACCTTTATGTTCCCTCCCTGCAGTTCCTTTGCTTCCCTCACTCCCCGTCCTCCACCTTAATGCACCGCCCACACCGTAGCAATAGAGCACAAATCTCACCGGGAGTGGTGAAGGGTACAACCTAACAGAGGAATCTTAAGGTCTGGTAACTTACCGCCGCTCTTTCTCTCTCTTTCCGAGCATCCTGGGGAGCAACCATCCTGAGGGCGGAGCCAACTGCGAGAGAAGCGGAACCACCATCCTGTTACCCAGAGAGTCTACCACCTCCTCATATGTATATATCGGACTGTAAATAAAACAAACTCCACGATTGAGAAATCCATACGGCCTCCTAGCTTTCATTTCCGCCCATCCCTCCGACACTGTCAAATTAAGATTATGAATTTAAATGTGTTCATAAGTTGTGAACTAAAAACGTTTTTGGGTTTGCGAGATCAATTGAGTAGGACTGGGACTGTACCTATGGGTGATCAAAGTGAGTGCACAAGTCAGGATGTTCATGATACTGCACTATTGTTGTCTATTACGGAACATGTAATGAACCTAATGTTTTGGAGACTCTGTTAGCAGATTTGGAGTTTAATGCTTGTCTCAATTTGGATGGTATACTAAACCAGAAGTCCAAGTTTATACCTCAGATACCCAGTAGGAATACCCTTGATTTATTCTTTAAGTCAGGTACTATTGATCTGGATAAATGTATTGAAGATAGGAAAGGTGCATCCTGATTTGGGTATGACAACCTTAAGAAGGAGGAACAACGGGCACTGAGGGAGTAGAAGTGTGACAAAAGTTTGTTAGGGAAACCGATAAAATCGGAAACATCATTGTAATGACCAAAGTGGATTATGATAATGAGGTCCTTTCACAACTTTCGAACACAACTTGCTATAGTCAATTTGAGATTAACTCTGTTCCTAATGATATTAAGGAAACTGATCAGAGAGTTAGTAATTGGTTTGACAGGGGTTTGTTGAATTATGATGAATATTATGTACTTGAAAGGGAATAAAACAAGATACCCATGTCCTTATTCATTGGCTAAAATGCATAAGGAGCTCCCATTCCTACCTAGTAGACCCATCATATCAGGTGTGGTCTCGCTGACAGATAAGCTTTCTGAATAGGTTGATGTATTTGTGACACCATTAGTAAGAAATCTGCTTTCCAATATTCGCTAATATCACCCACGAAAGGGGATTGCATGCAGTGGAATATTTTCCAAATGAGAGACCGTCTAACTTTGTGGAACACACAAAAATGCTTTTAGATATGATGATGATGATAATAGACAATAACGTGTTTTTGTTTAATAGTGTATGGTACTGACAAGTGCAATGGAAGACAATGGGTTCCAGATGTGTCCCCTCATATACAAACCTCTTTTGGGGTGGTTCGAGGGTCAGCAAATCTGGGGCCCAAGTGGTTCCAAATGGTGTGACAGAATCTAATATTGTGCCGGTGTATAGATGATGTTTTGCTTATATGAACAGGTAGTGAGGTTGAACGTCTTGACTTTTTTTTTATCTGAATCAGAATGTCAATAATGTGAGGTTTACTTTGACCTACAGTAAAGATAGGATTACTTTCTTGGACATAGAATTGTACGTAGAAGACCTGAAACTATAAAGTAGGATATACCGCAAAGAAACATCCTGAAATGCTGTTCTATATGCTACTAGTTCACATCCACAATCACAAATGGGAGCCATCCCACTAGGGAAAATAACTAGTGCAAGGAGAAATTGAAGTGAAGATAAAGAGTTTTGTGATAACATCATTGATATGCCACATAGATTTTTATCAGAGGAAATGGCCAGAATGTAATAAATAAAGCAAGTGTTAAAGCCTTGAAACTGAAATGGAAGAGAACTTTGAGGAGTGACAACGCTAAACATAAGTTGAAGAGATATATTGTAAGAATTATTACTTGCTATGGGAAGGATGCTCTCAGGCCTAGTCGAATATTGAATAAACACTGGCATATATTAACACATGATGACTCGATTGAAAACAACATTACCCCCTCATCCAAGCAGTACCTGCTATACAGAATATGTGGTTTACATGTTGATCTGTGCTTGTGGTAAAATGTATGTAGGTAGCACAATTAGAACTTTCTGAGAAAGAATCTCTGAGCACTAATACCTGTGGAATCTGAGATTCGAGATACCCACTTGCATTGAATATAACGCCATGTATGGCCGGGATTCCACATATTGATTTTTGATTTCATGGAATTGAAGAAGTATGTATAAACCCCAGATGCAGGAATAGAGAAAAATATACAAATCAAGCACTTTGGATAATACAACTGAAAGCTGTAGAGACTGGTCTCAATACTGACCATAAATTACAATATTTTGTGTGAGATTGAAAATAGTTATAGGGTTATTGTGACACAACAACCAGGCTCATATGAGTGTTAGGGACCTTATATTCAGGGGTGCTTTCCCCTCTTTTTCTATTCTGATGTATATGCTGGTTCATAGGTATGATGTTGGCATACTATTTCTGTGCTGTATGTGTAATACTTGCCCAGAACTGGGGACTGAAACTTAACTATTGGGTGTTTATTAGTGATAAGACTTGTAGGTAAGATGTGACATATATTTCTCTTTTACATATTGTTTCCCTTCTTTCTTTTATGTCTGATATAGATTATGGTACAGTTATATGGTCAAGTTCTGCAGGTTTTTTACTTGGTATTTAGTAACACGCACAGCTGTTTGAGCATATTTATTTGGACCCGGGGTAGGAGTAATTCTTTGAACAGGTTGCCAGCATACACTAATATGGTGATTTAAGTTCCAATTAAGATGGCGCTGCATTCACAGTTAATGGGATATTGCTGCTAATCTGCCTATGAGCACTTATGTAAAGGAGTGTTGTATATTGATCCGTTTTCTATCTGTAGGTCTAATTTTGTTGCACATACACAGAACTATGCGCAGGATTATGGGACCCTGGTGTATAGGAGCAGTGCCTTCCTATCGCCTTAGTACCCACGAGCCCAGGACCAACTAGCTATAGTGTCTCACTCGCTCTCCTAAACAAACAGGGAGAAGCGAATGATTAGACAACCCAGAACTCAACACTCCCGGATCTCTCAGGAATTGTGGTAACAAGACACACCTTTTCGTTTACACTCTCGCTCCTGTCCACAATAAGATCTGATCGAGACACTGATATAGTTTAAAATGTTTATTTTAACTAACTTGCTCTAACATGCAGTATACGAGCCACAACAAGCAGAAAAATGCATAACAGTAATACAGTTGGCATCGCAGCCAGTCCATACATTATGAAGGGAGATGTCATCGTATAAAGACAATGGAGAAAGGACTATAGTGCCTAACCTCCCTCGCCTTGGTAGGAATGAGTATTATTATATAATAGAAGATCTCTGGGTTTTGCTAGCAGACCCCATATATTAGAGCATAGATGGGATTTCTACATCGAAGCTGGGTGTTGCTCTTCTCTCTGGAAAGGTCCCTCTCCAAGTGTGTGTTACCTAAACATGTATTCCCGTAATATCAATGTACAAGTTTCCAGGTGCAGCTGCAGTGATATGTTTTGTCTAGGTGCTAGGGCCTGACCAGAACAGAATAACAAAGGGCATTGTTTTTCGACCTTGCTCACAATGTTCATACTAAACTCCAGGAACAAGCAGAAAACGAACACAGCAAACAGTTCTCATGTGGAAGGCATAAACGGAGTCTTGCAAAAATAAAGTTAGGTGGTAACATGGGCAAAAGCAGCATCACAGTTGCACGAGTCATGCTAACTTAGTGATGTTGACAATGTCCCTATCCGCCACGTGACACCCTCCCCTTGGACAGGTAATAGCATATAGTCATATAGAATGCAACGATAAGCAGAAACAAAGACGCCAGTGAAAAAGACCAAATTGGATTATTGAATGCAACCCACTAGAAATGTGAAAAAATTGTGTTTAAGGTTGGTCCTTAAGAGGTAACCAACTCGGTGCACCGTGGAATGCAATTCGTTCCAAAAGGTCATCACCATCATTCAAAGCGAAGAGGGATGCCATCCAGTTGAGTAGGTCGAAGGAGCAGACGTGCTCTTTATAATCCAGTGTCTCCAGGTGCATAATCGGACAACTTGTGTGACATTCGAGGAAACTTTGTTGCAGAAGGCGCTGCGCAGCCTCACAGGTATTCCAGCGCGCCAATACTCCCAGTGCAGCTGCACGTATCAAGTTGCCGTTCCCAGAACAGGCCTGATCATGGGCCAGCAAGGGACCCACCAACAGATCATAATCCAGGGCGTGTACCATCTGCAATAAAACACAGGTTGTACGCAAGTAAAATAAGCAAAGCGGTAGGTAAGTCCATAACTCACTCCCAGCGTCACCAATGCAAGCATCCAAAAAGTTGTTGCATTCGCTCATGGTAGAGACGCACTTAGCTGGGTCTGGGCAGGACCACAGGATGGGCAGCCATTGCGTAACAGGAGTAGAAGTACCAGCACACCGCTCGCCAGTAAGAGGATTAATAGAAACCCTCCGAAGGCGCTTGAAAAAGTAGAATAAATAATGGCCGGTATTACTCCGAAAATTGTCTGAAAAGAAGAAACAAGGCCGATCCCACAAGTTTAAAAAAATGTGCAAGGCCTTCAGTTTCAGACGCATTAAATATCTGATGAATTAATTCCCCGGAATGCAGTGGGGGATTCGTATTCAAGAGTGACTGAATCTCACTTGATGTTCTTGCCACCTGCAATTCGAAGGTCTCTCGAGCTGAAGTGAGAGCGACTTCTTGTTGAAACACAATAGCGCTTTGCGTCTGCTTAGTTTATTGAAGTCTGTTTTCAAAGTGGGAATTGAAGGCCACAGGGAACTATCTACACTCCTGTGTGGGGGCGGAAAAAGCACATTGTTGCAACAAGTAACACAATGGGAAACCGTTACTATATACGGAATGCCAGCACGTAAACAGCAGCAATTGTGGTTATTTAGAAGAAGATAACTCCCTTTAGAAAGCAAAGTTAACGTGGGAACAATTGAAGAGACCGGTGTTCCTTTTAGAAAACAGGCCAAATTAGGCGCAGATACATTGCAAGCGCCGTGAAGTTGAACTTGTGTACAAACTAAAGCATGTCACACGGTAGAATCACAATCCTCCCCTGTCAGGAAAACTTCCTTATCGTCCCATAAACAGCGAAATGGCAACAGGTAAGGACCATAATTTGTGTAGGAAAGTATTACCTGGGGGTTCAAATATACCGATTGGGAAATGTTTCATACATGCTGTAAATCGAAAGAGGGAAATGGGCAAAGAAATAACCCCGTGTATTAACCATACCGAAGAATCAGTCTCCGCTATTGAGAACGGTAGCTGGTCTGACTTCTCAATATGTAATAGTGTGTAAGTCGAATCTTTCATTGACATAAGCTTTTGTTTATCCATCAAATTAAAGGGTAAAAACAGGGCCGTAGTGTTTAAATAATCCCAAGGCATTTTTCCATTTTTCAATGTTTGAAAAGTCCAGCCGAACTGCATTACAGATTGCAATTGATTTTGACCATGATACAATACAGATACATCATTCTGCACAATGTCAACTACAAACGAAACAATATTGTCCAAAGTGTAAATACGAGAAGACAAAGTATTAATGCTGTTGTCGACAAAATCTAGAACTTTACGCAAGTTGTCCTGATCAAGTTGTCGTAATCTGAAAGCTGCCTCCATTTGGGACAGTTTCCAGAATTCATCGTAAGCTGCATATGCAAAATGTTTTGGGCGTGGTGAGGTGGGACCTAAAAGGAAATCTGCTAGATCAATGTCGCCAGATAAACGTGTGAGATGTTGTTTCACAGACTACAAAGTAGACTGTCCCAGCCATTGTTGACATCATTTACCCACAGTTTAGTAGTAACCGAATGTGAGTGTGGGAAACGAGGATCTGGTCTACTGAGAGTAAACCCATTGGATGCATTCGAGAAACGCAACTGGCACGCATTTGTATTGAGGGGCCATAACAACCAGCCCAAAAGATTTATAGCAGACAAATTTAGAGTACCATTGTGGACCGTATCGTTCAATGCCTCTAAAGACAAATTTGTATACTGCTGCCAATCGTCATATGCCGCTAGAGACAGGAAAGAGGGAGAATTTACATTTTTTGCTGTAGCGAAACCAAAACAAGTAGTCTGTTGTACAGTATGATTCAGGAATATCAGCTGTGAGGGTATCAAACACGCACGATGCAATGATTCGATTCCCTGTACTTGCCAATCTTTGGTACCCCATATTGATTTCAACTCGATCATGTCCTTCCAATAATCATAACCTTTCAAAGATAAATTGGCAATGAAAGTCGAAGAGTATATCAATTTAGTATGGGTCAGCATGAATTCAGTGTGTGTCGAAGCATGCAACCTATAATAGTAAGAGTTAGGGTCGGAGACATTGTAGCCTGAAAAATAGACAAACTTATTTTTCTGTGTCCGTGAACTACCATGGAATGTTCCCATTGGATATAATTAACAGGAGTTCGTACTGTGTTGGACTTATGCAAAAAATGATGACCATAATGTTGGAAACAGAATACATCAGCATTATTGGCAGAATTTAAATACAAATCCTCAGTTTCAAATGCAGTATAATATTTCAAATCAGAAAACAGTGAATATATGGCATTTATATCCCAGTCGTCGGAATGCAAGCCTGGCGTAATTACATCACCTAGTGATACCCGAAAGACGTATGGCATTCGAATCATCTCAGTCGGGCCGTAGATTTCGTATGGAACCTTATCCCACACTATGCCATCCCCGACTGGAACAGCTGAGATGTTAACGTGGGCTTGGTCCCTTTTCAATATATGTGAGGAAGTATGTGGTGCCAACACCCCATCGACCGAATGGACAGCAGAGTGTTCAGGCAAATAATGACCATTGATCAAAAGGAAAAAAACTCACGAAACCTGTCGACATGAAGAGGAACATCATGGTTAGCACCATCCAAATATATGTCAAAGGGTGAACCAGATATGTTCTTCAAAACCAGGAGAAGAAAATGCAAATTTTCATTGGTGGAGCCGCCACAGAGGATGTGAAGAGCTTGAAGAAAAGTTATCTCTATCCATGTAGTAACCACTAGTACCAAGGCGAAACAATGGAGGTTGATCGGCATTAAAAGAAGAGTGTACAGCAGTAGCAGGTATATCAATAGTGTTTTCCAGTGGTGGAGTAGCATACTCAGGGGACGTAGTATCCGTAGACGATGACAAAACAGGCAAAACATCGATTGAGGTTTCAACCTCGCTTTCCTGCTTCGCAGGAAATGCAGTAGACGACATCTGTTGCAGAGAAACATTCCGCCAAGGAATGCTATTAGGCATACTATCTAGGATCGGCCATATGGTGTAACTTGACATGTTTAATGGAAATGTAATGTTCCTCCTTCCGACCAGGTAGTGGAGGCAAAATCCCTCTACGGGTACCCTTTAATCCAAGAACTGGTACTGGTGCACGGTAGGATGGACCAAATTCTTTTTTGTTCTCCAACTTCTCCCGGACCAGATCACCCACTTTAGGAAGCCAGCCGCACACAGGAATCAGCACCGCTGCATCCGTGGACGAGGGCATATGATCCTTTGCAAAGGCATCTCAAGTGTTTTGTAGATACTGTAACCTAGCACAATGGTTATCTACGTCAAATGTTGCGGCAGCCGCCACAACATCTGGACCATCAAGGTCTGGCACAAATATTTTAATGCCAAAGAGCATTTTGTATGGGGTCCGCCCACCCAACGATCTTCTAGGGAGATTATTTAGTGCACGATGGACACCATACAAATGAGTGAGCCAACTCCGACCAGTACCTAAAACTCTAGCTGTCAAAGACTGTTTTAAGTCACGGTTCATTCGCTCCACTATGGAATTGCCCTCAGGCCTGTATGGAGATGAAAATTGCAGCAGCACCCCCAACGACCTCAGAGCTAGGCCTGGGCATAGTTCGCGGAGTTTTGCTACGCAGAACTTGGCGAAGTTACCAAAAAATTCCGCGAAGTTCCGCGAGTGGCGGAGTGCAGTGCGAACTGTAGTTTGTGCTGGTATTCCTGCAGCTCGGGTAGAAATTCTACCCGAGCGGCAGCTCGCGCTCGCGAACTTACCGTTCGCGATTGCGAGCGTCGAAAAAACTCCGCTGCACATCGCGAAGCGGAGTTTTCTGCACTCCGCAAGCTCCGCGGAGTGCAGAAAACTCCGCAAACTCCGCGAACGGAGCGAAGTTCACCGCCCAGGCCTACTCATAGCGTCCTTGTAAGCCTTAGAGGCAAACGCTGGACCTTGGTCAGAATGGAAGGTGCCGCAAGCAAATATTCCGACAAAGACACGCAAGTCTCTAATGACATTTAGAGCGTCAGCACTACGTTGCGGCCAAACCCAAAGGAATCTCGTGCATGAATCTACTGCAACTAATGTATACTTATGTGCAGTGTCGGACGACAAAGGACCGCAGTGATCAAGGTAAATACAACCAAATGGTTGATTTGAAATGTAAAGTCGCGATTGTGGGGGACGTGCAACTGTAGTCGGCTTAATCTGTTAACAAATGTCGCAATACAGAACATAATTACGAGTCTATTTATACAGGCCACGTCACCAATAACGCTGCTGCAAGAGAGACACTGTTGCTGAAACTCCATCATCCCCTTTGGAAACTCCAGCATGAGCAGACGCCATGCCCTCATGAGCTGCTATGATCAAAGGAAGCCTGCGGTCCTCGTTGGGAATCAGCCGATCCCCAACGGACGGTATTGTTGCAAATGGGACTTGCTCAGGTGACAAATGATAAGAATATTTTGAAGGAAAACCTTGTGGTAACAGTGTCCCATTCTTCGTTGCCGCTATAGCAGCAAGTATGTCATTGTCTATTTTAATCATGGACCTTGTTACAGCTGCTACTGAACAAGTGGCTACTGCAGATTTGGCTGCCTCATCATCCATAGAATTACCAACAGCATGTGCTCCCACACGCTGATGGCCAAGAGTATGGATAACATGTGTGAGTGGCAGACTCTCCTTGAGAGCTGCCTCTCGAACCCAAAGCGATTTATGCTTTATTGCGCTGCCCTTAGAATCTCAATAATCATTTTGAGACCAAAAGAACAAATCGTCATTAAAGGATTGCACACAGTAAAATGAATCGCACACTATAAGAGTGGGCACTGCGGGATCAGCGAATTCTAGAGCCAACAACAAAGCACGCATCTCCGCCAATTGAGCTGTACAGTCTCCTAGAGCCTGTGTGTGCACCAAAGAAGATTTGAACTCACCGTCAACCATAGAGCCGGCCACTATAGCGCAGGCAGCCAAATAAGCATGTTTAGAGCCCCCAGCTGGTTGAGCAGATCCGTCGGTATAAATGATACATTTGTACCGATCCAGAGGAAGGAGGGACGAAGGAGGTGGATGAACTTGTTCATACTGTAAAAACTCCTGCATCTGCAATGATGGGTCAAGGATAAAAGTGACACCAGCCGATGTCAATGAACTCGCCCATTGAATCCAACATGGATGTAAAGCCTTAGAATTCGGAACGCTTGCCTTCGTGACAGCTTCTAGGACAGGCACGGGCGAGACCATAAGAATGCGCTTACCTTGAGCTAGAGAGCGTTCTTTAAGAATCGCCATCTAAACAGCTGTAAGAATTTTTTCGATCGAAGAGAAACCCATCTCTGCCGAAGTGTACAAGTGCGATTTGTATGCAATTGGGACTGTTTCACCCTCATTAAAAGTCAAGTACCTGAAACCTACTGTACCCGGTACAATCCGTATGACTACATTTTTTGAATTGCCCCTTGTCTGAAGAAAGTTTGTCGCAAGCATATCTGCCTGCAAGGACTGAAGAATTGCAGTGTGTTCCGGAATCCAGCTGGAAGTCGAAAAAGTTGGTTGTATCAACGCATAAAGTGGCTTGATACGCTGGGCATATTCAGGAATATATGTTCGACCGAAATTTAAAAACCCCAGCAAAGATTGTAACTTCTTTAAAGTGGACGGAGGTTGCAATTGTGCACATTTCTCCAGGAAATGAGGGGCTAAGCCCCTACCTTCGTTGCTGAGTTCGTAACCCAAAATGAGCACTGCCAAGTAGGCGATGTGCGATTTAGCAAAATTCAATTTGTATCCAAGGTCGGCAAAGGACATAATTTCACGATCAACGTGGACTAGATGCGGTATCAACTCATCATCAGGCAAATAAATGTCATCAACGTATGAGAGAGCATCTGGATCTATGTTATGCAAAAGAGACACAACACACGCAGTAAAAGCCCCCAGACTATTCTTATAGCCCATAGGCAAACGGGTAAATCTTTCTGATTGCCAACCGCGGTAAATGTGGTCAAGTCACGGCTGTCAGGAGCCAGATTGTGACTTAAAAATCCATTGGATATAAAAAGTGTTGTTTTATACTTTTTACGTACTATGTTATTTATCAAAGCAGAGCTGTGGGTGTTTTGTACGGCAAATGTGCGAACATGACTATTCAAATTCCTGTAATCCAACACTATACGATAGGAACCGTCCAGTTTCACTATCGGAAAAAGAGGATTATTCATTGATGAAACACAGGGTTCAATTACACCCTGATATTCCAATTGGGTCAAGATTTCACTCACGGAAGCTTTAGCGTCTCGTTTGATTGGGTACTGGGCCTGTGGCTGTGGCACAGAACGTAAAGGTATCTCATGTGCCGGTGATAACTTGTCCCAACCCACCTGATTACGATACACAGCAGGCGCTAGGGCCAACGCCCATTCCGACGCGTAAGATTGTTTAGCCTTATCCGAGACATAACAGAAAAAACTAGGAAGTATTACGTCTTCCCCCGAGTTGGCCTAACGGCAAGGGCGGTCAACCTCAAATCTGGGGAACTGGGTTTGAGTCTCGGCAAGGACGCGCAACATCCTGTGATTCTGGGCAAATCACTTAATCTCCCCGTGCCTAGGGTGCCTAATAAAAATTAATGTGTCCTCATGTAACGCAACTGGTGCTCGTGTAAAGTGCTCTGATACCCGATTCCTGCGGATCAAGTTCGCGCTATATAAAACTCTGTAAACAAAAAATAACAAAGAAGCCAAGACGAATGGGGGAGGCCAATCAGCCTCCGCCAACAAAATGTCATAAGAGGATGTAAGGTTTTCCCAAAAGATTGCCCTAATTATCCGTCTGATATCACCCTCAATTTGGAGGATTATCTCGTAAAGCCTATCCGGGGGAGCAACTCGTGTATCTGCCGTTTCCACTGTTCTAACAGTATCAGTTGCTCTCGCCTCCAGACAAGGACGGAGTGCAGTGGCCGCTCGCTGAGGGAGTGCTGCAGGGCGGTGGGGCGGGGCAAGGGAGAGACAGAGTGGGGGGGTAGTGGACTCGGACATACGACGGACAGAACTCAGAGTAAGCCTTACTCTGAGTTCTGTCCGTCGTATGTCCGAGTCCGCTACCCCCCGCCCAGCCCGACCGCCCGCAGCACTCCCTCGGCGAGCCACCACTGACGGAGTGCCTCCCGTACTATGGTAACTTCTGCCGTGCTGTTTAGGAGTGTCACAGCCCATCTCCAATTAGGAGCAGGGTTCTCACCATCTGAGGCATATTTCGCTGTCAAAGCAGCAACTTTGTTCTTCTGAAACGGGGCACGGTACGGAAGCTGTCCCTCCCGCTTAGCTTTTACTTCAAATTGTCGTGGCTGATCACGTCTTTGTTGAGTGGTCTCACCTTGTCTGCGATCCTGCCGCTCCCCTCCACCGAACTGAGGGTCCGATAATTCCTGAAAGGAACGAGGAGAGCGTGTATCAGGAACCTGAAACCTTTCTGGTGTCTTAAGTTTAGTGCGGTCACGCAAATCATATCTATGTTCAGAAGTATCAGGTGGTGATGAACCTACACGCGAACCTTGCTTCTACCACTTATTTTTATTACAGGTCTTCTTTGGGAAGACTGGACGCCCCTCTTTTTTCTGGCAGGGGCTTATTTTGTGTCTGAGAAAAGGTTTAATTCCCAAATTATTGTACCCCAATGATTTATAAACTTTAGCTATAATCTTTGGCAATTCACGTTGTTTATCCGCATCAGCAACTGCCTCAAGCCGCTGACTCACCTGTAAGCTAACTGTTTCACCTTTGACGTTAGCAAGAATCATGTCGGAGACAATAGGGAATGCCCCCACGAGTCTCATCCCCAATTCAAGTGCGGCCTCCACGCCGTGTTCATCCTGAACCTTCTAAGAACCATCGAAAGCACAGTCATGGAGGGGGTGCCAAAGCATAGCTAGTAAACCGCTGCAAACACCTTTTCCCAAGTGGTGCAATCAGCTAAATTGGGAATTAAGCCTTTCGGTAAACTCATGGTAAGTATCCTGTGTTTATCCACAGGAGACGTGTGAGGAAAAACAGCTTAGAGTTGCTCAAACTTCTCGGCTAACCAAAAAGGGAATTCATCCCTATTCTGAGGTCGCTTCCCCATCAATGAATTAATCATGATAGGACTTATCACCATGCCACCTTGCCCAGGTGGCTGTGCAGCACCTGCCGGAACCGGGGGTACATTACGAGAAAGATATTGAATGACACTTCTATGTATGTGAATTAAAGACGTGTGTAATAAATGCAGCTCTGCGTGTGAAACAGGCAAATAATTTGGATGTGGAGTAAAGCCCGCCAAAACGGGCCAAGTGGCCCTGTCGACCGACAAGGGTATGAGATGGACCACTGAAACAGGATGAGGTAGGGTGCCATTAGACTATATGGTGTGCTCCCAGCCGATAACGGAACTTCAAGTAAACGGTACGGACGGTAATGTGGCACCGCACCTATGGCATATTCATGAAAGAAATAATCATTTCCATCAACCGCAGGAAACTTAACACAGGAGTAAAATACCTCGAAGCGGTAAGCTGCATTCGCCTCTACCACAAATATAAAATCCGCTCCCGCAACTGGGACTCCATTTGCGGTCAAATACACATTAACCGCAGCATGGTTAGGCGCAGCTATGACAATTGGTTGTGCCATTACAGCATGCAGCACAACTATGGGCTTAAAATGCAGAGAACCTTTTAGAACTCAAGCTTGAAAAATCTATAAAACTTCCAATATAGAAGGCAAACTCCCCCACACCATGGACGTCTCCGCAGCCGGTGCGAGGGTATTGTGGACAAGTGCAAGCGCTACTCAGGGGTCCAGTGAATAAGTACCAAACCAAACGTTGGTGGCGCCATGTTGCAGGGATTCTGCACATACACAGAACTATGCGCAGGATTATGGGACCTTGGTGTATAGGGGCTGTGCCTTCCTACGGCCTTAGTACCCATGAGCCCAGGACCGACTAGCTATAGTGTCTCACTCGCTTTCCTAAACAAACACGAAGAAGCGAATGATTAGACAACCCAGAACACAACACTCCCGGATCTCTCAGGAATTGTGGTAACAAGACACACCTTTTCGCTTACACTCTCGCTCCTGTCCACAATAAGATCTGACCAAGACACGAATATAGTTTAAAATGTTTATTTTAACTAACGTGCTCTAACATGCAGTATACGAGCCACAACAAGCAGAAAAATGCATAACAGTAATACAGTTAGCATCGCAGCCAGTCCATACATTATGAAGGGAGATGTCATTGTATAAAGACAATGGAGAAAGGACTATAGTGCCTAACCTCTCTTCCCCTTGGTAGGAATGAATATTATTATATAATAGAAGATCTCTGGGTTTTGTTAGCAGACCCCATACCTTAGAGCATAGATGGGATTTCTACATCGAAGCTGGGTGTTGCTCTTCTCCCTGGAAAGGTCCCTCTCCAAGTGTGTGTTACCTAAACATGTATTCCCGTAATATCAATGTACGAGCTTCCAGCAGCAGCTGCAGTGATATGTTTTGTCTAGGTGCTAGGGCATGACCTGAACAGAATAACAAAGGCATTGTTTATCGACCTTGCTCTCAATGTTCAGACTAAACTCCAGGAACAAGCAGAGAACGAACACAGCAAACAGTTCTCATGTGAAAGGCATAAACAGAGTCTTGCAAAAATAAAGTCATGTAGTAACGTGCGCAAAAGCAGCATCATGGTTGCACGAGCCATACTAACTTAGTGATGTCAACAATGTACCTATCCGCCACGTGACAATTCCTAACCCAACATGGGGACTATGTGGAATGCCACATACGCATGAACTGTGATAGGTGAGTTGGCGTTTGGTAAATTGTCTAACTTGTTTTTATATTCATAACCTAAAATGGCGCCCACGTAGAACACCACACACATGTGACACTACTAGAGAGAGCAGGCATCGATACTAATATTAGAAGTTAGGGAATTGGAGTAAGACAAATGCAGCTCTTTTGGGATCATTGAGCCTCAAAAGGATAATTTTTTATTGACTGGTGCACACAGTATATAATGTTGGGTTTTTAGATGCAGCCCTGCCAAATACCACACATTGGGCGTTAGACTAACGTATTTTAATGTGGTGGTCTGCATCACTGCATTAGAATGCATTATTCACGTATTTTTTGTGCCTTGACCACCTGAGGGCTGTGAGAGTAAAGCAGAGAGTGACCACGATCCTCGGAGCTGCATTTACAGCAGCACAGTGTCCGAGGACTGTGCAGGCGGTGCTGCAAGCTCACTTCTCATGCTACTACTAGCCTCTCATATCTGCACATTAATATAATTAAATTTTTCCAGGCTTGCCAGAACTGCCACACCGTCTGTCGTCCTCGAGGTTGTGCCGTATTGGGCTGGGCTCAGCTGACTGTGTTAGCAGCTGCGACTGCCTCGGTCTGTCAAGTGGCCTGCAGCTCCGTGGTAGTGTGGTATCCTGCTCTTCTTGTCTTATCTGCCTCGCCTTGTGTGTGCATTGACTGGTCTTGTGCCATTTGGAATGCTTCGATTTCGCTTGCATGTGCTGGATGGTACCTATGTTGACGACTTTTGAAATGCCGTAAACGCTCTTCAGAGCCGGAGTGTGATGACTGGCAAGGCCGTCGGCACGCCTTATTAGCGCTGCATCATATTCTGTTGACGAGGTTCTGCCAGCAGTACTGCCGGTGGGCCAGGCGGAGTTCCGGGGTTAGGTGGCTTCCTTGTTTACGTGCACACGCGATTGTGTCAGCGTGCTAACTTTGAGGTTCCTGGGCAACGTGAGTCAATGTTGTCTGCTAAGGGCTAATTTCCATTTGCGAGGAAGGAATCTGATGTGCGCATTCCTATGGCTAAACTGGCGGTAATTTTTATGTACTGAACTGTGCGGATGTGCAGTTTTTTTTCGGGTGAGTAGTCCTCCCCGGCGAAGTCGATGTCCTGGTGGATTTTGTGCTTTATAGCACCATGACTATTAAACTTTACTTACTCTGGCTTATTTTAAATGTCATTCGATACCATTACCAGTGTTTTGTCTTTACAGGGTATAAATGAGTACATGCTTTTACTTTTACTAGTGTTTGAGTTGTGTACCTGTTACTCTACTCTCATTTTCTGTGTGTGCTTCGGGTTGGAATATTTTGACTCAAATGGCATTTGAATGGCGTTGGAATGTGAGG
This sequence comes from Calotriton arnoldi, assembly GCA_963921515.1. Taxonomy (NCBI): domain Eukaryota; kingdom Metazoa; phylum Chordata; class Amphibia; order Caudata; family Salamandridae; genus Calotriton; species Calotriton arnoldi. Next base: position 1,412,713 of record CAWUFW010004235.1, on the reverse strand, counting down.
TTATTTTCCTACCATTTTGGTGGAGTACATTGTGACTCCAAACCTTAATTGAACTTTTTGGTGGTGAGCAGATTGCTTAGCTGAATCCATTTTTATGGGACACTCTGTGACTCCAAACGTTATTTAAATTCTGGTTGATGAGCATTTTTGTTGAGCTCAAACCATTTCTGATGGGGCACATTGCGCCCCTAACTTTGCGTGTGTTTACAGGTGATGGGCATTTTTGGTGAGCTCAAACCTTTTCTGATTAGTGATGGGCTTTACTTTACTTTACTTGCTCAAACCATATTGAGGGGGCATTTTGGTACCCCAAATGTTAAAGTGAGTTTTCTGTTGATGTGCAGTTTGTTGCACAATTCTTACTTGCAGTTCTTGGTAATGGGTCACGTTTTTGGGCTCAAACCATTTTTTGGGGTTATTTTCCTACCTCTTTGCATTTACTAGTGATGGGCATTTGCGCCCGAACAATGATTCAGTTGCCATTTACTCGCTGCACTTTAAGTGCATTTTTGTTTATGGACAGTTTGTTGTGCAATTCGTACTTGTCGGTCTTGGTGATGGGTCACTTTAATTTTGATGGGCATTTGCGCCCAAATTTATGATTCATTTACTTTTTACTGGGTGCACCCTGGTTCTGTACCACTCTTTACTTGGATATATGTGTTGCATCCTTTCAGGGCATGTTTATTTCCTAGTGTTTAAAGGAGTGTGTGTGTATGTTGCGTGTTTTTCCTTCTACCAATCTTTCCTAGGACATTGTGTTGCATCCTTTGGTGTGTGTTGTGCTTGTGTTATTGTGCATGCGTTATTCGCTCTGTATTCCCTCTCTCTTTACTTATTTGTTTTTATGCTGAGTGTTTCCATCTTGTATGTACTATTGATTGTTATTGTCTCCTTAAGGGAGGAAGGTGTGTGGTATCCTTCTCTTCTTGATATTTATTTCTTCCTTTGTATTCTGTGCCCTGCTGCTCAGCCAGTGTGAGTTGTGTCATAGAATGTCAGGTTGAGTGAAATGTCAGTTGGAGTGTGTGGGCTAAGCAGCTGAGATGCTGCTTCCGGTGGGGCAGCTTTTCTACTGCCTGATAATCTACTATTCCTGTAGCTGAATACTCCTGTGTTATACTGAAGAATAAACGTCCTTCTAGAGTCATCAACATCTCTGCCTACCCTCATTCTTACGTTATTACACATTGCATAGGCACATGAAGCAGTCTTGGCACAGGAGGCGAAAAGAGATAGAAAGCATCCATCTACAGTAAGGTAAAGAGTAATTATTGTAATGTTGTCGAGATCTGAAATACTTCACTGTCAGCGGAAGTTTGAGTTTCTGTGGGGTGCACCAGCAGTAAGGATTATTTTATAAATACTAACATGGTGGCCTAAGTACCGCCACAGCTCTTAGCCCTCACTAATTGAATCCGGGGCTTGACCATACTGTACAGAGGCCATGTACAGATGCTTTTGCTGCTTCTCAGCGAGGGCAGCAAGGCACAGGTAGGTCTTGGCTGCTTCAGACATGTACTTAGTAGGTGTATACAGCCCCTACAGACGAGTGCAGAGTTGAATGTGAAAGTGTTTCTTTTGTATCCATATAACTAGTACTTTACTACTACTAAACTGAGACAAAATCCTAACTTTACAACTTTCGGTATTCACAAAAGGCATTTAGTAGTAGTAAAGTTAGGAGTCCTAACTTTACTACTACTAAATGCCTTCTGTGAATATCAAAAGTAGTAAGTTTAGGATTTTAACTCAGTTTAGTAGTAGTAAAGTTAGGAGTCCTAACTTTACTACTACTAAATGCCTTCTGTGAATACCAAAATTAGTAAGTTTAGGATTTTATCTCAGATTAGTTCTGTGAATCGGCCCCTAAGTCAGCAGAGCCTGTAGTGTAGCTATGTGTGACAGGCAGAGGCTGGTGTGTTATGGTGTTGCCATCAGGGCTGGACAGGTAGCGGTGGGATGCCGGACCTCTCATCTAATGATTTTTATTGATGAGCTTATTTCTTTTTGAAATAATACAGCCTGTGACCTATGATGTGACTCTTCCTAGAGTTTCTCGTTGCTCAGATAGGTGTACTTTTTGATATTTATGTGTTTTCCTCGTCTTCATTGCTTGATTTTGCTCTTGAGAAAGTGTCACTCATAGTCATTGAAATGTCACTCATAATTACACTGAAATTAGGAAAATGTCACACATGAGCAATCTGAAACATTGGCAGCTATGGTCATGTATTACATACTTGTATGTCATCTTAAATTTTTCCGACTCTCGAGGCGTAGCTAAATATATGCACACCCTGTTGGTGAAATAACAGTAGAGTTAAACATGGATTTGAACAAATTGGTGAGTGAATTCTGGATAATATATAGTATTGGGAAAATAATCAATTATTCTAAGATTATTTGAGTATTAGGATGTGGTGGTATATGGAGAGTATTTTACTTATGGGTTACAATATTTGCATTTCAGTTTTCATATACACTCAGTTTGCAGTTTAAATTTGTGGTTTTGAGTGAGATTTACTTGCATGACTACAGGTGAGCGTGATGGTTTGCCTGCGCATGTTGCTTGTTACTTGCATGCGTGACCACTAGGTGTTTTTTGCCCCACAATGGCACGGATTGCACAAAAAGAGTTTTGGTTTAAGAAGAGGAGGCTGTTTGTTGTGACACTTCGGGTTTGTTTAATTCAACATATTATATGGATCTAGGTTACCACAGTGAATATATCAGTGTCTCACTGATTAGGTGTCTTTCTTGTTTTCTATAAGACACAGTCTTAGGAACCTTTGGAGTTGGCCTTCCGTCTTCCTCTTTAGTATATTACTTGGTGTTGGGTACCAGAGAAATTATAATACTTTGTAATAACCTGGTTATATTTTATATGGTGTTATAGCCCTGATGAAGTTGAAATTGATGAAACACGTGTTGGCTAGAATGGAAGAATAATAAAGAAAACGTAGTAATATCATAATAGATTCAAACCTTATTTTTTGTATGACTGGCGAAAAAAGTACTAGAGGGACCATTATTGATTTATATCCAATTTTCCCATGAAATCCCACCAACGATGTCAAAGTTTAAAAAATGTGCACACCGTAGGATTCTTCTGTTACAGTCAAATTGAACAAGCATTGCTATCTAGTGTGCTGCCCAACAATTATCAGACATAGTCCGACATGCCCACTTTTTATGCTGGCAAGTGTACCATACCACCCTAAGTATATTCCACATAATTATCAAACCATAACATAAAAAGAACAAAACGCCCTATCAACAGCGCCAAAAGATAATGAAAGGATAGAATTGAGATCCTTCGTGAGGCCTACATGTAGCAGCCCTTACTTTCACAGGCGGTGAAAAATTTAGTATGGTACCTCTGGGGAGGGCCCCAATGGACATTTAGTCTAACTCATATTCACCACATACACAACTGGTTGGTATTCAGTGTCTTAGCTTTCTGCAGGTTGAATGATATGCCCACATTTCAGTTATCTAGCAAAGGTAAAGGGTGCCTTTTCATCTTCCAGGCCTCGATCCATTCATGTTTTCTCAATCCCCTGCCTTCTTCTCGGTTCAGAGATGCTCCCTCACAAATTGCCCATTCAGTAAGTTCCAAATTCCAGCTACATAAGCAAGGTCTTGCCAGTATCAGCAACAAGTGTGCAAATCTAGACAAGACCACATTTGTTTTGGATCCGGAGAACCACCCTTCTTAGCGTGGTCTTCCCCCAAACGTTTTGCTTGCTTACCTCCTCTTTGTTGCTGATTCTTTTTGTTGTCCTTAGGACTCTGAGCACTTTACCACTGCTGACCAGTGCTAAAGTGCATGTGCTTCTCCCCTAAACATGGTAACATTAGTGTATACAAAATTAGCCTGCTTAGTTTACCTGTCAGTCCCTGTAAAGTGGTATACCATATACCCAGGGCATGTAAACCTAATGCTTATAGTGGGCCTGCAGCACTGATTGTGCTACCTACACCAGTAGCCTTTCAAGCTTGTCACAGGCCTGCCATTTCGAGGCATGTGTGTGCAGTTTACTGCCACTACGACTTGGCATTTGAAATCCTTTGACAAGCCTTAAAATCTCCTTTTCTTACACAAGTAACCCCTAAAGTAGGCCCTAGATAGCCCATAGGGCAGGATGCTGTGTAAGTAAAAGGTAGGACATGTACTGTAATATTTTGCATGTCCTTGTAGTGGCAAACACCAGGATTCGTTTTATCACCACAGTGAGGCCTACTCCTCTTATAGGTTAACATTGGGGTTTCCTTAATACACTTTTAGTTCTAATTCCTGATTAGAAAGGAGTGGCTGCATCATGTTTTATATCTTTGAAATGGTAATTATAATTCCCTTTTACTAGCAAAGTTTGATTTACCATTACTGTTTTGGAAATGCCTCTTTCAGAAAGTGGAAATTTCTCTACTCTTACAGCTGTGTGTGCCTGCAGCCTGTCTCCAATATATGTCTGGGGTGGGTTACTGCTACACTTTGTGCATTCCCTCTTGACAGCCACAGTGTCAGTGTCTGAGTGCTCATCTGCATTCTGATTACTATTCTTGGGCAGGGAGGGAGGGAGGAGCTGACACTTCACTTGAATAGGTAGTATTGTGTTCTCACACAAAGGGCTGATTTACCCCCTACAGCTAGTCTGGAGCCAGGGCTGGGAAAGGACATTTGTGCACTTCAAAGACCCTTCTTTGAAGTCACCACCTCTTCAAAGGCACATTTGGGTATACGTGCTGGGTTTGTAACTCCACCAAATCAGGCACTACTGGACCTGTGAAGAACTCTGCCAGAAGGGAGGACTGCTGTGGTACAAGGACTGCCACTCTGCTCGACTGCTGCCCTGCAAGAACTGTTTTTCTGCTCTGCTGTGTTGCCATGCTGCCTGCTGCCCTCTGTCCTGCTGAGGAGAAGGACTGGACCCATCTCACTTGAATTTAGAGTGACTCCAATGGCTTGTTGACTTGGTCCCTGTTCTACAATCTCAGGAACATCAAAGACTTCCTACAACAGCACCTAAACTCTGCCATCTGTGTCTCCTGACCTGCCAAGTGGTGCCAAGCAAGTTTTGGGCTCTTGAAAGTGGGATTTTTCTGTGCTGTAACTCTCGACGGCCGGCACTGCGCCGATCGGAACCGACGCAGCTGCTCCGACGACAATGTATAGGCTGTCTTTAGTGCTGCTCGATGACAACGCAGGTTCCAAGCACGCGGCTTGATAACGACGCATCCCATATGAATCTGGAGGATCGACATCGACGCATCTCGTCTCTCTGCTCCTTGCACCTCGTCTTCTACGTTGACGCACCTCCAACCAAATATACTGTTTTAGCGGGCCTGAGTGGCTCCTGTATCCGGCCTGCGCTCCATCTCGGTTGGCCTGAACATTTGGATTTACCCGATCAAGCGCGTCCAGATATCCCCCCTTGGCGCTTTAAGACTCTAAGCACTATATTTTTGGATATTCTTTAAAAATGTATAACTCCAGTTCTACGTATTGGATTTATGTAATGTATCTAACTTACCCTGACTAGAGTGGTTGTCCCTACTTGGATAAGGGGTATAACTCTGCCAACTAGAGGCCCCATGTCTAACATTGGTGATCAGCGGTGAGGATAGGACTTGTGTTTGTGCAATACCATATAGTAACTCATTGTTCCCTACAATTCTATACTAAGACCAATTTGAACCCTTTTCAATTCTCCTTATTTGGCTTTTTGGATTTTTTTTTGTTGCTAAACCATGTCTCTTTCTGAAGATGCCACACCTGTACCTGCATTAATTGATTTTAAGCTGGCCGAGGTAGAGTCTTACACTGTGGCCCAGCTGAAAGATCTTTGCAAGGGGTTTCAGGTTTCTACAAAAGGGTTCATCCGGAAGGTGGAGTTGCAGAAAGCTTTGAGAGTCTGGTCAGAGGCCCAGGTTACAAGGGGAGAAAACCCAGAGAAAGAGGAGCAGGACATTCCAGAGGAGGAGGATGACCTGATCTTGAAGTCTGATGTCGCTCTGGAACTGCCTGTAGAAGGGGCCAACAACTTGCAGGAAGCAGTAGAGGTTCCCAGAACAGCGGGCAGTGTCTTCTCAAAGAACTTGCCCCCGGAGGAGCTGGCAGACAGGAGGGAGGAAAGAAGGCTCAAGCTGGAGCTTACCAAATTGAAGTTAGAAAAGGAAGAGAAGCTTGCCAAACTGAAATTTCAGAAAGAGGAAAGGAGGTTGGCTCTGGAGAAGAGGAAACTACCCCAGCAGCTAACCCTCAGAGAGCTGGACGTAATAGCAATACAGGTGTAGTCCAGCAGTAATGCTGGCAGCATATCTGCAGTGTTCACTAGTGAATAAAGGATTCAGACACCTAAAGATTTGTGCCCATCTATGTGGTGGGGATGACATAGATAAGTGGTTAGCAGCCTATGAAGTGGCTCTAGAAGTGCTTAAAGTCCCAGAGGAGTCCTGGGGAGGTACGGTATGGAGGTATATGCCCACAAAGGGGAGAGACACACGCCGTACATTGAAAGTGGGGAACCAGATATACTACACTGCAAGGAAGGCTATCTTAGTCAGTAAGTTTGGGTTGACCCCTGAAAAGTATAGGCAACAGTTCAGGGCCAACCACAAACTCTCCACACAAAACTGGGTGGATGTCTTTGATTATGCTAGTAAGGCACTGAAGGGCTAGGTGAGGGGCAGCAAAGTAGATGATAATTCAGGGCTGCACAGCTTTATTTTACTTGTTCAGACCCCTTTACTAAGTGACTGTCAAGCAGTCCGACATTAACCACATCCCATTATTTTTATCTATTTTAGTTTATTTATCCGTTTTTATAAAGCGCGATACTCATCCCGAAGGGGATATCACGGAGCTATGGCTTGCCATGTAAGTAGTAGTAGTAGATTCCAGTGTGCTTCAGCTAAATGGGTGAAAGATCAGCCCCCAGCTTTTACTTTTTTCACTCACCTAGTTTTAGCAAGGACTAGATTAGCAGATCTCAGTCCTCTTGTGGGGGTATAAAACTCCATTTTAGATTAAAGGATCACAGAACCTGTGTTGTGAAGTGCCCTACATGCTTGGCACTGAAGTTTGAATTTGGCCCTCAATCGGATAGGTAGCAAGTGCAGGGTTTTACGGCAGGCAGAAGTGGAGTTGTACCTGTCTTGGTTGCATATGAGTTTAGCAGCTATGTTTTGAATAAACCTGCAGATGGGAGATAGCTTGGACTATCAATTGTTCTGCGCCAATCGACTGGAATCCAGTGGAACAATTTCTTAAGAGTTTTCAGCAGACCATAACATTTGCCAGACCCCTCAATCAAGAACTCCAGATTTCCTACCACTTTTTTTGCCTTAGGAGCGGTTCCCAAGTACCCTGGCCACCAGGATGGGTCCCAAATGTCGTGGGCACCTCCAGAAAGTAGGATCTCTGTTTTGTTCAGTGTTCAGCATCAGGCAATCTGTCCTCATCCAACTGGCTACCTCCTCGAGGCATCCAGAAAGGTTCTGTCTGATTTTTTCATGTTGCTCACCTAAAGGATTGACCTATTGCGTGTCATCAGCGTATAAACAAATTGTGAAACTCCACTTGTGCACCAGCTTAGCACGGGATGAAACATACTCATTAAAAAATGTTAGGCTCAGCAATGAGCACAGTTGGAGCTATGGTGAGAAGATCTTATAGTACCCAACTGGACTAACTGAGTCCTATTATTCGAGAATGAACCAAACCACTGTAAGGCAGTTGAATGAAGCCCAGCCTCATGGAGTTTGTTTATCAAAAGTCTGTGCGCGTCACTGTCAAATGCGGTTGACAGATCAAGTAGAATCAGGGCAACTGCTTTGCCCTGATCTACTTCCAATGTTATATTGTCCAGGACAGCCAGAACAGTGGTTTTTGTACAACTTTTAGCCCTAAAGCCCGTTTGAGAAGGATCGAGTAAATCATTATCTTCTAAGAATTTTGTCAACTGACTGTTGACAAGTCTTTCTAAAACCTTAGACTTGTATAGAAGTAAAGAGATGAGGCGATAGTTTGATAGTACTGAGACATCTAGTCCTGCTTTCTTAGCTAGGGGGAGAGTCGATGCTTGCTTCCATGTGTCGGGATATTTAGCATTTCTCAGGAAAAAGTTAAAGATTTGAGTGAAATGCAGACTTAGGATGGGAGATAGTCAGGAGAAAATAAAATAAGGGCAGTGGTCAAGTGGGGATCCTGATTTAACTTCTAACATTGTCTTCTCCACCTGTTCTCTCGATAAATAGGCAAAATCTCCAAGATGTACCTTAGCATTAGGATGTGGGCCAAATTGTTCCCAGTCCAACTCTAATATAGGGGTTTGGGGGACAAAAGTGGAATAAATAGTATCATTCTCAGAAAACTAATTAGCAATATCTTCGCAGTGGGAGGCTAATGGAGGGATAGCTTGTAAAAGACTAACTAGCTGGGAGAGCTCCTTAACAATTTTTAAAAGTTATTTGCTGGAACCTCTAGTTTCTTCCAGTCTTCTAATGAAGTGTTCTTTTTTTTGACTCTCCTAAGCTGTCGATGATAGGCATTTAAGTGCGGTTTGTAAGCTTGGCGATCAACGTAATTTTTTGAAAGGCACCACGTTTTCTCTGCTAATTTACACTTCCTTTTCTCATGTTCTAACTCAGTGGAATACCATGCCTAAGAAGGGTTTTGTCTGCGAGTGTCATGATTAGGCGTAGATAATACGGAGAGCACACATAGACACTCACTTGTGTGAATGGGAACATGAATGTCGAACTACATCTCCCAGAAGTCACTGGGAGAGACTGGCTGTTTCACCTTCGTGCTCCGGTACATAAGCCCCGCCTTTGTTTTACTCGGGGCTTGTCACTCGAGTAATATCGTTCTGAGCAGCTGCGTGGATGCTTCTGACTTCATGCGGCAGAAAACCTGGAATGCGATAACCCCTAGCTCCTGATCACTCAAAGGGCCGTCCTGAAATAGAGCGCATTCGAAATCCGGTCCTAGTCGGGCCGTGATACGCCATCTTTCTGCTTCCCACTGAACCTGGACGCCATACGCGCTGATTCCCCATGCTGAGGAAAGAGCTACAAAAGAACGCAGCAGCCATTAAGTTGCCGAGCTATTCAGCAAGTACTTTCTTTTTTCTTTATTAGGTGTAAACACTTCCTGAGTGACGCGCGATAAGCGCTAGGGAAAACGAGCATCCCAAACAGCACAACACTGCTTTACACGCTCAGGAGAGCGTGCAAGACTTTCAAATTTGGCAGAGGTTATTCCCAGAGCTGTTAAGAGGCTCGGAGTTCTTCTTCTGCATTTTTTGCACTTTTGTTGGTCCTGGGAGAAACTGGTAGCTTCCTAACACGTGGTTACCAGGTATAGAAGGAATTCTGATTGTGACTAAGCAGAAGCCACCCTACACTACCGGAGGATTATCTGCAGTAAGATAAGTACCTCTAACTTGACTTGATGACATGGTGTTTAATTCCTTTTCCTCAAAAAACCAAACCAGAGTATTACACAAGAGGAATCATCTTGATTTGCCTTTTTCTTTATTTTTTCTCTTTTGTGCTTTTATGTTGGGAGATATGCGGCAGCATTACCTGTAAGTACATTACACATAGAGAAGCATTGTTTATGGTGGCATAAGGGGGGAACTTCATGTATGTGTATTTGTGTCTCACTTGCAGGGCAAACAGGGCAATCGTAGGAGTGAGGTCTACAACTCCCGAAGACATCCCTATTACGTGTTTTGCTGCTGCAACTTTATTGTTTCATTTGTCCCTTTTTCCCTTTCCCCTACGGTGGTGAGACTAGTAGAGTGATATATATATACTCACTGGTGTTTCCATATATGGGAAAGGGTTAACCTAGCAACAACCACCGTTCCCGCTGTATCCGGCTTGAGAAGGTTAGTGGTTAACCTTCCTCTGATGTGACAGCGAGATTGTATGGTGTTCCAAGGGGCGCACATATCTAGGGATTCAGAGACGGCTGTTGAAATTTGCTAAGTAGACATCAAGAGGAGTGTCTGAGTCGAGATCCGTGTGTGGGGGGGGGGGGAGGGGAGGATTAATGCTCAGCAAAGGATTCAACACTAATTTTGAGCCAGGGCCTTTTTGGCGCACAGAAAGTATTGGGAGTCTGTTTTTTGCATAATGGGGAGCGAATTTGCAGTGGTCGGACCAGGTAAGGGCACAATATCAATATAATGTATAGAATCATTGTTTGAGAACAGTAAATCTAATGTGTGGCCAACTGTATGGGTAGGGCACAGAATATTTTGCTTAAGCTGAAGAATACTTATGCCACTTGCTAGTTGTTTACAGAAGGGGTCGTCTGAATTCTCGAAATGAGCCTGGAAGTCCCAAATTACTAAGAAGTGCCCATGCTTTAGGGTGAGTAGAGAAAGCAATGGCAGTAGGTTAGCTACCCACTGAGAATGAAATCCAAGGGGTCAGTATAGAATAGCCTCCCCCAACAATCTCTGCTCATTGAGACATACATGCAAAGCTAGTAATTTGCATTCTGTGGAAAATGCGCTGGATTTAATGGTCCCTGTATAGATATCCTTAAAAATAATGCCTACGCCACCCCTGACGTCCTGTCGCATTTTAACATCTTATAGTCAGAAGGCAAGGCGATGGCAATAACAGGTAGAGCATGCTTATTTAGCCACGTCTCAGTAATAAATACCACATCTGGGGTAGAATCTGTAATAGTATCCCAAATCTCAATGCAGTGTTTATATAATGACCTCGCATTGAAATAGGGGCATTTTAGTGAGTGTGCTGCTGGAAGGTGGGGTGAGCTTGGTAAGCAATTGGGAGATACTTTAACGGTCCATCCTTCCTATTTGCAGTTCCAACAGGAAAAAGGGCCTTCCAGCTGCCCTGGAATGCCCACCATACAAGCTCCAAAGTCATACACCGGCGTCTTTCTTAGAGATAAAATAGTATCTTGCTTACCCGTAATTGCAATTACAAACACCACCATCGCTCGACTGTATGAAATGGAAACAGTACTTCCAAACCTTAAAAGACTTCTAAATGTACCTACTACAACAGTATATTCCATAACATAAAGTATTATGTTTATGCAAATCATTTGCACCACTCACAAACTGCACGTATAATATAAAACATGTTATGTAAACAACCACCAACTTAAAATACAAGAAGGCAATTGATAAATACATCGCAGCAATCATTAGTAAATTCAGATCATGTTTGTGATCCATTCAGTAACTGGTTTTGAAGGTGATGTCCACTGCGCCCTTCCTGAACAGCACTTGGCCCCACAGAATAGACACCATGTCCTGCACATTGGCCTACATATTATCATAACAGATGAGTAGCTGGGCATAATCATGTTGGCATGGAGCATCTTTGTCACTCAGTTGTTGGCAAAATCCTCAGTGTTAGTTTACATTGCTGTGTCTTTACAACCTGGTTGGGGTGTTACCAATTCAGACCTATCTAGCTTCAACAACAGCTTAATTTGAGCCGGCGGTTGTCGTTGGGGTCAACTGGCACTCATTTTTGGGGACCAGCACTTATTTTTCCTCATCAGATATTGACCTCGAGCAAGAGAGAGAAAAACATACAAAGAAAGGAGGGAAAGGAGAGAAAGACAGAAAGACAGGCACAGACGGTGAAAGAAGCGACCAGCAAGAGTGAAATGAAGATGCAGCAGTGTCTTATCATGGTTTAAAGAGGCCTGAAGTAAATTCAATGCTACACAGCTTTGGTATTTGGCGCATGGATTTTTATTAGCACCACCGGAGCAGAGCTCTGGGCATTGGCACTCATTCTTTTATAAATTAAGCACTGACTTTCTACTTGGAGTAAGTGCATTGTCTTGCACTGCAGTTCCTTCAGTTGTCTCATATATGCCTTTAGCCAGTGCCTGATATTATCCAAGCATGGGCAAATATACTGGTTTTGATGACCGTTTACCGGGTCTTTCTGATCAAGGGTCTCAAAAGTACTAAACTCTGTGCAGTCATGCCAAATTCCAAAATATGCAAACAGCAAGTTATGTTATGTTATGTTATGTTATGTTAATAAAATTTGTAGCTCGAATGTCTGCCCCAGAACAGGGCTTCTCAGCATTTCCCAGAAGAAGAAGGACAATGCACAACAGAGAAAAGCAGAGATGGGGCACAAAGAGAAGGCAAGGAAGTAACTGGTTTTTGAAAAGCCAAGTGTTAAGCTGTTTTCTAAAGCTTCTTCGTATTCCTTAATTTTGGGGGGAAACTATTCCAAAGGGTCAGTGACAAAACCTAAAGGAACTACCTCCTAGTCTCTTTCTATTAAACCGAGGAATCACCACCAGGTTTAAGTCAACTGAGCAAAGGTTCTTGTAAGAAGATAGAGTTGCATGACTCCTGAGAGAATGGGGGGCGCATGTTGCAGTCGTGGTCTTATGCGCTGTACTTTAAACTGTATGCACTTCAAAACAGGCAGCCAGTGGAGTTTCTGAAAGAGCCAAGAGGCAGACCAGAACTTAAGGAGAGCGGACTGTAATCTGGCAGCAGCATTTTGGACCGACTGCAGCCTCTTAATAATTGATTTCTCGCCGCCTAGATACAAGATGTTACAGTAATCCAGGTGTGACAGGATAAGCGATTGAATCAGCTGCCAAATTTGAGGTTGAAGGAAGCCAATAATGGGTTTGAGTCCCCTGAGAAGTCCATAACAAGTATCTACAAGAGTTCTCACTTGGGTCTCAAAAGCAAGGGTATCATCCAACCAGAAGTCCAGATTTTGTATGAATGAGTTAGGTTTGGGAGAAGGCCCAAGGCATTCTGGCCACCAGTGGTCTCCCCAGGTCTGGGTTTGCTTTCCAAACACCATGATCTCAGTTTTTTCTGGAATTAAACTTTAAGCAGTTATTTTTTATCCAACTGGCCACTTCCAGCATACACTTTTGGAAATGAACAGTGTCTTGGGAAGCATCCGCAGAAAAAGTAACAATAAGTTGTGTATTGTTTGCATAAGAAACTATAGAGACCCCAAAGGGCTTCACAATCTCTGCCAGCGGCCTGACATAGATATTGAAAAGAATCGGGCTCAGGAAGGAGCCTTGTAGGACCCCATGTTCCAAGGGTCCCTGCAAGGATGAAAAGGGTTTGGGGATTACCTGAAGTGAGCGATTTCTAAGGAAAGACCTTGGCTCTTAGGCCTTGCCCCGTATGCTTATATCATAAAGGCGCTAGAGAAGCACCTTATGCGATATGGTATCGAACGCAGCACTCAAGTCCAATAGAATATGGGCAGAGGAACTGCCTTCGTCCGCAGCTCTATGGAGTGCCTCCATCACTGACAAAAGAGCAGACTGTGTAGTATGGGAGGGCTTAAAGCCGTTTTGAGATATATCCAGAGGTATGGTTGACCTGTAGGAACTCAGTCAGGAGACTGTTGACATGCTTTTACACAACTATGACTAAAAAGGGAAACAGGAAATCTTTAGGTTTAGTTGGATCGAGAGACACTTTCTTCAGTAGGGAATTACTTTAGCATGCTTCAAAGCCCGAGGTATGGTAGCCGAGGTCAGAGAGAGGTTGGCTACCTCTAGGAAGGATGGAAGGATAGACTCATGAAGTTTTAAAACTGTTTCGGGTTTAAGGGGGTCATCGGGAGAGCCAGATTTCACTTGATTACGTAGGGTAATTAGAGAAGCCAAATTAAGTGAAGCTAATTTTCTTAGTTCTGCCTCATACCGTGGCTCCCCTAACCTGCAAAGGCAGTCCTCTGCTTAGGATGAGACATTTAGCTGAATGTGGAAGTAGATGGCATTATTCTTTTCAACAGAAAAGTCAGCTAATTTATTGCAGTGGTCAGTCGAGTCCTCGACTGGCCCTGCAGAGGCATCTGGTTAGCTGGATTCTTACTATTTATGATTTTATTGGAGAGAAACTCGGCCCGAGTTTTCCTTATCATTTTATGATACTCTTTTAACTGCTCTCACATAGTGCACTTTTGCTGAGGAGTCATACATTTTTCAATACACAATAGTAACAGATGTTACTTTAAGGGGTCAAGAGGAAAATTTAGAGAGAGTACATCCTCCGTGTTAGAACACTCAATTCACATAAAGTACTCCCTATTGCCTTATACATACAGTCTTAGATGGAACCTGATCGAATAACCATAGACCCTCGCTGAAGACGACAGTTTACACCACCGGGTGGTGGGCAAGGAAGCAAGTCCTTCTTATTTTATATACCCTCACACACCCTAGTGGTGTCATGCTTCATCATCGGGTCGCCTGACGCCTAAAAGTCAGGGTGGGCTCAACCAATCTTTCAGGGAGCTCTTAATGATATGTTTTTGGCCAGGGGAATAAAGATTTAAAAATCTCAGAAAGATCCCAGTGTCCCTTTATTCTTGGATCTCGCTGAAATATTAAAAATAAAGCTAAAATTAGGGTCTTCGGGATATTATGGTCCTAGGACCCTAATGCCAACATGTTTCAATCCTATATGGCCCCTTACGGGTGCTGGACTTTCATCAGGGCGATAATCTAGCACCCCTGGAAAATAATAATAAAAGAGACGACAAGGGTAAGAGAATTTCCCTACCCTGTTTATGAAGGGCAGATAGCTGCTCCTTCTACCGTTAGTCAGTGTAAATTATACAAAGTTGGTTGTTCCATCTGTGGAAAGAAAAGAAAAACAACAACAAAAAGAAACAGTGTTTGAATCTTCTATGATATTGTACAAATTTGATTAAATAATTCGTGCTCCTCACCATCGTGCCACATCGGGTGACAGGAAGCAACCAAATCATTGCCCTACATTTGGCATGTGTGATATCAGTCTTTCTTCTAAACTCACTCAATGCGTGATCTAGAAATAGTTGTGTGTGGTGTGTTTAGTGGCGGAAACTTTCCGCATACTATCACTACCTACACGCAGGTGTCTTGTGATTCACTTGATAATCCAAACGTCACTCATTCCTAAAACATAACCGCCATTTCATTCATCCTTAAAACCAAAAAACGCAAACACACATCAATTCTTACCCCATCTAGGGTGGAGTAATGTTTCACGCCGGGCCTCACGGATAAGGGGTAGCCCCGTAGTCGCACACTAGTTGATTGTGCCACTAAACACACCACACACAACTATTTCTAGATCACGCATTGAGTGAGTTTAGAAGAAAGACTGATATCACACATGCCAAATGTAGGGCAATGATTTGGTTGCTTCCCTGTCACCCGATGTGGCACGATGGTGAGGAGCACGAATTATTTAATCAAATTTGTACAATATCATAGAAGATTCAAACACTGTTTCTTTTTGTTGTTGTTTTTCTTTTCTTTCCACAGATGGAACAACCAACTTTGTATAATTTACACTGACTAACGGTAGAAGGAGCAGCTATCTGCCCTTCATAAACAGGGTAGGGAAATTCTCTTACCCTTGTCGTCTCTTTTTATTATTATTTTCCAGGGGGTGCTAGATTATCGCCCTGATGAAAGTCCAGCACCCGTAAGGGGCCATATAGGATTGAAACATGTTGGCATTAGGGTCCTAGGACCATAATATCCCGAAGACCCTAATTTTAGCTTTATTTTTAATATTTCAGCGAGATCCAAGAATAAAGGGACACTGGGATCTTTCTGAGATTTTTAAATCTTTATTCCCCTGGCCAAAAACATATCATTAAGAGCTCCCTGAAAGATTGGTTGAGCCCACCCTGACTTTTAGGCATCAGGGCGACCCGATGATGAAGCATGACACCACTAGGGTGTGTGAGGGTATATAAAATAAGAAGGACTTGCTTCCTTGCCCACCACCCGGTGGTGTAAACTGTCGTCTTCAGCGAGGGTCTATGGTTATTCGATCAGGTTCCATCTAAGACTGTATGTATAAGGCAATAGGGGAGTACTTTATGTGAATTGAGTCATACATTTTTCTCCATGCTCGCTCGAGCACCCTACAGCACTTTTTTCCCGCAACCAAACAACATTGAACCAGGGAGCAGTGGTCCTTTTTTTGGCCTGAACCTGACAGATGGGTATGAAAGTGTCAAAGGCCGAAGTAATCCATGGCTTTATCTTGTACTCTGTGGGGTCCACGTTAGAGTCTAGCTGAGAGTGTTAGTTATAATGTAGCTGCCAATTTCTGGAAAATTCAATTCATGCCAAGGCCTTTTAATGGTAGTGTTAGTGGTGATAGTTTTTATTGTGCTAGTCAGTTTTATGGACATAGTAATCAGACAGTGGTTGGACCAGGTCATTGGCCAGGAAGTAGCTACCTGCAGATTGTGCAGATTGGAGAAATGCGAGTCTAAGAGATGTGTAGGGCCTCCTGCTAGTTGAACCAGCTGCATAGATGTCAGGTCATTCAACAGTTTGTGGGCCACATTGTTGCTGGGCTGATCAATGTAAAGATTTAAGTCTCCAATGATGCTGAAATTGAATAGCTTAATTGCTAATGGGTCCATCTGGTTTACTAAGGCTGTTCTGACGATTTTGGAGGGTCCAGGGGGGTCTATATATTAAAAGGCCTAATAAGGTAAAATGTCTGTTCTCAGGTATCTGAAATAATGCGCTTTCGCAGTCTTTAGTCGTACAGGAACCAGTCTGCATCCTACCAAGGATTTGTGGATAATAGCTATACTGCCTCCTCTGCCACAAAGTCTATCACATCTTCAATGCTGTAGCCCGGAGACAGATCTAAAAGGGGTTCAGCCGTAATAGCAGGACTAAGGCAGGTTTCAGTGAGAAATAATACTTCAGGTGATTCATCTTGAATAAAGTTGTATATCTCAGCATGGTGGCGTACCAGTGAGCGGCAATTGATAGCACACATTTTGGAGAATGAGCAACAATTACCCCTATCAAAGAGCATGTGCATGGGGGGAGACTCATTGCAAGCACAAAACCACTTTGTTTGAACCTAAAAGCCTTCTCCCCCAAAGACAAAGCATGCAAACAATTCAAGTGCGGGACTTGCCTTAGCATTAGCAACAAAGGCAAGGAGTAGTAAAACGTATTTCCCAGCGGATGAGCAGCGTTCCTGGCGCATTCCAGACACGGACGGGCGCAGAAGGGCTTGCCTTTGGTCCACGCATCGGCCTCCTTTTTATCCTTATTTTTATGGGAGGAAGGCAACATATGACAGCAATTAGACCACTGCCTGCCACAACTGACGGCCCAGCCAAAATGGCCTACAGGGAAAATGCATAAGACAAAGTTTAGTTGAGATAAAGTGCCCGATTTACACTCTCTCGTCCTGCTTAGTTCCCCCATCCAGTGCACGCAGCCTAAAGTACAGCGGTGGCCGCTCCATTAGCTCAGAGGAGCGCCACCCCCTGCCACCAGCAGCAAATAAAACGATAATAAAACGGGGTTAAAACCTGTTTTATTATCGTTTTATTTTAATCCCTGAACCCGTCCTCAGGAGTCTGATGAGTCTGGGGGGCGGCTCCAAGGGGGGTGGGCACTCCCTTATCTGCACATGAGGGTTTGGCTGGCCGTCTCATGATGAAGTTATAGGGTTTAATACCCACAAGGTGAAACACGTGTTGGCCGAAAGTCTTCTATGACTGAATAATTAATTGTAATCACAATAGAAACTTTGACTAAATGAAGTCCACCATAATGTGATTCATTCCAGGACCTTTGTTTAACTTAATAGAGGCTGGAGTGCGAGTGCAAGTTTTGACAACTTCAAAGACTTGCTGCTGTGATTTTATGCATACTAGCCTTGGATCTGGAGTGTCTATGCGGGCTCGCATGAAATATGACCTGGTACAGAAAACCACAGTAGTTGCATTCCACAAAGTGTTGCATCAATCATCTTTGTCCACATTAGACGAGGGAAAGCTGTATGCGGTGGTGCTTTATTTACAACATTAGGATATCGGCCATCTGCAAATTGAAGTTTGTGATTTGGCATCTACCCATAAGTTTTTGGGGAATGCAGGACACTCATGGAGCACTACCCCAAGTATTACACTTGCCTGTTTATATTGAAAGTGCAGAAGAGGAGGCTAGCACATGTGAACTTGTCTGCTGGTCATTACAACAGTCGCAGTATGCAATTGACAATAGTAGGCTAGACAGTCACACTCTTTGCAACTTGTGTTCGAGGTTCCTTGGCCTCCCACATAAACACAACCTGTGCTTTGGATATTACCGCCTCCAGGCCCTTCTGTAACTATCACATATTCCGCATGGAATCCAATTGTTCTATATTCAAGCCTGGTGACTTTCAGGACAGTTCCTACTGTAGTGGCCCTTCCTAATGCATCCAAGTTATTAAAGGGATGGGAGGGCTTACTGCCCTCCCATTGCTACATACACCATGATAGAGCTGGAATCCTGGTGGAGTAAAAGAGGATGTACTGATTTGTGTGTTTTTGCCTGGCTTTGTGCTTTCTCTTCACTCTGTATCTAGAAGTTGTGTGAGTTATCAAATATTGCACCTAGTCCCAGAAGAGCACCCATTCAGTGCCTGCTTTGGCCACTTTAGCCCCAATCCCATTTATCTGTTATTCTTAATTCAAGTTTCATGCATTTTTTTCTCAGAACACCTATCATTGTTACCCTTAAAGATCTTTTCTCATACCTCTCAACTTCCCATCATCTCAAGAGTGTCATCAAACTATGCATCATCTTCAGTGTCCCAACAAGTAAGACGGCTCATTACGTGTGGCACAAGTGCTTTGGGTGAATTTTGTGACACGCAAATTGTGTGTCACGAAGGAGTTGCACAGCGATATACACACCAGTAGACAATATTCACACGTACTCCATGATTTATCCAAGTTAATCCAGTTTATTCCAAGGTTTCATTAGTTTTTGACCATCACGTCAGAGGCAAAAAGTTTCCATGCTTCATGCATCTTAATACACTGAGATTGCCCATCCGGGCCTATTCACAGGCAAGTGCTGAAACTTCATGATTCACAAACGTGTGCTTTTACCGAATGCATTTCGGTCCCTACGACCTTCTTCTGGGGCATCTATGATGTTTAAAAAAATATAAATCAATATATGTTTCAACTAACAGTTCATATACGAATTAAGTCTACAACGAAACATTTCATCCCTTCTCCCTTGTGTCCCTTCCAATAATATAAACATAATGTGCTTAAGGGCATTAAACACGATATTCACTACCCCATCCTGCAATTTTAAACTCCCCGCTGAAACTTCCCCAGTTCTCATGACGCATAACTCGATGCGCCCTCCTGATAAACAT
This sequence comes from Calotriton arnoldi, assembly GCA_963921515.1. Classification (NCBI taxonomy): domain Eukaryota; kingdom Metazoa; phylum Chordata; class Amphibia; order Caudata; family Salamandridae; genus Calotriton; species Calotriton arnoldi. The sequence continues at coordinate 1,393,502 of CAWUFW010004235.1, read as the reverse complement.
CGCGCTAAAAACCCTTTAAAATTAAAAACTAATGTGTCTCACGTAAACACTACCTCTACTCCCCAACAAATATCCTAACATATCCCCAACCTTGACTGCAACTCACTTTAAAACAAACCCAAACTAATTCCTATGCATACCTGTTTTTAACATCCTGATCTTCAAATCCGCATAACCTTGCTTGTCTCTCTCCAACAGGCTTTCTAAACGTGCCCCTCCCAACGTAACTCTTTTAACCTTACTCACCCACCTGTGCTGAATGACTACCTCACGCTGTACCTATCCCGCCCTTCTCCTTAAAGTGCACTCCCCACTAAAAACCCTCGAATCAATGTGAATTATGACAAATCATCATCAATAACACAATCCCATCACACCCCATATTTCTCATGAAATTGCTAAAAAGAAATTAATAAAAATACATAATATACATATAAATGTGAAACCAAAGTCATAGTCCGTTGTAAAATCATCCGTGGTTAGTGCATCGTCACGTTCTGTAGAAAGCCTCTGACGTGTAAATGTAATTAATATTCCTTAGTTCTTTGTTAAGTTTTCAGACGGGGTGCTCTGACAGGGTTTGGAACGAGGTAAATGATTCATCAGTTTTGTTTAACCTGAAGCACACCCTTTCCTTCTTGATGCTCAAATTTATTGCTTTCTCATTTTTAGCGTGCAACACTCCTGTGCGCTCCGTCCCAAAATAAGCGCCGACATTACGATGAGTGAGTTTTGTGACACGCAGATTGTGTGTCACGAAGGAGTTGCACAGCGATATACACACCAGTAGACAATATTCACACGTACTCCATGATTTATCCAAGTTAATCCAGTTTATTCCAAGGTTTCATTAGTTTTTGACCATCACGTCAGAGGCAAAAGGTTTCCATGCTTCATGCATCTTAGAGATTGCCCATCCGGGCCTATTCACAGGCAAGTGCTGAAACTTCATGATTCACAAACGTGTGCTTTTACCCAATGCATTTCGGTCCCTACGACCTTCTTCAGGGGCATCTATGATGTTTAAAAAAATATAAATCAATATATGTTTCAACTAACAGTTCATATACGAATTAAGTCTACAACGAAACATTTCATCCCTTCTCCCTTGTGTCCCTTCCAATAATATAAACATAATGTGCTTAAAGCCATTAAACACGATATTCACTACCCCATTCTGCAATTTTAAACTCCCCGCTGAAACACAAGTGCTGTGGGAACACCACCGGAGGGCGGAGATTTTCACCCAGACACTTCGCCTGCTGTTTGTGTTCAAATCTGACAGAAAATGGGGGGAAACTTGTGGGGATTGGAACAGAAACAGAGATTCTTTTATGTTATTCCCCATGTTCCATAATCAGGAGTAATTCTCTGACCTAGAGTTTACAGTTCTCATGTATTGCTCCTTTTCTACATAGTGACCTTCTGCATAACTTCAAACCTCGTTGGCCTAGTGCCTCTGGATAATGCAGATCTCTTTGTAATCCAACTATAGTCCTACCTTACTGTAGTCCTCAGAATTAGCAGCACATTGACATTAGCTTGGGTTACTGGGCAAAGAGATTTCTGGCCAACTATATTGTGTAATAGGCAAAGGACCATTGAGGCTCTCTCCCTTCAGAACATTTCCTTAAGCTTTGTATAAGGAAGGAGTTGCCATTCAGTGAGTTCACACCTGTGGTGCCAGATATCTGGGATAAGTCCTGAACCACCCTCTATTTAGAACCCTCTATTTAAAAGTAGCCTGCTTGCCTCATGTGTAAACATTATTTGAATGTATGACTATAACTGTCCATCCTGTGTTCATGGGGTGGATGTTTACATTGCCCACATGGTTCCAAAGCTGGAAGTATGATTTCTCACTGTTGTATTTACCATTTTTCTTTCCTTTATGTTAGTAGTCCCTTTACAATCTTTGATAATTACTACAATTGCGTAATATTAGAGTCTAGATAACCAGCAGGCTTTGATTGTTCTTACCACAAGTGTAAACATTAGGTACTTTACACCAGCTAAATGTGAGACAGGAGGATGATTCTTTCTCGAAAATGATTAATTAACATTAGCTACTCATAAAGCAGCCTAATAATAATTTTGAAAATAAGTTTCTTATTTTGTCATTCATTGTCTGAGAACCTAATGTTCCTAAAGTTGTGGTCATATCTTGTATCGGATTTTTATGTATTGCTGTAATTGGTCTCAGAACTGAAGCAATTGCCGCCTTACGAAGGGCTTTATCAGGCATTGGGGATCGGGGAAATGGACACACAATATCGATGATCTTAAAACTACTCATGCCGAGGCACTACAGATCATGATTTTATATTGAAAATAGAGATGAATAATACAACAACCAAGCACAGAATATGGTTCCATTGTTTATAAAAGGAGGACATGCGCATTAGACACTTACCCATTGAGGGAGTGGTAACCGGACTAACTGTGGTTCTTGGATTCATTTTTAGCCTTATTTTCTGATAAGCTGTGTTGATTGTCAGTGGAACTGGCACTTTCCGTGCTTACAAGATGAACTGTAATTTTAGTGATATTATTGGTGATGTCTTGTGAGGTCAAAAGTAGTGCTTTGTTTGGATGGCATTATTGTTGTATTGCTAACCATAACTGGATAATTTCAGTGCAGCTAAGTGGGCTTCCACATGATGCCTACCCCAAGTGGCATCTGGAGCTCAAGTGACCCCAAATAATGGGGAGTAAATCAGAACCGAGCCGAGTAGGGAGCAGAGTTCCATATTATAACCAGTGACTGCATACAATAGAAGAAAGTGGAGGAGTGGCTGCCAAGACACTGAGCTATCTTGATAGAGGACGGAGAGTAGAATGGTGGATGAGACCAAAGAGTAACAGTAGCTACCAGAACAGGCCAAAGCCTGGTGTACCTGAGTGAACCACCCAACAGTATAGTTAGCCACATCGCACCAAAGCTATTTGCACAGCGTACTGCTTCACACTTTTCATTTTTTAATCTTGTAATCACTGTTTTGAATTTGATGTGCTAGAATTGTTTTAGTCCATATATTTTAACCTGCTAACTGGGCCGTATTCAGACGACACCTAGACGCTTCACATCAAAAGCTGGTATGACTTGGGGATCCAATCAGCTTACAGAGGTGCGGAGTCAGTAAGTGCTCCGTGGCCTCAAAACACTGGCGGCCGCGCAGGCGCGCCACCCGTGCGCCAAAAGCAAGCCCAGCTGCGCCCGTCTGCGTCCGAATGGGGCCAGGGGCCAGCCAATATGCCCAGAAACTAATTTATACATCCAATGAACTAAAACCCCTTTTTTCACAAGGTAAGCAGCGGTCCTGACGAAAACCGGAAAAGACACAATAACCAGCAGAAACATGCCAACTTACATGCAGAGAGGAGGGGTGAACGGTTTATAAATAACCCTATCGCCACCATCCTCTATTTGAAGTTTTAATCCTGGCCAGGGAATCCGGGAATAAAATAGGGAAGTGGTTATCCCAGAGCTCGATTTGAGTCTATTTTCTGCACATATTATTTGCTTGATCCCTACTCTTCTTTATGTTATGGAGAGTAGCTCATGGTTAGAGCATGTGCATAATGGTAAAACACATGTTGAAAGGATGTCTCATTTTAACTCTCTATGACTTACCTCCCTTTTATAACCAGTGTGTGACTACAGGGAGCCGCCCTTGCTCCCGCGCCTTTTCGATCTTCAACAACTGTGAAACTCTGTAAGGTGACACTGGTCCAATTTTATGACAATACACCCTTCTTTTTGGGGGTATTTTTATGTGGTGGTTTTCTCCTAGTAATGATTTTCATATAAACAATAACTACAAAGAATAATGATGATTGAAATCATGTGAAGGTATAGTCCTGATGTACGGCGAACAAATGAAAACGAAAATTTTGCTTCAATAGGTTAAGCCACAAACTTGCTACCATATTTTAGAGCGGCACGGTTTTATGTTTCTTCATATATACACGTATATATGTCTCTCTTTGTGAACATTTTTTCACTTTATTATATTTCAAATCCACAGATCTTGTTTGAAGTGTGAATACACATCCTGTATGAAAAAATAGGGTCAGTCCTCGATCTACTGAAATAAAGGTAGGAAAGGAGGGTATTATAAAGGGGATCTTGGGGTCCTGACGAGAGCCGGAAAAGAGACAATAACCGGCAGAAACATGTCGACTTACATGCAGAGAGGAGGGGTGAATAGTTTATAACTAACCCTATCGCCACCATCCTCTATTTGAAGTTTTAATCCTCGCCAGGGAATCCGGGAATAAAATAGGAAAGTGGATATCCCAGAGCAAGTTTTATGGTTTAAATATTTTATTGGCATTTTCCGAAATAACAAACAGGTACAGCAGCAGATTTTAATCCTCAGGGCATACAACCACTGAAGGGCAGGACAGAATATAATTTCATGCTGAGGTTAAAATTAGTACAAAAAAAACAAAAAGAGAACAATTCGCGGAGTCTGCATAGGATTGCAAGCAGGTGTACTCAAGTCATTAAGAGGTACCATGAGGCGTCTTGAGCAAGAACTGGGGAGCCTTGAACGAGAATATGAACTTACAGCAGATAAGGCGACATTGGCAGATATTAGAACAAGGATCACAGAATACAATGAGACAGCAGAACAGGAAGTGCGGTATATGTCGCGTAGATGGACAGCTAGGTATTATGGGGAAGGAGGTAGGCCTGGGAAAGCATTGACGAACAGAATTGCAGAGCCCTGGGCCAAATCACATATTGTCAGAGCGATCACAGATGATGGCACTATTCGATATGACACGTCGGGTATACTGGGCTCTGTTGTGCAGTATTATCAAGCGCTATACACCAGTAAGCAGTCAGCGAACGCAGGGGAGATAGAGCAATATCTGGAGGATATAGCATTAGTGTGGCTATCACATAGGCAACAGGATTTTTTAATGCATCAAATAACTCTTGATGAAATTTGGTAGGCCATCACGGCATTACCTAATGGGAAAGCTACAGGCACGGATGGCTTGCCTGCAGAATTTTATAAGGAATATATTGATCTGTTGGCTCCATATCTCCATGAGATGTATATGGAGGCCTATGAAACACAACAACTTCCACCCACACTTCGCGAAGTGCTGATAATAGCATTATTGAAGCCTGGAAAGGAGCCTGACCGATGGGGATCATATAGACTGCTATCACTCATTAACACTGATGCCAAAATTTTGGCAAAAGTGTTAGCCACCAGACTGCGACTCCTCCTCCCCGTAATGGTATTTCCAGACCAGTCTGGGTTTGTACCAACTCGCTCTACGTCGCATAATCTGCGAACGCTATTTACAGTACTGCATATACTAGAGCCTACATTGCCTGCGGTAGCGGTCCTACTGGACGCTGCTAAGGCGTTCGATTCCATCGCGTGTAAATATATGTTTGCGGTCCTACATCGCATGGGGGTGCCCCTCATTTATACGAACTGGATCAAATTATTATACACAGACCCAGTGGCGAGAGTGCGCATCAATGGACAGACATCTGATACATTCCAGATACAGCGTGGCACCAGGCAAGGATGCCCATTGTCATCACTACTGTTCGCTTTTGTACTGGAACCATTGGCATGCATCTTGCGCCAAAGGTATGCGCCGGCAAAACTACGCTTCTACCAACGGCCCCTTGCGATATCAATGTACGCGGACGATATGGTCTTATACGTTCGTGAACCTGACACATATCTAGAACAACTTTCCGAGAGTATGTCCGATTTGAATGGCACTCAGGGCTTGGTATTAACTGGGATAAATCAATTATTCTCCCACTCACTGACAGTACGCCACGCATGGAGCTCGGGTATCCACTGGAATGGAGCACAGACCCAGTAAAATATCTTGGAATATGGATCCACAAAGATCCACATGTGGTTATACAGACCAACTATGGGAGGGCAATCACTCGGCTTGAGGACCAAGTAATTAGGTGGATAAAGCTGCCATTGTCGATTGCAGACAGAATAGCGCTGATCAAGATGATTGTGCTGCCGAAATTTTTATATTTATTCTTGAATATCCCCATTCGCTTGACACAACACTTCTTCACCACACTTCTCATCATGTTAACATGGGGAGGGAAGAAGCCGAGAGTGAAGTGGAAACAGTTAACACTCCCATATGATATGAGTGGATTCACGCCACCAGATCTCAGATTATACTATCTCTGTGCCCAGGCGCATTATGCCTATTATTGGCAACAAGCTCCTGATTTCACCCCACATGTAGCTGTGGAGGCGGATGCGGTCCACCCCATACCACTTAAGGCAATGCTTGTAAATAATAGTACAATATTTGATAAAGGAGAAATAGACTCGGTACAATGCATAGTTAAACGCGTGGAAAGAGCTTGGAAAACGAGCACAGAAACTCCCGTTATATGCTCCAGCTATGCCACTTCTGCACCATACTGCAATATCAGTGACGACTGAGACTGGATCAGTCAAGATCCTACATGACGCGGGAATACGCACAATGGGTGATATATTTTCAGATGGGAAATTCATAGATATCTCGACGATCACAGCGGAGGGACACGGCACTGCGATGATGATCTTTCTCTATACCAGATTGAGAGCAGCTGTATGTGCGTTATACTCTTGTTTTCCGGCGGAGCCACAAACATTGGGGGCCCTGCAATTAATTTACACAACGCAAACCAGAGCTAGGCTAGTCGCACGTCTGTACCCTGTTTCACAAATAGAAGAGGCAGCTGAGTTGGAAGGACCACTAGAAAAATGGAATGCTATTCTCGCGGAGCCATTAACGATAGATGACTGGAAGTCATGTTGCAGGCTGACGGGGCAATTAACTGCAAATGGGAACCTTAGAATCATTCACTTTAAATATCTACATCCGATTATTACATGCCTGCTCAGCTTCACAAATGTGGGTTACGAGAATCTGCCTGCTGTGTTCGATGTAATGCGCCAAGCGCAGATTTCCAACACTTAGCGTGGACCTGTCCAAAGGTCAATGAGTTCTGGGTACAAGTCACGCACACCCTGACAAAAATAGTGGGGGAACCAATAGAATGCACGGTGCAAATGTGTTTATTGGGGAATGTTACACGGATACAAGTTATTAATCAGAAACTGGTGGCTATAGCACTACTATTAGCGAAACGAAGAGTCTCCATTCACTGGGGCGGGAGGCCCGCACCAACACAAAAACACTGGTTGAAGGATATGGTGTATTGTAGAGACCAACTTACCTGCTATGCTGAGGAATTGACAAGTGCATTCCGACCACGTGACATATGGGGCCCGTTGGCTTCCTATTTACTGAACACGCTTGATGACTAATAGTTTAATATGTATTGTAAGTGATATGTTACTCTTCCTAAGCTGCAACCTGTGTTCAAAATATGAAGATAACTTTTTGATGTAAAGTACCAATCCAATCATTTGTGCTTTGTAAATGTATGAACATGATGATGAACCATCTGGTTGTTAATTTACTAAAAACTCAATAAAAAAATTTAAAAATTCAAAAACAAAAAAACAAAAAAAAAAGAGAAAGAAAAGGAAATATACCCTACAAAACTCTGCCCCCCAAAACCCCCCACCCCTCCCCACTCACCTTCATGCGATACCAAAACCATTGTGTGGATGGGAATTTATTCATTGCTCCGTATGCTTCTCCGGCTGGGGGGCCTCTAGAAGATGCAGGAGTCTGAGATATTTGGGACATGTCAGCTCGTGGAATTCCTGCGAAAGTAGTCACACAAATGGACCCCACAGCTCCAGAAATCCAGACCCCTTCCCTGCCAGTGACATTGAAATCTTCTCCATTCCCAGAATGTGCCATATCCTGTGCAACCAATTTGTATGCATGGGAACTAGCGCGGCACCCCAATGAGCTAAAATGGCCTGGGCCGCCGCCCCCAATGGCATCCCTATTTGCCGGCCTCGGGTAGTTCTTAAGGGGTATGTTAATGGGTTCGAGAGACCCAGCAACACATAGGTTGGGAATCGTGGGAGCTGTGTATCAAGATGTTTGTCTATGTCGTCTATGACCTGTGTCCAGTATTGCTGGATCCACGGGCAATCTCATAGTATGTGCGTCAATGACCATCGGCCTCCACATCCCCGCCAGCAGCTTTCGCTTTGCGTGGGTTTGAGTTTGTGTATCCTAACCAGGGTGTAATACCAGTGTGTCGTCCTTTGGGTCAGCATCTCTGTGAGGACCGTACTATATGCAGTGTGGCGTGCCCTTTAGGCTATGCCCTCCCAATCTTTAGCGCTCAGGGACAGCCCTAATTCCTCCTCCCACCTTGCCCGCCCAGCATGAAATGTATGAACCTGTGTTCGGAGTAGAATAGCATATAGCTCTGAGATCAAGCCCTTATCTGATGACTTGACCAAAAGCCACCTGTCGTACTGAGTTAAGTGGCGTGAACGTTAGCGCAGTTTGAAGGGTGTGTGATCCAGTGTCTTAAATGTAAATAATGAAATCGTTCCGATTCCGGGAGCCCAAAGTCTTTGCGCATTTGAGGGAAAGAGAGTAAGCCCTCTGAATCAAAGAAATGGCCCATGGAGTGACATGCCGATGCTTTCCAGGTTGCGAAACCTGTCAGCGTGGTACCCGGGGTAAAGTCCGGGTTCTCGAAGAGGGGTGTCAACAGGGATGGATAAGTGGTCAGTCCCATTTTAGTACTAGTGCCGTTCAGGCCGTCATAGTCGTCCGGGTTATCGGGGACAGGTACAGGCCCCGGGGTCCATGTGTTTTGGGAAGAAATGGGATCTTCCAGAGGGCCGTACCTGCGATTGCTCTGTCCTGAAAGAGCCAGTGCTTCTCGGACTCTGGGCGGCTCCATTCCACTTGATATCGAAGTTGCGCCGCTTTGAAATATAGATGTAGGTCTGGTATGCCCAAGCCTCCGGAGATAACTCAGGGAACGCTTCATGCATGGCTTCCTACCCTGCCAGATAAACGGTGCTAATTCTGACTGAAGTTTGGCGATCGTGCCCCGTGGAGGGGAGAGGGGCAGGGTTTGAAAGAGGTACAGTATCTTAGGAAGGGCAGTCAACCAGGAAATTTGGAGTTGTTTTCACCTCCCTAGGTCAAGCCGTATGTGTTGGAAAAGCGCCTTATAGTTACTGTCCACTGTCGCTTGGACTGTAGAGGCTAGATTGTTCCCTAAGTATGGAATTGTCCCTGAGGCCCATAGGATAGGGAACTGGGTCGCGAGGAGATCGTCTGTGCTTTGGGGTATGGAGAGATTAAGTGCTTGAGACTTATCTATGTTTATTTGGAACCCTGATACCACCCCAAAAGCCTTCAGTTCCACCATAAAGGCCGGTAGGGAAGTAATCGGGTTCACCAGAGATGCCAGGATATCATTGGCATATAGACTGATGGAGTGCCTGTCACCTCCGAATGGTACTCCGGTAATATCAGGATGGTCTCGAATCCTCTGGGCCATAGGCTCCATGTAAAGAGCAAATAACAACGGGCAAAGTGGGCAGCCCTGTCGGGTGCCTCTATGTATTGGAAAGGGAGCAGAGGTGTAGCCATTAAGCCGGACTGTTGCAGTAGGGGCTTGGTAACAATGCAGAATGCAGGTTCTGCACCTGTCCCCGAACCCAAAGTGTTTTAGAGCTTGTTCGAGGTATGGCCAGTGTACCCGGTCAAAGGCCGTCTCGGCATCGATTGCTAAGAGCATATATTCCTCTTGGACCCTGCCCGACTTTTCTGTGATATGCAGCGCTCTCTTGGTGTTATCAGTAGTCTGTCGGCAAGGGATAAAGCCTGCTTGATCCGGATCTATCAGAAATGGGAGGTATGTGTTTTATTCCTATGGGCTATAATGCTCATGTATAATTTTAAATCAATTGAAAAAATTAAACAAAGGTTGGCCCAGCACTCAAATAAGTGAAATATGAGTGACGATTGATAATAAACCTTATTCACAATGCAACAAAACGCAGTCCGTCAAGATCTTCCCAATCAAAGAAAGGCACTGGTAGATTTTGATTGTAGATACAAAAATTCTTTTATTCTTTATTGATATACAAGTTCATTAAATTCATGATCGCCGACGCGTTTCGTTCTTTTGCAGACTTCTTCAGGGCTAAAATATATACAAGCAGACAAAACAATATTTAGAACCAGACGGAATATAGCTCCAAGAGAAAATTCAAGGGAAGACCACTAATAAGCACAAAAGTTGACATAGTTACACAAACCAACATTGGTATGTGGATGTAATATTCATGAAAGAAGAAGCACATAAAGAGCGCAAGAGCCCAAAATTATCACAATTGGTCTGTAGATGAACAATATTCCTCACCCATCCAAATATATCTCAGTACAATAAATACCCATGAGAGAAAAACATTTTTTTTTTACAAATAACATGTATTAAACAAAACAATAAAGAAATCCAAACGAAGAAACCAAACATCTGAACCTGCTATTTAATCATGTAGGCATACCTTGCTGTAGTCAACAATTTCTTGAGATGAGATATTTATAAAAATTCAATCAGGTCAGAATTGCAGAGTAAGTCAATCTGAAATAGAGTAAGACACAAATTGTCCTTCAATTTATTAATACCGGTGTCAAGTTCCATTTCACCTAAGTTGCACAGCATTGCTAAGCAATATTTTTCTAACACAAGAACAATAGTTGCATGCTGCTATTAGGTTCATAGTGTCAAGTTCCGTTTCGCCCAAGTTACACAGTAAGGGCCCGATTCACAGAACTAACTTAAGACAAAATCCTAAACTTACTACCATTTTGGTATTCACAGAAGGCACTTACTCATTTTGGTATTCACAGAAGGCACTTACTCATCAATGAGTAAGTGCCTTCTGAGGCACTTACTCATTTTGGTATTCACAGAAGGCACTTACTCATTGATGAGTAAGTGCCTTCTGTGAATACCAAAATGAGTAAGTGCCTTCTGTGAATACCAAAATGAGTAAGTTCTGTGAATCGGGCCCTATTTTTCTAACACTGAAGAACAATAGTTCAATACTACTATTAGGTTTGGAACAAAGATGATTGTAACATATTTTTCTAACACAAATTGTCCTTCAATTTAATAATACAGGTGTCAAGTTCCATTTCACCTAAGTTGTACAGCATTGTTAAGCAATATTTTTCTAACACTCAAGAACAATAGTTGCATGCTGCTATTAGGTTCATAGTGTCAAGCTCCGTGTCGCCCAAGTTACACAGTATTGTAGGACAGTATTTTTCTAACACTGAAGAACAATAGTTCGATACTACTATTAGGTTTGGAACAAAGATGATTGTAACATTATCCCTCCTCAATTATGATATCCTCCATCTGCCACATTAGTCATAAGCATTACATAGTGAGCCAAGCATTTCAACACAAATGATGTCAAGCTCTCAAAAACACAACACTTCCAAAACGAATGTAAGTACAGACAAGATGTGAGGGCAGAACTTTAAGTGGAGAGGTTGATGATTGAACTTACGTCATATAGTTCTTTCAATTACATATGTCAAAATGATGTCCCAAAGTTTGACAAGACCTGATTAGCACGTGCAGTCCTCAAGCAACCAGTGATGTATGTAAAGAATTATATATGGAAAGAAAAAAATATATATATGTATATATAGCGCAATATAATGCAATTGGAATTCTATGGAAAAAATATCTAAATTAATATATTAATGATATGGGGAAACACTACATAAAGGTAGTGTCCAAAATTAATCTCATAATACAGATAATGTAAAAAGAGAAGAAAATTGATCAATATAGAGAACACGCTGCTAGTAACTCAGCGTGCCCGCTAATATTATGTAAATAAAATACGTATATGGACATATCAACGATATAAGGCAACCCTAGGTAAGAATAGTGTCCAAAAAATAATCTTATGATACAAGTAATGTAAAAATAGATAAAGATCAGTCTATATAGAGAACACGCTGCTAATAGCTCGGCGTGCCCGCTGATATTCTATGGAGAACATATGGATACGAACAAATCAATGATAAAGGAAAACACTACGTAAGGGTAGTGTCCAAAAATAGTCTCATAATACGAATATATAGAAGAAAAGGAGAGAATTAATCAGTTTGGAGAACACGCTGCTAATAGCTCAGCGTCCCCGTTCCAAACCAGCGCCATTTTAAATGGCTATTTTGTGATCATTCAATATCCGTGAACGAGCCCTCAGTCTGGCTACATTACATTACAACTAGGTCCCTTTTTTTCGTTGGACACACAAATGGAAATAGCAGATTCAGTGCACCCACCACAAGCCTTTAAGTCAAACAAACACGTGACCTGGCTAAAGCTTTAAAAATTGTGCCCGCTCAATATACGTAAGGGAAATGTATCTCCCGTGCTTCTGTGAGGTCGTCCGGTTCTGAAAGAAGAATCGAACCGGACGCCTCCGGGTGCCACAATATATACTCCCAGAAAATGGAAAAACCAGAATCACCTGTGGAAGAATGTATGTGAGTAGTGTCACAACGTCCAGCGCTTGTTGAAAGACGTCACTGCTCGCTGGTCACGCCATATTGGAAAGGTATCTGAATATCTTGAAAACAGTCCATGAGTTATAAATGGACCTTTAATCTGGGTTTACTATTGAAATGTTGCAAGAATATTTATATAAGGTAGACAAACACTTATTATTGCGCATTACTGAAAAACTGAAACTATTTGCAAGAATTATTAAATCGGCAGAAACACAGTCTCGCCATGTTAGAATGGTGTCCGAGTATCTTTAAAGCTGTCTATATGTTTAAAAAGGAGGTTTCATATTGAAATAATGTAGACCGACACTTATATTGTGCATTACTGGATATCCAAAACTATTTAGCAAGAATTGTTATTGAATCTGCAAAATCACGGTCACACCATGTTGGAATGGTATCCGAGTATCTTTAAAACAATCTATATGTTTAAAAAGAAGGGTTAATATTGACGTGTTCCAAATTTATCTATAAATCGTACACAGAAACTCTTATTCAAATAGTCAAATGAGCTACCGTCATAAAATCAAAAAGGCATCTGTAATCCACGCCATTTTAGAGTGCTATTTGAAATCGATAAATCCCAACTCAGCATATGAATTTTATTTTGTAAGGGGCACATTTAATGTCCCAACATGGATAAAGACAAGCACCATCCTACAACTATCAACAAGGCAAAATAGGATAAAATCAGCAACTACGTCCAACATCACACATTTAAAAAGTGAGAAGAGATATCCTACATGGCCAGTCTGATATATCTGTACGGAAGATGATCTATAGCATGAAGGGTGCAAATTATATACCAGTTCGACTCAAGAACATGTACAAAGCGAGTAGAATCACTTAGCAGACGAAAAAAGGATACAACAAACGGACAGACACAAGGAAAAAGTCTTCAGACCATACTCATGTTTAGGCACAATGGTCTCACAAAAAATAGTGAAACTCATTGTTAATGTTCAAACCGTGGGTCACAGCCCTCAGACGGCAGATCCAACGTGCCTCTGTTTGCCTGAGGTAATTAATCCTATCTCCACCTCTGTCATTTACACTGATATGGTCTAATGCATGAAAAGTAAAGTTGGTATTTTCAGGGTGAGTCATGTAAATTTGTTGTGCGACAGGGAATTTCTCACCCCTATTTCTAATACTCCTCACATCTTCCTGAATACGAGTCTTCAAACTACGAATGCTACTTCCAACATATACCTTATCACAGACACATTTTATCAAATAGACAACATACGTGGTATTCCAATTAATAAACGATGTAATCTTAAATTCTCTTGAGTTGTTGTATTTAAAACTGGTGAGTTTGTTCACTCCAAAATTACAGACACAGCAGTTCCCACACGTATAAAAGCCATGTGGTTTGTCAGGCAGCCAATTTCGAGATATAATCTTTGGTCTTCTTACAAAGCTTGGACACAAGATGTTTTTTATTGTTGTCCCTTTGCGGTACGTGACAAGTGGCTTTGATGTCACGATGTCGGTAGGAAGAGAGTCTGATTGGAGTAAATGCCAGTTTTTTCTTAATATATTGAAAATGTGGCCACTGTACATGTTGTATTCAGTAATGAAAGCAACCTGAGTCTGATATGTCTCATCACCCTGGCGGACCTTGGGACCAAGGGTATCCTTCCTATCCAATTTTTTTTTATTTTATATTCAGCTTTTTGGAGGCAATCTCTGTCATAACCTCTTTCCCCAAAGTCTCTTTTAATCTTGTTGACATTCCTTGCAAAATTATGGTCTTGACCGCAATTACGGCGAGCTCTTATCATTTCGCCATATGGTATTGCCGAAATAGTATATTTCAGGTGACAGCTTGTGGCATGTAGCACACTATTACAGGAAGTGGACTTCCTAAAGATGTCACTATGAATAGCATCACCGATTGAATACAGTCTAAGGTCCAGGTAGGTCATCTCTTGACTGGAACAGTTCATTGTAAGTTTCACGTTAAAGTTATTGACATTGAGATATGAAAGTACTGATGTAGTTCTTCCTTACTGCCCTTTCAAATTAGAAAGACATTGTCAATATACCTGACGTAAAAAAGAATGTTGTCAATCCACTCACTAGCCCCAGGACCCCAGGCATGCTCCATCTCATACAACCCCATAAAGAGGTTAGCATAAGATGGAGCGAACCTGTAGCCCATGGCAGTGCCCTGTCTCTGCAAGTACCAAGTTTGCCCATGAATAAACGCATTTTGTGTAAGAATCATTTCTGACATCTCTAATAGCATACGGGTATGCTGTAGATGGCATGCATTGCGTTTATATAGGAAGTTCTGCCCTCACATCTTGTCTGTACTTACATTTGTTTTGGAAGTGTTGTGTTTTTGAGGGCTTGACATCATTTGTGTTGAAATGCTTGGCTCACTATGTAATGCTTATGACTAATGTGGCAGATGGAGGATATCATAATTGAGGAGGGATAATGTTACAATCATCTTTGTTCCAAACCTAATAGTAGTATCGAACTATTGTTCTTCAGTGTTAGAAAAATACTGTCCTACAATACTGTGTAACTTGGGCGACACGGAGCTTGACACTATGAACCTAATAGCAGCATGCAACTATTGTTCTTGAGTGTTAGAAAAATATTGCTTAACAATGCTGTACAACTTAGGTGAAATGGAACTTGACACCTGTATTATTAAATTGAAGGACAATTTGTGTTAGAAAAATATGTTACAATCATCTTTGTTCCAAACCTAATAGTAGTATTGAACTATTGTTCTTCAGTGTTAGAAAAATAGGGCCCGATTCACAGAACTTACTCATTTTGGTATTCACAGAAGGCACTTACTCATTTTGGTATTCACAGAAGGCACTTACTCATCAATGAGTAAGTGCCTTCTGTGAATACCAAAATGAGTAGTGTTCAGAAGGCACTTACTCATTGATGAGTAAGTGCCTTCTGTGAATACCAAAATGAGTAAGTGCCTTCTGTGAATACCAAAATGGTAGTAAGTTTAGGATTTTGTCTTAAGTTAGTTCTGTGAATCGGGCCCTTACTGTGTAACTTGGGCGAAACGGAACTTGACACTATGAACCTAATAGCAGCATGCAACTATTGTTCTTCAGTGTTAGAAAAATATTGCTTAACAATGCTGTGCAACATAGGTGAAATGGAACTTGACACCTGTATTAATAAATTGAAGGACAATTTGTGTTAGAAAAATATTGTCTGACAATGCTGTGCAACTTAGGTGAAATGGAACTTGACACCGGTATTAATAAATTGAAGGACAATTTGTGTCTTACTCTATTTCAGACTGACTTACTTTGCAATTCTGACCTGATTGAATTTTTATAAATATCTCATCTCAAGAAATTGTTGACTACAGCAAGGTATGCCTGCATTATTAAATAGCAGGTTCAGATGTTTGGTTTCTTCGTTTGGATTTCTTTATTGTTTTGTTTAATACATGTTATTTGTAAAAAAAAAAAAAATTCTCTTATGGGTATTTATTGTATTGAGATATATTTGGATGGGTGAGGAGTATTGTTCATCTACAGACCAATTGTGATAATTTTGGGCTCTCGCGCTCTTTATGTGCTTCTTCTTTCATGAATATTACATCCACATACCAATGTTGGTTTGTGTAACTATGTCAATTTTTGTGCTTATTAGTGGTCTTCCCTTGAATGTAAAGAATTGGGTCTGTGCTATTATAATGATGTAAATGAGCTCCATGTTCTCTTGGAGCTATATTCCGTCTGGTTCTTTTGTATGTTACGTTGCAATATTTTTATGTATGTGTTGTACATAGTGTTTTGTCTGCTTGTATATATTTTAGCCCTGAAGAAGTCCGCAAAAGGACGAAACGCGTCGGCGATCATGAATTTTATGAACTTGTATATCAATAAAGAATAAAATAATTTTTGTATCTACAATCAAAATCTACCAGTGCCCTCAGTTGGATCTATATGTTTCAATTACTGGAGGCGGTAAACTTCGGCCCTCGCTTTATAGCGTATGTTAAGCTACTCTACACTAATCTCACGGCCTCTGTTCGCATAGCTGGCCATCACTCTGATCCCTTTCATATCCATAGAGGCACAAGGCAGGGATGCCCGCTATCCCCGCTGCTGTTCGCCCTAGCGGTGGAACCCCTAGCAGCATGGGTTCGAAGCGACCCAGTGCTCCGAGGGTTTGAATGGTCCCTATCGCACTCCGACCGCATGGCACTCTATGCGGACGATGTCCTCTTCTTCCTGACAGATCCATGGTTCTCGGGACCGCGTATCCTACAAATTCTCAGAGTATTCGGGGAAACTACCGGTCTACACACTAACCCCTCCAGATCCGCGCTCTTCCCAGTTTGCGGTAATCAAGGCCGAGGTACCTGGGCGGCACAGCTGACACATGCGACAGAGGGTTTCATATATCTGGGGATCTTCATATCGCCCTGCCCCAAGGTCTCATGGGCTAATAATATTGGCCCGCTGGTAACTAGTCTCACTAATTGAACGACCATTTGGTCCTCCCTCCCACTATCGCTGTATGGCCGGTCAGCCATCTTTAAGATGATCTCGCTGCCCAGAGTACTTTATAAATTACAACATTTCCCTTACAAGATTCCACGATCCTGGTTTGCACAAGTGAACGCGATTCTTAATAAATTTCTGTGGAATGAGGGTGCGATCAGAGTAGCTCTTTCCACTTGCACTCAGTCCACTTATTGTGGGGGAATCGCAGCAGCAGACATCTATGCCTATTATGTCGCCTCTCACGTCCTGATAATCAATGAATGGTGGTATAACTCCCCCGCGGACCCGGATTTTGCACTTGAGCATGCTGCAATGGGTAGGACCCATCTCCTCCAATTCCTCTATAGCTCTAACACTCTTGACGCATTGCCCTCGGCGTGTAGGGTGGTGATTCAGCTCTGGCGGGCCACAGTCCGACAGATGGGATGGCACGTGACACTAACCCAAACGACCCCCCTGTGGCATGGCACGTATCTCCGCCCTGTGGCGGCCCTACAGGGTTTCCGCGGATGGGACTTGGTGGGGATCTCGACCTTGGGGTATGTCATGCGGGGCACCGCATTAAAATCGTTCCAGCAGCTTCAGGGCGACTTCCAACTACACAAGACCCAGTTCTACAAATATCTTCAACTTCGGCACGCTTTGACCCCCCTGATTCAGACCCTGGAGTCCCTCCCTGAATTCCATCCCCTTGAGGGGCGCCTCTTAATGGGGGACTTAGGCCTACATAAAATTAGACAAATATATCAAACATTGACAACTCATACCCGAACCACCCTCGACAAAACTAGAAGCGCATGGCAAGAAGACATTCCCGACCTGACGGACGATGACTGGGCGGAGGCCATCGCCAGCCCTCGGGGCGCGGCGGTATCTACACGGTTCCGTCTCACACAATTCAAATATTTACACCGCGCATACTATACCCGAACCAGACTCCGGGCAATGGGTGCTATCCAATCCCCTACATGCTTGAGATGCAAGAGGGAGGAGGGACATTTTTTCCATATGGTATGGGGGTGTTCCGCATTGCAGCCCTTCTGGCGGGGAGTCTCCTCATGCCTTAGTAATATATTATCATGGGAACTTCCCTATGATCCACGACTCTTCCTCTTACACAGCACCGACGAGATAGGGGCAACAGGTACAAGCAGCACTTACAACTTCTTGGCCCTCACTATTGCTATACGCGACATTGCACAGCTATGGAAGGGGACTTCCCCCCCGACCTTGGGCAAATGTAAGTTGGAGCTAGATAGGTGTATGGGTGCGGAAATTGCAGTATTTATGGCACGCGGCTGTCCCCAAAAACACCGCAAGATATGGGCCCGCTGGGCAGGGTACCGTGGGATTGAGCTCCCCCCGTTACCATCAATGGACCCCTAGCTGTGGTCATTGCGTAGGTATTTCTCCTAGTTGTATCACCTTTCCGCATTGGGCTAGTCTGTATTTCAAAGATTGTATTCTGGGACTGTTGATTAGACTCTTGAACTGTCTGCATATTGTTTTACTGTGTTTCCTGCATGTTGGCAGGATTGCAAAAGGACTTTTTTTTTGAAATAATAGTGTATTGCTGCGCATCCATGCTCTTTTACAGGTACATGTAGGGCGTTTGCCCAGACCTCACTGGAATAACCTAATAAAATTTGTTTAAAAAAAAAAAATCTACCAGTGCCTTTCTTTGATTGGGAAGATCTTGACGGACTGCGTTTTGTTGCATTGTGAATAAGGTTTATTATCAATCGTCACTCATATTTCACTTATTTGAGTGCTGGGCCAACCTTTTGTTTAATTTGTTCAAGTGACTTGTATGTCATTTCTTTGGGGCACATGGAGGCCATGCCCCAGGTACCAATCTCAAGATAAGAAATATAGCCTAGATAAGGTACCTTGACTGGTGCAGGACTTTTGCCCTGTCCTCCCCTTGTGTGTTGAGCTTTAATTTTAAATCAATATTCAAAAGGGAAATGGGCCTGTAAGAGCTGCAGCGTTGTTTATCTTTCCTCGGTTTGGGTAAGACTATGATAGAGGCCTTGAGCATTTGGCTGGGATCGTCCCGGGTTCGGAAAATGAGTTATAAAGTCTTTTTAGGATAGGTGCTAGTGATGAACAGAAGGACTTATAAAAGGCTGCTGAAAACCCGTCTGGGCCCGGCTACTTTGCAAGTTTAAGGCGCCCAATAGCCGCTATGTCCTCGTCCAGGGACTCCGCCTGTTCTTGGGTGAGTGCTGAGGTTTTAGCCCCCTTTAGGTATTGAGACCCGGCCTCTGCGTCCAGGGATTGATAGTTATATAAGTGCGCATAGAAGTCCTTAAAGGCATTCGCTATGTCTGGGCCGTCAGCATCTAGTTCTCCCTTGATAGAATAGATCGATGCTACGCCCTGTTCTTGTCTTTTAGCCCGGAGTGTGTTAGCCAGGCGACGGCCGCACTTGTCTCCCCCCACGTAGTACGAGTGTCGCAAGCGGAGTGCAGCATATTCCGCCCTGTCTGAGTCTAACGCTGCCAGAACCAGAGTTAGTTTTAGAGTCTATTTTCTGCACATATTATTTGCTTGATCCCTTCTCTTGTTTATGCTTGTATTGTTTCCCCCTCCCTATTGCTCCACCCCATGCGTTGGTCTGCGCAGGGGTGTTGTTTAGCAGCCCAATGATGAAGCATGCCAGAATTTTGTGGGTGAGGGCAGTTTTTCAAACATATTAACTTTGCCATAAGTCTTTAGGAGCAAGTTATAGTTTACTTCTACTTCTCTTTGTGTGTAGTTAGAAGCAGCTGGAACCATCAGTTAAACATAAACTTAACATGTTAGGCTTCCTCAACCCCAACACAGAAACAAATACACTTATACAGAGCCCAGTCAAACATCCAGTTACCTCTATAAATACAACCCTCACATTCACTAATCAAGTAACAAATGATTTAAATATCACTTATCTTAACACAGGCTCCATGGTTAAACATCAGCTAGAAATATTTAATCTTCCAAACACAGATTCCCCGGATATACTGTTCATGACAGAGACATGGCTCACGGACTAATCAAATCCTGACATACTAGTGGCATTACCTGGAAACTACTATCGCTTGAATGGCAGTAGACCAACTGGGAAACAAGGGAGTGAAGTGGCAGCAGCTATTAAAAGGGACCTGAACTTCACTTCTCTCACCTCGTTACACATCACACCAGCTGACAGTATCATGATCAAACTGGACTCGCACACCTCTTCGTTGATGTGCGTACTCATTTATAGACCGCTAAAACCCATGCAGGAATTCCCTAAATGCCTAGCAAACATCATGTCTTTACTGACCATTGATTATGCATAAATTCTATTCATTGGAGACATGAATTACTGGGCAAATGATGAAGTGGGGGGAAGGACTCCAAGGATCTGACCGATATGCTACACAGCCTCAAACTCGGACAACATATATCTGTGCCTACACACACAAAATGACACACGCTGCACCAGGTTTAGTATATAAACCTTACCATATCTAATCTTTCTATTCATCCATGCATATGGTCAGACCACTATTTAATAAGTTTTACATTACGCGAGATCACCCTACCCAAATCTATTACTCGCCCTAGGAACATGACTAGAAACTGGAATCGTATTAACATGAACTCATTCTGCAACACATTGGCATCTAATTTGCCCTCCGGGACGGAGAACCTGGATGAACTTGAGGAAGCAATTTCAAACTGGCAAAGGACGGCCAGTAATATACACGCCCCGCTCCTAAAAACTAGATCTACCCGCCGACACGATGCGTCCAAATGGTTCTCAGATGAGTTAAAGATAGCCAAACTAAAAATGCGTCAGGTAGAATGGAAATGGCGAATAACATATTTGTCAGAAAATAAGGAGCTTTTTATTCAAAGCATGAAAGATTATAAAAAAAGCCATCCTACAGGCTAAAATAACTTTTTTCTCAAACAAAGTTATGAACTCCAATAATAAAACAAAAGACATTTTCAATATAGTGGGGGAACTGTCTAACCCAGATCGAGTATTACTTCCGGTCACCCCTACACAGACATTATGTGATGACCTAAACTCCTTCTTTTTGGACAAAATAAAGAAAATACATACAAGACACCATTCCCTCTAGTTCATCAGACACGAAAGTTGCACAAGAAAATAGAAATCTCACATCTATTTCAACTTTTCCCCGCATTAGCAAAGAGCATCTAGCGGAACTAGTAATAAAAGTGAAATCTGGCTCCCCTAAAGATGTTTACCCCCCTCAAATACAAAAAACAATTTTTACTTTCTTCTCAGAAACCGTTTTATCACTATTAAATCTATCCCTCAAGCAAGGTTGTGTTTCCCTAGAATCTAAAGACGCTGTAGTAATTTCACTACAAAAGAAACCTGGTTTGGATCCACAGCTGCTAAATAATTACAGACCAATTCCCCTTCTCCCCTACCCAGCTAAAATCTTAGAGGCACACATAGCAAAACATCTCTGCTCATTTTTGGAAGATACTAATTATCTTGACCCCCACCAGGCAGGTTTTTGCCCCTCTCATTCAACCTAATTGGTCATCCTCTCAGTGGTGGACGACATAAGAGGCTGGGTAGTTGAAGGCAGCACTCAGGCACTGGTCCTACTAGATCTATCTAGGGCATTTGATACAGTGGATCATAGGATTCTGACTGATCGAATCGCAGCAGCAGGCTTAAAAGGAACTGCCCTACCCTGGATGAAATCCTTTCTTAAGGACCGCACCATGTCAGTTCGCCTCTTTTCTTACTGCTCAGCCAAAGTTCGTGTGAATTGCGGAGTACCCCAAGGTTCCTCTTTGTCCCCTCATCTCTTTAACCTCTATATCCGCCCCTTACACTCTTCAGCAGAAGAAGGCGAAAATATATAATTATGCCGATGACATGCAGTTGATTTTCACAATTGATGAGACATCAGACTCGAGGGAGTTCTTTCAGAACACTATGCTATACATCAGAGATTGGATGAACAGCAACCAGTTAAAACTCACCTCTGATAAGACAGAGATCGTCATAACTAATAACAAAAGAAATCACTGGAACCCTGCCTATTGGCCAACAGAGATGGGCCCCTTCCCACCCCCTAGGACCGCCGCAAAAATTCTAGGTGTTCACATTGACCAGAATCTGTCCATGAAATCTCAGATAGGCATTGTAAGGTCTTCTTGCTTCCTCCAACTTAGGAAAATCAGGAGAATCTTTTCTATGGATGCAAGCATTCAAATCATCATTTCATTACTCTTATCTAGAATTGACTACACAAACGCTCTCTACTTGGGACTCCCAAAAATCTAAATCATAGACTCCAAATAGCACAAAACCAAACAGCAAGAATCGTTTTTCAACAACCGAGACACCTCCACATTAAGCCACTGTTGAAGAAGCTACATTTACTCCCAGTGGCTCAACGTACTATAGTTGAAACATTGAACCCCACATTCCTAGTTCTACCTGACACATTATCAATACATAGCCTAATTGTGTATAACATATCCTATTTTTTTTAAAACAGATTTCATTGGGGTTTTACTGAAGTACATTAAATTTTTCATGTGTTCAAGGCATATAAGCACCTTACCAGCTTACAGTTCCATCATCTCTGTTCTATTGCAGTTTTTATTCAACTCCCCCTATATAAGTCTCTTAATTGCAGCCTGGTAAATCTAGCAGTGCATGAGCACGTCTACTGGCTCATCTATTGGTCTTATTTGGGTCGGCCTGTAGCTAGAGTGGCCACGTGCTGTTTGCCTTCTCCTATTATCTTTGGGTCTTTGCGCCTTCTTCTCTGTCCGGCGACGGTGGGCCAGAGCGGTTTGTTGCTGTCTCATCCGAGTCTAGCGCTCGTACGTCATCTACTAGTCTCCCCCAAGCCCTTGCAGCTTCCAGTGTTCCTATACCTCGTCCCGCTTCTCTCAGCAGTATTCTGTCTTCTGCGCCTGCCCACTTCTCTAGTTCTCTTTTCCAAGTCCCTATTCTCGGTCCCCGTGCCGACTTCCAGTTCTTAGCGATTTCTTGCTTAGATAATATTTATGCACGGTCCTCGAATCTCCCAGTAACCTTTGTCTTGGCCGTATGTGGGAACCAGCTCAATAAGCATTAGCCTGGTGTGTGTGGTATCTCTTTATCTATAATATTTCCTACAGTGTCTACCATCTCCTCCCAAAACGCTCGGAGACCAGGACAGTCCCATAACATATACAATACCTGTGCCTCTCTTTCCCCGCACCTTGGGCAAGCTGCCTCTTCTGCTTGATAGTATCGTCTGATTTGCACGGGTGTGAGGTACGCTCTGTGTAAGACATAATAGTTTATCAACTTAAGTCGCGCATTTCTTGATATCTTAAGGGTCTTTTCCACAGGGGCCCCCCCAACTCTCCTCCGGAATCGGTACTCCCAGGCCCTCCTCCCACTGAAGCCGTAATCGCTCCATGGGTCTCTGGATGTCACTCCTAATCCCTCTGTAAATACAGGAGATCATTTTAATTCTACCTGCCGATAGGGCCACATATCTACAGCAGTCTAGCACCAGCGGCTCCGTGGATCCAGTGCCCCAATGCTTCTTAAACGCCACGGTAAGGGCTCTGTGCATCAAGAAGTGGCCTCGGGGGAGGTCAAACTCCTCGCAGGAAGTCCTCAAAAGGAAGCATCTGGGAGCCTTGGAATAGGTCTCCCACACTGTCACTCCCGCCTCCCTCCAGTCGTCTAGTCTCGCCCAGTTCCCTCCGTGCCGTAATTACCTGAGCATTTCCAGAGGTAAGTCTGGGGAGTAGGGGATTCTGCACTGGGCGCGCTGCAACCATCTGGTCCAGCATCGGGTCACTGTTTTTGTCTCTTCAGTGTCTGTGTGCGGTCGTCGCTTCAGTTGTAATAGTATTCTCGCCAAATCTGGGGTCTCTGGAGCAAACCGCCATTGTGTCCAACCTGGGTTTCTACTGGCCACCAGCCACCTCACAAACCATTGGAGCTGTGCCGCAAGGTAGTATGCTTCATGGTCCGGGCCCGCTAGACCCCTGTCACTGTGGAGCGATGCACGTTGCTAAGGCTACACATCTACGGCCGGATCCCCATATAAACGTTATAAGTTGCAAGTTCAGATCTCGAAATGTCGCACTCTGGATCCATATCGGAAGGGTCCCAAAAAGGTAGAGCAGGTGCGGAAGTGCCACCTTTTTTAGCAGGGCCAACCTTCACTCCACGGACAGCGGCAGGGAGCCCCAGAATTCCGTAGAGGAGTGGAGGGATCGTATCCCCCTGCCCATGTTGCCCTCCACTAGATCCGCAGCTCTGTGGTATACTCTCACCTCCAGATATTCCAAGCAGGTGGGCTCCCATTGTAGGCATCCCAATCAATCCGGAAGGGGTCTATGTGGAGTCTCGATTTCTACCAATTCACTCTCAGTCCCGAGAGGTGAGCAAACTCATCTAGCATATTTTTGGCGCCTCGTAGATCCTCCTCTGTATCTCGGAGATAGAGCAGTAGATCATCCACATATAGAGCAATATGGTAACGGGTCCCCCTTACCTTCAGCCCTACATAGTCTCGCCCCAGCCAGGGTATAACATATCGTCCCCCTTTACAACACGTTATGAACAGAACATTCATACCTATACAATGAGAAGTGATTAAAAGTTAAACAAGAAAATACATTGTACAGGAGAATACAAAGGAAGGAGTAAAAAATAAAGACTTCATGGAAGGTTCTACATGAAGAAATATCCGAATGAACCTTGGAAAAAAAAGAAAGGACTAATTTTACTGACCATAACCAACCAAGTATGCGGGTGGTTGGTGACTTCTGGCACTTCTTGGTATATTCACACCTTGACTGGATCCTGTCGAAATTTTCACCACCGCATCTCCTTTACCTCGGGCAGCTTCCACAGTGTTACTAAGCTCTCCTGTTGAATTGCACATATCCTCATCAGACATTAACATAAAAGCAGTATTACCTTGCACTTCATGAATCATTCCTTGACCACCTGTTTGATACAAGGCCACTCGCCTATTTTTCCAGCTTTCACCATTTTCCAGAACCACCGAATAGCGATGAACCTGTTTAATCTTAAAAGGTCCTCTGAACTTTGTGAAACCACCACCCTTCTTACCACATCGAAGTTTCACCCACTCTTCTCCCAAGATGCATTGAGAGCCCCCTATTTTGGCACGCCTCCCATCTTACCCCTTGTCCCATCCGACCCTCTCCTTTAAACAAACAGGACCTAACTTAGTACCTGGAAGTCTTCCCTGCATCATCACAAACGGGGTTTCATGAGTCGCATCATGATCGATGGTGCTATAGGCCCACACCATCTCAATGATCACCCTCCCTACATGTTGACCCCCAACGACTTCTATCTGAGTAGTGCCTTTGACCATCCTATTCGCCTATTCCTTGACTCTGTCACTTTGTGGGTTATAGAATGGAGTACAATTGAGCCAAATACAATAGGATTCCAGTAAATGACGCATCTCACCCGGGATCAATTGCGTACCATTAACGGTTATACTTATGGAGGGAACACCGTCTTCACTAAAGATTTCTTTCATCAAAAGTACAGTGGCTAAAGTGGTAATCTCCCTCATGAACTTCACAATCAACCACTTAGAATGTACATCAACCACTACCATTGCATACTTCCATTCATTCCTCAATTCATGCATGGGCCCAATAAAATCCAAGCTCAATGTGTGCAGTGGTTTACCAGGATCAAATATGTGACCCATGTGAGATTACACTCCCACTTTCAGCATCTTCTGGCTCCCCTTGCATATGCCACACTTCTCCACTCATCTAACTACTTGTTCGTCCATACTAGGCCACCAGCAATTCCCCCTTAACCTTTTCCTTGTTGTGGACTGTCCCAGGTGTCCCTTATGCGCTATCTTTATTTCCTTTGGTCACAGCCCACTTGGTCTTCGTCGCCAATTCTTGCACCCAGTAACAGAAACACACCAGACAGAGGTGAGTTAAGTTGGTTTATTTCAAAAGACTCTATCTACAACTTGAGCATTGCTATCTCTCAGCCAATCATACTCCAAATTACATCCCTGTCTTGCTTGCTTCAACTCAGAGCACAGGTGAACCCCACTTTCCTAGTTCTACATGATACATTCTCGAAACATACCTTACTGTGTATTACAGACATAGCCGCCTGGCAGTAGACACAGTGTTTGGCCACCCAGCATCGCTGCCCTTCTCACTTTACAGTACCACTGAGACCTTCAGCCTCTCCCCATTACCAATTGGAAAGGGACTGTATCCCCAGGTGGAAACCACTGAACTATAAGTTGTGATTAACAAGTAGGTTTACACTTTTGTTGCTATGGTACTTATTCTCTCTTTCAGAAGGAGATACTACTTCTAGTTTTACAGAATTATGGTACTTGATCCTCATATTTTCTTTGGTGATAGGGGTTATTTCCCTCTATCATGGTGCTCCCCAGAGCAGTGGTGGTTGTTAGTTTTAGTAGGGAGGGGGTGCAGGGGGTCACACACACACACACACACGGATACACATACACATTTACTCATACACGTACACACACAACTCACACATATTCACAACACTCACAAATACACATACATACATACACACATGTGCGGACCAAACATCAAAAATCATAACACCTAGCTTCACTGCAGCTTGGGAGAGAAGCCTGAGATGTCCCAGGAGAGTTGGGACTGCTGCCTTCCCTCATTGACTGACTTTAGGTGATCAGTGAGACTGCTGACCCTCCCCAGTCTGTGACGAGGTGTCGCTGATTGTACTCGGCCCTGGGCACTTCAGGGCTTAAAACTTAAGCGTCCAGGTCCGAGGCTATTGGTGATGCTCCCCCATGACATAAGCGGGAGGGCCTCAGGACACTTTTATCAGGCTGAGAAGGTTACGCTCACAGGGCTGTGAAATTCTCAGCCTGGCAAAGTTCAGCTCAGGCAGCCAGGAGCCAGCACATTTAGCGTATGTCAAACCCCTGCCTGCCTGATCTGAACAAGAAGAGTTGTCAGTCAGGCTAACCTTTCCTCAGCCTGACAGGCACTCTGTCAGGAAAACTGCAGGGGGGTAGCCTAACACTTTGAGCCAGATTTCACTGGAGTACCACATATACATGGTCTTGCAGCTCTAGCTTAACTTGAACAAAGGTTTTGTTACTGTGAGTGCTTGAATGTGTCCCAGTCTTCTGGTTCTGGTAAATGCCCACTGAAGCAATCCCCAATTAAAATGATACACTTGATTGCTATGCCAATATTTTGATTTCATTTTGTGTGTATTTTGTTTCAGAAGTTGCATTTAGCTTCATTCTTTGATAACAGAAAATTGATCGTCTGCTGCCTAAACTCTGTGGGTACAGCCCTTCAGACCCGCTTCCAGTCTGGAAGGATGGGGGCACTGGGTACTGCTTCAACCAGCTGGTGCTGAGTGCTCTCCCACACCTTTTGCTGGCTGTAACTAGTGCCTGCTAAATGGGCACTTGCAGGTAGGTATACAGCCTCTAAAATGAACAACCTTGGTTTTGCTCATCTAATCTAACATTTCACACCCTCAACCACATCCAACAGGCCACTGTTTCACAGGTGAATACAGTGATAGATATAAGGTTCTGTTACTTTCCTACTAGCTTAATCCATGACCCTTTGAGCTTTTAGAACTTTGCCTCCTTACAGAGAGTACTATATAACAAATAAAATGGGCTCAAGAAAGGTTTACTGCATTCAAAACCACTTGTGTGGACAAAACCTATAGGTTTTAAAAAGAACCCTCACCCACCAACCTAGTTGGTGGCATGCTTCATCATTGTGTTCCCACCTAGGGTGCCAAGTGCATCTTAGGTGGGCTTCTATGCCTGATTTCAGCGGAGCTGGTTTTTATAGTGGCAGATTGTGAAGGTGGTGAGTTAAAATTGTCTACAGGATCCCCCTCCTAGCCAGGAGTATTTTAATAATGGGGTCTTGTGGCAGGATTAAAAAAGAACTGTGGATATCTGGGAGAAATAATTGATCTCCTGGATCCTAAAAATTGGCCTACATGTTTCAGCCGAATGGAAAACGTTGGTGAGAGTCTTTCTTCAGGACCATACGTGAAAAAAACAAAAATTATTAGACTGCTGTGAACGCACACACACTAAGCAGTGCTAAGTGGTGGAGAAGTTCTCTCTATTTTTAGTCTTTTCGGTGAAACAGTAACTTACGGTTCACACCTAACTTGTACTTGTGTCGCTCTATGATTGGGCGACATGGTTCCCGGTGGGGGGCAGTGCCTATAGTCACACTTTTGTCAAGGTTCCCTGCCCACGGCGGACGTCTATTCCGGCTTGCACAGGATCCCGAGGACCAATAGGAGAGGGACTCTGAATGTCTCTACCACCTGCAATACTTTGATATTGAAGCAGCAGTACCACCTTTGACTGCCTGGCCTTGTTGAGCCTGCTCTTCTTGCCACTACCAAACCACATGGGGGTAGGCAATGGCAAGACTAATGAGCGAGATGCTTCACGGGAGATAAAGAGAAAAAGGAGGTCAAGGCATGCTTATCAGCTATGTGAGTGGGCAGACCTGAAGGGTGGTGGCTGTAAGGAGAGTGTGGGATGGAGAACAGTGGCAAGGAAAAAGTAAATAGCACGTGGGTGAGGCTGCAGAGTTAACAAGCAGAGGAGGTGGAACAGGCTGTCACTGGGAATTCCCTGTGAAAAAAGATGAAAACTGGGCAAGCAAAAGTATGAATGGCAGTCATAGGGAGGTATATAACAGCAAAGTCCTAAATGGGCCTAGGCAACATTTTTGATATGCCAGCATAATCTTGTGTTTTTTTTGGCGTTTCACATTACGCGTGTTAGTCTAAATTCCTGAAATTACACCATTGCACATAGTTGTGCAATAAAAAAACTTTAGTGCAAGTTCACAAAAATACTTTGGTTAGTATATAAATGTCAATAGTTTGCATACAATTTACGTTAATGCTAGGGAGGTATCCTTATTTCATTTTTGTTTACCTTTGTCTATAGGTTGTCATTATTCTTTGGATTATGAAGATTGCTCCCCTGAAAAAGGGGTTTTTCACCGAAATGTGTTGCAGTGGTTTATAAATTATTTCATACTTCTAATTTCCACACATTGTACCAGCAATCAATGAAAAGGATCTGGATGGACACTAAGGCTTCAGTCTTACCTTTGAAGAAAATTATGAAGAAATTGTTAAAATTACATACTAATTGAACTGGAATATGTTAAAATATAGGAAATCATTCGCATTACTGTGTTGTGAGTAGGGCTCCCGGTTTTATGGTATTTATTTTTTGGCCATTTCCGTCTGTATTTATCCATTTCTGATGGATACATCTGCCTGTGGATTCCTCACCTTTTGAATTACCCCTGCGCCAGCAATCCGCGGAAATTCTTTTCCTAGCTCTCCTACGTCGACGAGAACGTCATAATAGCACGGCTCCGCTCACGACTCCGTATTACGTCATCAGAGCCATAAGAAGACCTCGTTGGCGTGCTGACGTCAGTTCCCTTTTTTCCGCGCCATCGACGCGTAACGTTTTTTTCTGGGACTCTCCATTTTCAACGAGATTACTTTGTTTCTAAAACGTCTTCTTCGTATTTCTGTAGAAATGGCTACTTTGAAGAAGTCAGGTTTCAAGCCCTGCAGAGAGTGTGGGGGTCATATGTCGATCACAGACCCTCACGACAACTGTCTTTGGTGTCTTTCTTCGGACCACGACGTCGAAGGGTGTTCGTGTTGTTGGATAATTAATCCAAAGGCGTTGAAGGAGCGTGAAGCGAAGCTCTTCATGGCAAAGGCGAAGAAAGAAAAGAGGGGTCGTAAGCGCTCGAAGTCGTCGACCTCGCATACCTCGAAGTCCAAGAAGCATAAGAAGTCAAAGAGGAGACACGGTTCTCAACGTTGCTCTTCGAAGGGCAAGGCTTCGAGGTCGGCTTCACCTGTTCAGCAACGTTGGGAAAAGGACTTTGTTTCTCCGTCGCCTTCTCCTTCTCCGCAGGTGACTCCGATCCACTCGCCAACTTCGAGGGGTTCGCCGGCGTCAAGAGGCTCTTCGGCGCCCAGAGGATCTCCGGTGCCCAGAGGGTCTCCGGCGCCCAAGGGTTCTCCGGCGCCCAGGGTGTCTTCTCCTGTACCTGCGGCTACACCTGAACGGGCGCCGACCTCACCGGCTCCGCATCCTCAGCTTCCAGTTCAGCCTCTGATGGATCCGAATCAAGGAGGCCCGGATCCTTACCCTCCTTTTCCTGTTCCAGGAGCGGATCCCTCGCATTTCCTAAATGCGTTGTATGGCATGTTTGCCAGGGCATCCTACCCTACCGGTGCGCCCTCTGGCCCCGTGGGTCCGCTTGCCTTTAACTTGGGTGTTCCCCAGCAGTACGCCCAGGCGCCTTTCATGCCTATTATGCCGATGGCTCCATCTTGGCAGTTTATGGCGCCGAGGTTTTCGACTCCGGATCCTCAAACCCCGTCTGGTGTCAAATCGGCGCCATCTCGGATTCATTCGGCGCCGTTGACTGTTTCTGAAGGTCTTCCTTCGACGCCGGCACCATTGTCACCGGCGCCGCGGCTGGTGCCGCAGACACCGATTCCGAAGCAGCGTTCCAGGAGGGAAGCACAAAGGCTGCTGGAAGAGGATGAGTACCAGCAGGAGGAAGGGGAGATATTCGACTCCGTGGACGAATTTGAGGGTCTGCAAGTGGCCAGTGGCTTAGATACTTCCCCGGAGTGGGAGCTCACTTCTCCAAAGTCTGTCCCCTCTCAGGATGTTGCTCCTTATCATCTGGTGATTAGGAAAGCTGCTGAATTGTTGGATCTTCAGTTGCCTTCAGCAGAAGTTAAGTCTAATATTTTGACTGAAGTGCTTAATACTACTTCATCAGTTAGTGAGCCTCTTCTGCCTTTCAATGAGGCATTGACGGAGCCTATCTTGGAGGTGTGGCAGAAGCCCTTGACTGCTCCTGCAGTTTCCAGAGCAATTGCAAGGAGATATAGGCCAGCTCCTGGAGATCCAGCTTTTCTTTCTGCCCACCCATCTCCTGAAAGCTTGGTGGTTCAGGCTTCATGCTCCAAGCAGTCGACTGGGTCCTTCCCTACCACCCCGGGGGATAGGGACTCTAAGAAGATGGAACAGTCGGCCAAGAAGGTGTTTTCCTCAGCAAGTATGGCGCTGAAGTCTACAAACGCCACTTGTTTGCTTGGGAGATACATTCATGCCCTCATGGACTCTGTTAAGCAATTGGTCCCTAAACTTGCTGAGGATGATCGTGTTCACTTTCTTTAAGGCTCTTTCGGATTCTCAAGCAGCTGCCCGACAGGTCATTCAGTCGGGTTTGGACACTGCAGATTCAGTTGCCCGGGTAATGGGTTCAATTGCGACAAGGAGGCATGCCTGGCTCAGTTCTTCTGGTTTTTCTCCAGATGTTCAGGCTACTTTGTTGGATCTGCCTTTCGATGGTGCAAGGTTGTTTGGTACCAAAGTGGACTCTGCTCTGCAGCATTTTAAAGACAGTAGGGCTACTGCAAGATCTTTGGGCCTGCAGTCTCAACCTAGAGGGTATGGCTACAAGAGGTATCGAGGCTTTGGGAAGACGTCTTCCTTTCGTGGCCGTCAGCAACCTCCGCAGCAACAGCAGCAAAATCTTCTGTACAGGTTGTACAGGGGAAAGAATAGAGGCCGTCTTCGAGGAGCCGCCCGGCAGCAGTCCTCCTCCTCTTCTCCTGCCCCCCCACTGGTACCACGGGAAAGCAGCTCTAGATCCCCCAACTTGGAGCATGTTGGTCCTGTAGGGGGTCGGGTGTCCCATTTTCTACAAGATTGGAAATCGGTTACCACAGACCGTTGGGTTTTGAATCTGGTAGAAAATGGGTACGCCCTTCCTTTTCTAGAGTTTCCTCCTCCTTACCCTCCTCGCCAGGATTGGTGTTCAGAGGACCATTTACTTCTCTTACAACAGGAGGTTCTTGTCTTGTTGCAGAAAGGAGCGATAGAGGTGGTTCCAGAGCAGGAAAGGGTTCAGGGATGTTACTCCCGTTATTTCTTGATCCCCAAAAAGGACGGTCGATTGAGGCCGATCCTGGACCTCAGGGTTTTTAATTTTTACCTCAGATAGGAAAAGTTCAAAATGTTGACCTTGGCTCAGGTTCTTCTAGCGCTGCAACAGGAAGACTGGATGGTGTCGATCGATTTGCAGGATGCGTATTTCCATCTTCCCATCCTGAAGACGCATCGCAAGTATCTCCGAATTATGGTAGGGTCGCAACACTAGCAGTTTGCAGTCCTTCCGTTTGGCTTTACTTCCACACCACGGGTCTTCATCAAAGGTGATGGCAGCACATCTCAGAAGGTCAGGGATTCCTGTTTTTCCTTATCTGGGTGACTGGCTGCTGAAAGCCAAGTCTCCGGAGATGGTGTTGCGCCACTTGCAGGCAACGATGCAATTGTTGTTCAATTTGGGTTTCTCAATAAATGTACCCAAATCTCACCTGGTGCCTTCTCAGCCCAGCCTGTTCATAGGGACAATACTGAACACTACTGTGTGTCGAGCTTTCCCACCTCCACAGAGGATTCTCGACATTCAGGAGATGATTCCTTTGTTTCACGATGGATCGGTTGTTCCAGTCCTGAAGGTCCTACGCCTGCTTGGTTTGTTCGCTTCCTGCATACTGTTGGTCAGTCATGCACGCTGGCACATGAGGGCACTCCAGTGGTGCCTCCGCAGGCAGTGGTATCAACACAACGGAGATCTCAGGGAGAACATAAGAATCTCCAAAGACACTGCAGCGGAGCTGTCTTGGTGGAGTGTGCAGGGCAACCTGTCTCAAGGAAAGCCCTTTCAGTCTCCTCCGTCGGTGACCTCAGTGATGACGGATGCCTTCACTCTAGGGTGGGGGGCTCATCTGCGGGATCTGGAGGTCAAAGGTCTTTGGTCTCCAGAGGAAAGGTTGCTTCACATCAACTTTTTGGAACTGCGGGCGATTCGTTTGGCACTGAAGGCCTTCCTTCCTTCCCTTTGCGGTCAGACAGTTCAGGTCCTGACGGACAACACTACCGCAATGTGGTACATCAACAAACAGGGAGGTGTAGGGTTGTATCGTCTCTGCAGAAAGGCTCTGCGACTCTGGTCCTGGGCTCAGGGCCATCAGATTTGTGTAATGGCAAATCATCTGGCCGGTGTGCTAAATGTTCGTGCGGACAGTCAGTTCTGAGGAAGGTTCGCCAAGACCGGGCCCAAGTTATATTGATCGCCCCGGATTGGCCAAGAAGGGTGTGGTACACAGATCTACTTCACCTCTCATCGCACCCTCCGCTCCGTCTCCCTCTCAGGGCAGACATCCTCGCAGTCGCAGGGGCAGGTTCTACACCCCCACCTCCAGAGCCTGCACCTTCATGCCTGGAGATTGAACGGGGCAACCTGAGTTCTTTCTCTCTCCCACCGGATGTGGTGGATGTTATTTTATCATCCAGGAGACACTCCACCAAGTCTATTTATCCCTCCCGATGGTCCAACTTTGTGAAGTGGTGTGGAGAGAGGTCCATTGATCCTTGGAAGGCACGTTTGTCTGATGTGCTGAGTTTCTCTCTTTCCTTGGCTCAGCAGGGTTTTGCTGTGGCTACAGTTAAAGGTTATTTGTCGGCTTTGTCGGCTTTCATTTGTTTGCCGGACCAGCCATCTTTGTTTAAATCTCCAGTTGTTATGAGGTTCATTCAGGGCCTAACCAATAAGTTTCCTCCCACTCCTTTCATTATGCCTCAGTGGGATTTGAATCTTGTTCTTACGTTTCTGATCGGTTCTCCTTTTGAGCCTCTTCATAGTTGTCCTTTGAGGCTTCTTTCCTTCAAAACGGTCTTTTTGATCACTATTAGCTCGGCCAGGAGGGTAAGTGAGCTTCAGGCTCTTAATTCTAAACCTCCATTCTTGACCATTCATGCAGAGAAGATAGATGGTTCTTAGGACCAGGGCTGCTTCCCTGCCTAAGTTGGTCACTCCTTTCCATTTGGGACAGTCTATTACCTTACCTACCTTCTATCCTCCCCCTCACCCTTCCAAGGAGGAGGAGATACTTCATCGCCTTGACCCTAAGAGGGTGGTCAGTTTTTACCTGGACAGGACCAGGGATCTAAGGCGTGATGATCAGCTCTTCGTGGGCTACATTGGACGGATAAAAGGAAAAGCTGTCCACAAACGAACACTCTCCAGGTGGATCATCTTGTGTATCAAGATCTGCTACGTCCTGGCCAAGAAGGAGCCGCCTGAAGGTATTAGAGCTCATTCCACCAGAGCTAAGTCATCTTCTTCTGCTTTGGCTATAGGTGTTCCTGTTGTTGATATTTGTAAGGCAGCAACTTGGGCCTCCCTCCACACCTTTGCGAAGCATTACTGCTTGGATTCTGAGGTTAGGAGGGACGGCCATTTTGCACGTTCTGTTCTGCAAGATTTTTTGATATAGTCAGGTGGACACCCTCCTCCGGAAGAGTAATGGCTTGGGGATTCAATTCAAAAGGTGAGGAATCCACAGGCAGATGTATCCATCAGAAGAACAAGTTACTTACCTTCGGTAATGCTTTTTCTGGTGGATACAGTATCTGCCTGTGGATTCCTCACAGACCCACAGGCCTCCCAGTTGTCGTCCTGTTTCTACCAAAAAAGTTATAACTGTTTGACATGAATGTTTTTAATATGTCATATTCATGCTTACAGTTTGCTGCTAGAAAGTGCTTTGTTCATTGGTTTTTTCCAATCTGTTGATGTATATGCTATGTGTATTTGTATATAAATTATGTATACTGTGTATACTTGTGAAAATGTTGTCGGTCCGCCCGTTTGCCTCGAGGGCATGGAAAAAATGGGTGGAACTGACGTCAGCACGCTGACGAGGTCTTCTTGTGGCTCCAATGACGTCATACGGAGTCGCGAGCGGAGCCGTGCTATTATGACGTCCTCATCGACGTGGGAGCGCTAGGAAAAGAATTTCCACGGATTGCTGGCGCAGGGGTAATTCAAAAGGTGAGGAATCCACAGGCAGATACTGTATCCACCAGAAAAAGCGTTACGGAAGGTAAGTAACTTGTTCATTTATTTTTTGGCCATTTTATCTGTATTTATTTTGTGTTTTGCGTATAAATGAAGTTGTAAAACTGTACATTTCCATATCTATTTAACTGATAGACGCACAATCATACTTTGATGTCTGTCGTGTTTTAGCTATTTAAGCTGCCAAATATTACATGATAATACATCCACTGGTAAATGCTAGCATTATACCATAAATGTATGTTGACATATGCCGTTATTTAAAGAAATTTAATCCTGTTTTTAATTTCCCATGCTGTCCATCTGCTCAGCTGCTGGCCTATAATTCATGAAAGACAGCACAGAGTCACTTAAAAGAAGCACCATTTATGTATTAATCCACTTTTAAAAATAAATGCAGACAGAAAACACATTGTTTTCTGTCTGTATTTATCTGTAAAAATCCGTAAAAACGGAAAACAGGGAGCCTTAGTTGTGAGATACTGTCCAGGTTGCTTTGTTATACATTTCTAATGCATTTCATTGATCATGGCTGTGGGAGCTTTCATAGCAACACAAACATGTGCTCCGTGTGCTCCGAATACTTTTATTTGTTCTTTTGAAGAAAGAGTGCAGATTCTGGCATCTTTCAATTTATTGAAGTCATAGACATGTCACAGGTATTCATGGGGCCCCTCAGCCAATACCCGATCTCCAGTGTCAAATTGAGCATCACCAAATGGGCCAGTCAGTTACGTAGATTATCCTACCCTTAGAAATCATCTAGATAAACACCTTAACGCACCCCTCCCAGACTACATTGAGCTGTTCTTCTCAGACTACTGTCTCTCACGTAAGTTACCTTAGAGGTATCCACTGTTGTGCATCTCCTAGGGATCAGTGTCATGGAAGGCTACACCCACTATGTGGACGCAGAGAAGAAAGTAATTGGTGAAATGGTGGGCCCCATTTATGTTGTCACTAACCCCACAACTTTACACAAGGACATACAGATCTAATCATGCATGAACTACTCAGGAGTCTGTACCCTTGACATGTGAATTCATTTTAGGACGCTTTGTGCTAAAATCGGACTATCTAAGGTTGTATCAGGCCCCCAAAACCTATGAGAACCTTCAGGTGGTTCTTAAGGTGTTAGTGTTAAACCCTAGATTGAACCTGCTGATGCAATACCTCCTAGTCATAATTCTTTTTTCAGTTCATTGGAACTGGATTAAGAACCTTTTACTGTGTCTCTCTGGATTAGGAGCCCTTGACTTGCTGTCTCTCGTAGGGACTTAACTGATGGACAGTTCCTATGTACACGCCTCTCCAAGACGTTTAGTGATCTTACTTCACCACTTCACAAGTACTGGTTTTAACCCTCATTGGAAGAGGCTCACTACTGCAGAAAAGTAGCATACATGGGCTGATTCTTTTTATGTCCTACCCTCTCTATGCCTTCCATTAATCCCCCTCTTTCTTCCTTCCACTGTCCAATCTTCTCTCACTTTTCATCCCTTCTCTGTTTCTTTTCTGGCCTATGCATCTGCTGTTGCACTTACAGATTGTGTGTGTATTGTCTTCTGCATGTAAGACAACTCTTGCATAGGGAGGACTACAGATGTAGAAGAAGATGGGCTAGCAAGTTCCTTGAGAATCTGGAGGATTTCTTTTTGATGATGTAGAATATAGGATATAACTCATAAAATAGTTATTTTCAAACTTCTTGGATTCAAGCTTGTAGTCTTCCTCAGTCTCTACTTCATTTGATTTGTGCTAATTTACCTTGGTCATCAGCCCTATACATCTTTTTGTAGATAAATATATTTTGTATTACCTAACATTATGCCTTGTTTATTGTAGATTTCCCGTATCTGAACATCGCCCCAGACTTGCTTGGAAGTGCCTGATCACTGTTTCATTCCTCTTTGCTGTTCTTGCTGTCATCAGCATTATCCTGAAGCAGAAAACAATTGCCTTGGAAGTGTTGACTGGTGGAATCTCAGCACCAGGCTAGATCACTCATGGCATAGCTCTATTCAGGCTCCAAAGATCAGCAAATTGCACCCTCAGAGGCCCCTGTGTTTTGATAGTCTTGGTGCTCACTCTTGTGCCATCCCTGTTCTTCACATTTGAGTAGTATAGCCATAATGAAATGGCAACATAGACAATGCTGCCTGGACCCATTTTGAAACATATTGATGCTGGCCTGTGTTGCCGCCTACATACTTGCGTTCATGGCTCCCATTCCCACTCACCAAGCCTACGTCACCAAAAAAGACCCCTTGATTTGCACCCCTCTTCTGACTGATTCAGGGGCCCGAGTGCCCAAGTGGCAGAGGATTGATGAAAAAAATGAGAGTTGGCTTTCACGTTTTTTCTTTCATTGGATGAATCCTTTGTTGAAACGTGGATACCAAAAAGAGCTGAAGCAGCCTGATGATGTTTATCATTTACCATACAATCTCCAAACGCAAATAATCTGCAAACGCTTCAATGCCTGCTGGCAAAAAAAGAAAGCCACCCTGAAGGGGGAATCCAGTTTGGCCAACCAAGATGGGAGCAGTAGACTTCTCAGTCCCACAGATGACGCAGATGGGAGTTGTCTTCCTCATGGTACTTCAGATATCCAGAAGGAGGTACGCTTCTTGTCTGTACTCAACTCAGCCTATGGTCTGAGGTACTTCTCACTGGGGATTGTCAGGGTAGTGGTCAGCATCATGGCCTTTGGAGGCCCTCTTTTGCTCAATCGCTTGGTGAATTTTATGGAGACACGCCACGAACCTCTGAGCTACGGACTACTCTATGCCTTTGGGCTCTTTGCCTGTTCTTTTCTTGGTGGCCTGTTGCGCAGTCAATTTGATTATGAAGTGCACAAGGTGGAGCTGATGGTAAGAGCTGCAGTAGTGTCCACCATCTACCGCAAAACTGTGAAGGCCAACAGCAGGAGCCTGTCTTGCTTCTCAACGGGTGAAGTCGTCAACTTTATCAGCTCCGACTCGGAGCAACTGACTAACTTCTGTCTTGCCTTTCATGAAGTCTGGATCCTGCCCGCTGAGCTTGCTGTCACTTTCTATCTGCTGTACCAACAAGTAGGGCTGGCATCCCTGGCAGGTCTGGGACTCACACTGCTTCTTGTGCCAGTAAACAAGTGGATTGCCACCCGTGTCATGAACAACAACTTCAGGTTCATGGAGCACAAAGACACACGTCTTAAGGTAAAATTATTTTCCATGCATTCAATTACTCCTGGGCGTGCACTGCAGTACTGTATTAAACATGATCACTAAATATAATATCCCTGCAGATGGTACACTACTTTTCTCATTTTTGATTCTACGATTAGAAACCAAATTTTGAAAAATACTCAGTAGTTTAAAGTGTGTCTAGCCCTTTGGATGCTTTTCTTGTCAGAGGGCTAGGTATAGGTCAGATGGCAGAACCAGCAGTACCTTCGAAGACCTGAATCGATTTCTTAACAAACAAGATGTTAAATGGTCTTGAGTTCTGTGGCTTTCAGTGCCCCAGTAGATTTTGGGTTTGTCTGTTCATCAGGGGACACTGGTTTAACCAAACAAATGAACATTACACCCAGAGACTTGAATAGAAGCAACCAAAGGCAATGGAGAAATTTGTTAAGGAAAACACTACTATCACAGTACACCTCTCCTCAGGTTTGTATTGCATACCTATCCTACTGTGCATCATGCACTAGAATGAACATAGAGACATCTTTAGAGCGTATGCAGCACATCTCTGCACTGATCTGTAGAGCCCTATGAGAGAGAGAGAGAGAGGGAGCGTAAAAGAGAGAGTGGGAGAGAGAGTGGGAGTGAGAATGAGTATGTAGCGTTAGTGCAACTGCTCATAAGCCACAGGAGGAAAGGGCCCAGGAGGGCTCGGCCAGCCTGTATTTTTATCTGTCCCCTAAGTGAAAATCCCCTGGTTTGTTTTTTGATTTTCCTCATTTTATTGTGTTCTGTTTTTAAGCCGATTTTATGAGTTTCTGGATGGTGGGAGAGGAGCCCCTGCAAGGCCCAGGGACATACAGGGACTGGAGATCATCCGTTTCTTTTTTTGGAAACCAAAAAGTTGGCATAGTAAGATGCTGAGGCGATGGGCACAGGGTGGCATACATGCCAACATTTTCAAACTGGAAGATTTAAAAAAACAAATCTGAGCATGTATTTTCCCCATTGGCTTAAATTGCAGCAATTTTATTGGGGAGACACCTAAAAAAAAAGCTATTTTTTAGTTTTACAAATCTGGAGTCTCCGACCTGAATTGGATCTTTTGGCATGTATGGGGGGGGGGCTCATCATATCTGGAATCAAATTGCCTGGGAGCAGAATCACTTCCTATTCAGCCCCTGTACATGTAGCACCGTGTGTCTTGTCTGCACCATTGTCTTCAAGCATTTACACACCCAAGGAAGAGAACTGTCTCGTAGTGTGTACATGCTGGCCTGAGACTGTATCGCAGTACCCTGCAGCACAGTGGGTTCAGCGTGTGCAACAAGTCTGACAGCTACATCAGAGCATGAGATTGGTGATGAAGAAGAGGGGACAGAGGTGGACACTATACAGATGGTAAGTGTCGTTTTAACACTTGTCTATCACTTGAACATGATTTGATCCTCCTTGTCACCGTTCTCTGCAGAGATCAAGCATGCCTGATCTGTGGCCTCATCCAGACATCACAATTAAGAGGATGTTTTACGGTTCCTACAAATTTTGTAGGACTGTGTATTAGATCAACAAAACTTCATAATATAGGATTTGAGTGTTCTTATATCAGCAGTAAATGTTGGTTCGGCTAGCTCACATTACCACATCTAAACTCCTAAACCTCCAGAGCCATAGATGCTGTCTGTAACCTCGAACATGCCCTCTTATTCCCAAGGAATTAGTGTAAACAGATCTAACCCTTTTGCTTGTCACTTTTGTATGCCCAAGGTTTCACAAAGAGAATAGACAACAATACATTTTCATTATTGGAATTATATAATCAGTGTAAATAACACATGACCTGCAATTATTAGACAGATTAGACACATCATCGTTATAAGCCTTATTAGAATACTGAAAAACACAAACAATTCAAGCATGTTAATTGTGGCTAATGTTACATCTATCTATCTCTACTACCCCAACACTAGCAAGAGCATGGTGGGAGTACCCTTCTGCCAGAGCTGTTGGAACACACTCCGGCTCAGTGTGCATTCCTGCACACATCTGCCTGCACAGCGATCTTCCTTCTTAGGATGAATGTCAGGGCCTGCTAAGCTGCATTTCAGTCACAGCTATCAGCAGCCTTCATGATAAATCCGGTGTGAAGTGCCTCTTACCGAATTCAAAATGGATACTGTTTAAATAATAAAACACCAGCCTTATCTCATTCTGCTAGAGACGCAAAATAGCATCTTTTACTTAGTCTGGGCAAAAAAAGTTGTCTCCAACGAGCACAAAATAAAGCAAGGATATTGTGTTCTAGTATGTGTGTCCCTGGAACAAACAGTGCAGACTACAGAACAGCAATGTCTACCAAAAATAAATCCCTGTGTGGCATTTTCTCGTGTTAGTGAAAACATGTTCAAGTTAAAAATGGAAACTAAAATGAAGACTAAATGTAATCCCTATAACAAGGAGACAGTGGCTAATCGGTAATTAGATGGCAATGGAGCATGTAAAACTCACTTCTCTATCTCCTGTGGTGTTACTTATAGCGCAAACAGCCAACAGGTTATTAAGAAGGTATGCCAACAAATTGGAGTTAAGCACCTGAAAACCTCTGTCTACCATCCTCAAACAGATGGATTGGTAGAAAGGCCAATGTCTGGAAAGTCATCTAGTCTGAGTTTTTTCTTTCCTTTCTGGGACTTTTATTCTTATTGTTCTCGGAATGTAATATGAGAACCTGGACTGGCTGAGCATCTCACACTTGGGCTTGTGAATACACATGACCTCTGTCTCAGGGGTTAAAGGTGCAATGCCCTGTGGCTACAGGGACCAAACAAGCTCTACACATTGGCATCCACCCTTATTCACCCATCTCCCGAGTGTTCATTAGACTGAAAATCATGGTCTGGCCTGGGGTTACCTAGCATTAGCTGGGCTTCAGCTAGGAGGGTTTGAGCTTATCAAGTCGAGTGGGTTTGAGGGCAGATATACATTCTATCTTTGCTCTGTTTCCCGCTGTGATGCCAGGGATTAGCCTGGTGATTCTGTTTGTATTGTCCTCCATAGCTTGGGCTAGATTCTGTAAGGTGGGTATCAAAAGTATAGGTTACTTAACTTTGGTAATGCCTTATCTGGTAGAGAGTCTATTTAGCCGCAGATTCCTTACCTTAGAATGTTCCCCAGGTATCAGACTAAGTCTGGACATTTTTCTTGAGCAGTACCCCTGTGGTTGGTGGCGTCATGCGGCTCCACATGGCATCGTTGTGTCTGCACCGGAAATGCCAGTGCGGTGCGTCAATAGGCACCACCCCAATGTGCTGATGTCAGGTTTTTTTTTTGGCTTCTTTCCATGCCAGGAGCGCGGAGCCACGAAGAATACTGACAACTGGTGTTTGGAACTAGGGCCCTGAAAAGTGCCTGTACTTATAAATCGTTTCACATAGTGGTGAGGATGGCTAAGTCAGTAGGGAACCTGCGGCTAGATAGTGTCTCTACCAGATAAGGCATTACTGAAGGCAAGTAACTTGTTCATCTGTTAGAGACTTCTAACCGCAGGTACCTTACCTTTGAATATATACCCAAGCAATACCTCCCTGGAGCTGGGTCTGCGAACATGATTTAGACCAGAAAGTCCTGCAGCACCTAACAGGCAAAGTGCCCATCCTGGCGGACACAACTGTCCAGGCAGTAGTGCTTGGCGAACGTGTGCAGCAAGGCCCACATTGCTGCCAGACAGATATCCTGAACCAGAACTTTATGTGCTAATGCAGTGTTGGCAGCCATTGCTCTGGTAGAATGAGCAAGCAAACCCTCTGTGTGCTGCCTCCTGGCCAATACGTAGCAGATCTTAATGCAGAGTACAATCCGTTGGGAAATGGTTAGTTTCTGCACTACCTTTCCTTTCTTGGCTCTGACATATCCCATGAAGAATTGAACGAACATCCGGAATGGTTTTGTGCAGTCAAGGTGGAATGACGACGCTTTTTTTGGGTCTAGCCGGTGGAGTCCCCCATCTTCCTCTGAAGGATGAGGCAGAGTGTAAAAGGAAGACAAAGTGATCGACTGGCCTATATGGAATGGGGTCACTACCTTTGGCAAGAAGGATGCTTGAGTCTGAAGGACTGGTTTGTCTGGGAAGAAAGAGACGTATGGAGGCAGAGATAACGCCTGCAGTTCACTGACCCTCTGGGCAGATGTAATTGCCACTAGAAAGGTCGTCTTGATGGTGAGAAGCCTAAGAGGGCAGGTGTGAAGCAGCTCAAAATGAGCACACATTAGAAAGTTAAGAACCAAAGTAAGGTCCCATTGAGGCATAACAAAGGGAGCTAGAGGAAACATGCTTCAGACCTTTAAGAAACCTATTTACAAAAGGGAACTTGAAGAGGGAAGGCTGATCTGGTAGCTGCAGGAAGGCAGCGATGGCAAATAAACAACCCTTCAACATGCCCAATGCAGAGCCCTGCTGGGCCAGAGTAAGGATAAACAAAATAACTTGGGAAAGGGGTGCAGATAAAGGGTCAACCTGTTTGGCTGTACACCATGCAACAAACTTGTTCTAGCGGCCGGCGTATACTGTCTTGGTGGAGTGACGAGCTGCAAAAATAACATTACAGACTTTGGGTAGAAGGTCGAAAGCTGTCAATTGTCACCGCTCATTCTCCACGCATCGAGGAGGAGCGTTGACAGGTTCGGGTGGAGAACCTTCCCCACCTGCTACAACAGGAGATCCTCTTGAAAGGGCAGCCCGATCAAGAGGATCGATGAACATGCTCCACAGCTTGGAATACCAGACTGTCCCAAACCGTTTCGGAGCCACAAGGATGAACTTGGCCTGGTCGTTCCTGTTCTTCTTTGAGAACTCTGTGCAGGAATGGTATGGGCAGAAAAGCATACAGGAGGCTGTCCTAGCTCCGCCCCCTATCCTGCCAGCAGACTGCCCATTCAGGTACACCTAATCTCTCTGTTGTGTGACTGTGTGGAAGGAATTCACAAAGTCTAACTGTCATTTACACCCAATCATTTGACCCAAGACAGACTGCAGTCACAGAAAGGCTAAGGGAAGGAAAATACCAACTTTCTAAAAGTGGCATTTTCAAAATTGTCATTAAAAATCCAACTTTACTGATAAAGAGGATTTTTCTTAAAAATGTTATAGATACCAAACATGGGCCGAAGACCTGGTCCCAATTAAAAGTTAATTCTTATTAAATGTAATAAGGTAACCCAATGTTAACCTATGGGACAGGTAGACCTCACAGTAGTGAAACGCAAATTTAGTTTTTTTTCACTACCAGAACATGTAAAACTTAAAAGTATATGTCCACCTTTATAATTACAATGCACCCTCCTCTATGGGCTTCCTAGGGCCTATCTTAGGGGGAGACTGATATACAGTAAAACGGTAGTTTAAGGCTTGGCAAGGGGGTTATATTGCGAAGTTGAATTGACAGTTTTTAACTGCATTCAGGCTGTGTTGCCAGGCCCGGGGCACGTTTTAGGTGCTACTTCAGTGGGTTGAACAATAAGTGCTGCAGGCCCAATGGTAGCGTTTAATTTACAGGCCCTAGGTATAGGTTATACCTCTCTACAAGGAACTTATAAGTACATTCAAATATGCCAATCAGGTGTAAACCAATCAAATCATGTTTAGGGAAGTGCTGTTAGTGGTAAAGTGCACAGAATCAAAAGTGAATTTCAGCAAAAAAATTGAGGTAAGTAGCAAAAGGTTTGGGGAATCCCATCCTAAGGCTGACAGGTCTAACACCAGTATTAGTTTTGACAGGAATTTTATACCTGTGAAATACTATATGTCTTCTTTGACAGTATGTCTTAAATTTAGAGACAGATCATCTTTTGTAGAAAACTGGAAACATATGAACACTCAAGACTTGCAATTTGATTTTAAACAGTAAATCCTCATCTTGTGTTTCAATTGCAACCTATCCCGTGTGCAGTAAATCACACAGTTCATTTTACAAAGCAAGTCTGTGCTAAGTAAGTTAATAGAACTCGAATCGCGCAATATGAACTGATTATTATTTTCTATTGTCCTTGTTTAAATGGGACATCTGTTGTAACCTGATTAACAATGTATGTATTGCTAGTACCGACAACTTGGACTCCTTTTCCCAAGAGGGGCAGGTTTGGAACCTTCAGAGAACGAGCTG
Source organism: Calotriton arnoldi (assembly GCA_963921515.1). Classification (NCBI taxonomy): domain Eukaryota; kingdom Metazoa; phylum Chordata; class Amphibia; order Caudata; family Salamandridae; genus Calotriton; species Calotriton arnoldi. The sequence goes on along the minus strand of CAWUFW010004235.1, from coordinate 1,349,117 downwards.
TAGAGCGGGTAGCACCAGTATTGATCAAGAATGATACAAGATGGACATTCACCTCACCATCTACATTTGAGCCATGCTGGTCTACCTCTAGGACTGTACCAAGCATGCAATCCTGCCTCCTCAGGCACCATCATTGTGAATTAGTCTCTGATGAATAATGAGGAAAATAATTACTCAGAATCAATGGATTCTGTTGGTACCCTGGATTGTGTGGCATCTTGTTTCTTATTTTTAGATTCCATCACTGGAGCTAGAGGCATATTCAAATGGAACTGTCCTTGCTGTTGTACATTTTGCATAGGAGGCTATTAGGCTGAGTCGTGTTTTGTTGCATCTGGGGAACAAAATTATTCTTAATTCGATCTAGATTGTGCGTACATTTGCATTTTCAGTGCACAATTTTACCACAGAAATGACAAGCAGTGCTCTTCTCCAGCAAATTAATTTTTGCATTCACTCCAGCATTATTCACATTCGCTCTGCCATGACCCTGTCTCTGCACCATCCCATTCCCCATTGTGTACCTTGCATCCCATTAATTGCAGAAATGTCAGCCTGCTCAAAATCTGAATCAGAACCCCATCATCTGATTTCTGTTCAGAATCTGCTTTGTCTACTTGATTATCAACCACTCGTTAATCTTGTTCTGCTTTGCATCAAAGCAGTTACTGCAAAATGTAGCATGTTTAAAGAAATAATTGTTGCACTTGATTTGCCAGTACATCACACTGTTGAATATGAGAACTAAGCTCCAGACTGAATCTAAAATAAAAGCTGATACAAATCTGCTAACACCATCTTTCTCTGGCTCTTCAACTCCACTGACTTGCTATAAATCTGCATACACCTTTCCTAGTAAGCTGGCACTGACTCTTTTTTGACTCTTGTGTAGCTCTCATGATTTTTGCCCAGTTCAATTCTGTCTTTGGCCCTTTCTTTTTCAAATGATCTATCACCGTTCTGTACTTATCAGCAACCACCTCAGCTGGAGTATTGTTAGGTGCAACTCTAGCTGTTTCTTCTTTCGGCCAAGCAACAGCAGCCTTACACTCCATCCATAAATCACTAGGAACAACAATCTCAAATAATGAATACAAATCGATCAAAAGCATTTTTCAAATTGTCACCAATCTATGAACCTCTTTGTATCACTTGTCGGGTTCCTCTCTCAGTTTTAAAAAAAAAATTGTAAAGGTATAAAGATCACCCCTAGTCCAAGTCACATGGACATAATTTGCTCTAAGCACTTCTCTCAAAGGAAAATCTGACACTCTTTCTGGTCACCACTCTCTATTGACCACCTATTCCTTCTTCCCATCTCTATACTTTTCTATTTAGTAGCAACTTTCTTTTTCCACTTTTCTCTGTTCTTTTTTAAATCTCTCCATTCCTTAGTTTTCACTAAATCTTTAATGTGTGCTCCCAAAGTCACTTGAACAATTTTTTTATCTCTGCTTCACTCACATCCATTATATAACTTCTATGTTAATTCCTTGTCCTCCTGATATCAACCTCCTATTCCGTATTCCTCAAGTTTATCATGTGCTTCATTTTTATTTTTTTTAAACACATTATATTATGTATTTTTTTTTCTTTTTTGAAATGTAACACCCATTAGGAAAGAAACACATACATTTGGTACATCGAATTACACAGTGCAATCACAATTAGTCTAAAATTATGAAGTATAAAATTGTTCCACTGTCCATGACACGTAACATCTCTTGTCCATGTTAAACGAGCCCATGATATTTGTGTGCAAGTTACCAGTGTTCTAAGTAGCTGCACTAACAGTGTTTCAGAAAGTAAAAGAGAACGAAGGAAAGAAGATAACTACGTAACTTATCCCGACCCTCCCACCCATTCCCTAACGTTACTGGCCCTACTACTGACATATAATCTTATCTACTAGTACCGGCTCTTACTGCCCCCTGCCAGAATAGAAGCTTGACACGTCTATGCGGTAACGTTGTGTTGCATAGCTATGTGCACGGTTGCTTCCTATGCGTGTTAGGCTGGTCTATTAAAGACGTCTACGCATCCTGTGCTACAGGGACAGGTGCAGGCTCAAGTGCCTTAAAAGCTTCCATAATTATGTCCCAGTCCATCGAGATTGGTGTTTTGCGCAGCCCATGGGCTTCATCACGCTGGATAGCAGCACTCTCCGCGCTACCCCATCGCACCACCTCTTTATGCCATGTGTAAACTTGTGGAGATTTTGTTGATTTCCACCTCATTGTTACGGAGCGTTTAGCCATAAGCAATGCTAGATCAATAAAACGTTATCATGTGCTTCATTTGCACACCTTGCTGCTTCTCTGATCAGGATTCCCATTTCATCTACATTATATGACAGTAGTCTATTTAAATCAACTGTTTCCTGTAAAATTGGACCTTATTCAATCTTTAATAGTCCAATATTAATCTACCTCTCTTCAGGAATTATAGTAGGTTCAGGAGAGGCAGAAGCAGCAATAGGCACAGTAGGAACAGCAGTATTCTCAGGTGGAGAGAGCACTTGCACTCAATGTTACACTAGCAGTTGTTACTGCAAGCGCCATCAGTCTCTGTGTACTCGTACTCGATTCACTTGATGCACCTATGTCAGGTACCAGGGTTGAAACCAATTGTGCCTGTGTGTATGGAGGTAGTCTAGAATTCAGATGATCATTTAAAAAGTTATCCTTCTCATTTGAATTTTGTTCTTTTGTTACTCTCTGTCACCCTCACTATTGCACGAAGAGCACTCTGTTGTTCTATATCCTATTTCTAGAATCTCTCCTTATTAACCCACTTGTTTTTCTGTCCACCGCTTCAGTGAACCCTTGTACTGTGTTTTTATTTTCTTCCTCCTTTCTGTGGCCATTTGATCACATTTATTCAATGCCTCAAACTATGTAGGTCTAGGTAGCGGCTTCCTCTGATTCAGTGTCCGTCTCAGGAAATCTAGCTTTCCAATGTTAACAGTACCCTCTAAAGGAAACAGCAAGTCCTTGTCACTAGTAGTATATTCATGCTAGTCACAAATACAGAGCTGAATATCCGTCAACATTTCATATGCAGGCAAGCCATCTGAAGGAATACTCTATCCCTCCAAAGCAAGTATGCTGCTGGGTCTGGCTTTGTCAGCACGTTTCAGACCATTTTTGGAGTGATACCGTCTTTCATACATTCTATGTTTTCTAGTGTTTTTGGAGACATACCACTTGTGTTATTTCTCTATGTGGTATTTTGGTCCTCTTTTTATTCCTCCGCAATTGGTGTTCCATTTTGAGGCCAAACGGTGATGGATCTTCCACACGTCCAGCTGTGTTGTGAACGCATGGTACAGGTTTTTGGAGTGTCTTTGCTTCAGGAACTGAACAATCGCTGGTTCCTGTCCATTAGACCAGTGTGATTTACCTGTGTGCAGTCTGTGTTCTGCTGTCTGTGGTGTCCTTTCGAGTGTGCACTCTACATTTGTCTTGCCATGCAATTGTTACAATCTATGGACATAGATTTGCTGATGCATCAGATCAGGACTCATTTTCGGAGTTGTCCCATGAGACTGCCATTGCTTCAGAATGCTTTCTATGAGCCATTCTTCTCCTTGGATCTGGATGCTTTGGCTCTTCAGTTCCTGGATCCTGGCTCTTCTAATGCGGGTGCACTGCAGAATGACATACGTTCAGCATCCGCTGAGGGTGCTGACCAAGTTTGTTCTTTGGAACTCATCAACAAGGCCATTATGGAACTATGGGATGTGGAGTCCATCTTGGATTCCTTTGACACTGAGAACATGGATAAAATCTTGGGAGCCTCCTTTGATTTTTAAGTGGCCTTATTTTTAACATTTATTCTTTTTTAGCACTCTTTAATTGCCATGCTTTTGAATGGCTTCTGTCTGTTTAGCTTGTGAATATGACCAATTTTCAATGTCTGGTTTGTTGTTTTTTAGTATAGTTTATGTAGAAGCTTTGTCTTTTCACGGCCAAGGGAAGGGTGTTATGAGGCCTTCTTGGGCCCACTCTGGGCCTCCATTTTAGCTTAATATTTTACGTGTTTTAGCAGATGTTGTTTTAGCAATGTTATTTTTACATGTTTTGCCTGCACAATATTATTCTGGGAAGACGCTGTGTTTTTAGAAAGCTTTTTTATCTATGTAATCAGTACACTCCATTTAAGTCTAGGCACACAAAAAAAGCTATCCTAGTGCTTGCATTCCCCGTTTGGGGACAGCTTCTAACACCTAGACATATCATTTTATCAGAGCTCTACCTCTAACACAGTGGCTTTTATTATATAAAGAATACACTGGCCTTCAGAGGGCAGAGAGGAGCAATCCGAATCCTGCAAAGAAGGATTGCTAATCCTTTTCCAGGCCAATTTCCTGAGCCAGTTATCTAGGTATGGGGACCCAGGCTAACCTAAGAGATTGGGCAGAGGGTAGACCCAATATGCTCTCAGATAGGCATAGTGATAGGTGAAATTAGATGGAAATCAGACTGCCATGGTTGGGCTGTTTATTCTTTTCACCATGCTCATAACGATGGTTTCTTTCCTTTGTTTTATCTGCCTAATAATCACAGTTTATTCTTTATATGCAAGGCTACAATTGTTTCAATACATGTATTGAAAACTTTATATCTTTCTTGTGTTTACCATGAGCATGCATAAGTAAGCAACGAAAGGGGTAAGATCTGTTTCCACTATTCCCTTGGAGATCAGAGTGTCTTGTTCGAGATTGCCAAAATCACTTGTCACCCTAGGAAGGTCAGGCGTTTGAGTGAGGCACTGTGAGCTAGCCAGGAATTGGGCCGACAGTCTCTGATGGTATAGATGGACTCAGCCCCTACATTCTGAAGTTCTGTCGCCCTATTTCGCAGCCCTACCTTTTCTAGTGGTAACCATATAACACGTTAGGCTTTTTCCAACACAGCACCAATTATTCTTACTCAAAATAATAAAAAAAACACACAAAACAAGTTAACAAAGAACAACCAATCCCTAAGAGCAAAATTACACTAGCTTAAATTGAGCACGCAAAACCCTGAAAAGAAAACTCATTAAATCAGAAGTTCCCTATGTTGTGTGAATGTGGAGCATCGCAAAAACTACCTTTTTGCAGACAAGTTCAACAAGAATAGCTCGAGACCTTGCATGATGATGAATCCGATTACCTACTCAATCAATAATAAATCAAAACTTCCTGCGACGCATATCACAAATATGACAAGTACATCACAGTAATTAAACTACCAGTTGAACCAAGAATCAACCTCTCATAACTCAAAACCTCATATGCAACATAAACTGCGCTCTCAATTGCACAACTCACAATGCATCATCAGCACATGAAAACACTTGTAATCCCAAGAATCATTCCCCCCATTAATACATATAATCCTTTTTGATCAGGAACAGCACTGCAACGTCAGGAACTCAGCAAATAGTCCACTAGGAAAACCTACAGCAGAATATCAACAGTGTTCTTCAGAATGTAGACAGAATGTAGACAGAAGCCAGACTAGGAACAGGGCAAAAAAGAATTTCTAAAAGCTATTAGGAGGTGCTCTTACTTGGAAACCATCATCTGCCACAAAATTGTTGTGGGTGTGGGGAAACCCATAATTCTTACACCCCAAAAAGATACCTCAACTATACATGGATGGGTCAGGGAATATTTTAAACCTCAATATCATGAGGTAATATGTCCCAAGATAAGACATAACACAACGTATTAAAAATAAAGTTTATTAAGTAAGAATAGACTTAATAAGTGAGTTCTAGGGGAAAAATCGAAAATTTTGAAAGATTTATTACAAAATTCAAAGGGTGCATGCAGGATAGAAGTTTTAAAAGTGGAGATACATAAAGGCATTGCTATGAAGGCAGAATATTAAGCACAAATCAAGAACATTTTAGTAAAAATCAGTAAAAAATAAGTTAGCAGTCCTAGTAGCGCTGAAAGTTCGGGCTCCCCCCCAAATTTAAGAGTTTATATAGGATATCTTCTTATTTAACAGAATGAAAACTGCAAACTCATCATGGTGTGAGCTAAAGAATGCAATTTCAGCAAATCAGAGCACAAAATGTATAAACTTTATATTGCCTTACCACATAAGCACAATCCCACTGCATGACTATTGATTCAGCCCACACGATGCTAATGTCAACTGGAGATGGTAGAACAAACTAGTTACAAAATGTTAGATTTGGTGGTCTCTAGTTGGCAGAGGTAGGTAACTTTGTCCAAATAGGGACCCTTGAGTCTAGTCAGGGAAAGTAGGTACACTCCCGAAATAACCCCTGCTCACCCTCTTGGTAGCTTGGCACGAGCAGACAGGCTTAGTTCAGAGGCAGTGTGAAAGCATTTGTGAACACATACAGTAATCAAGTGACAACACTACAAATGGACACCACACTGGTTATATATTTATAAAAATAGGTATACTTTATATAGATTTATCACAAGACCATAAACGACAAAAATAATCCACAATACTGTCAGGAATGCTTAGTTCTGATCAAAAAGGCTTAATTCAAAGTTCTGTGCGAGTCGGTAGCCTCCTCCGGCTACAGCGATGTCAAGAACAAACGGAGTCTAACAAATCCAGCTGACCGCGTCGAGACGGGCCAACACAGCGTAGACAGACTCGGTCACAGTACCTTTTACTTGAAGCGGCAGGCACGGGCGTGCGAGCCGGATGGCTGTTCGTCGCGGTTGCGTTGCAAAATGGAAGCGTTGCAGGACGCGTTGTCCCTCGAGGCGGTGCAGGCAGCGGCTCGTTGATGTCGTCGAGATGGAGTCGGTGAGACCAAGGCCGTGCGTTGCAGGGCGAGACGGTGCTTCGATGCGGTGCTGGCAGGTTACGGTGCGGCGACGGAGCCAGATTCGGGAGCTGGCGTCGATCAGTCCGGACAGCGGTGCGAGTCGGGCGGTGCGTCGCGAAGCTTGCGAGGCGGTGCCCAACTCCGGTGCGGTCACAGGACTCGAACTCAGCAACAGTGACCGTGTCGGTCGGACCAGACGGATTCGGTGTAGCGAGGCGTTGCAAGGTGCCGTGCTCACAGGTTACGGTGCAGGCAGCAGCTCGTTGACGGAGTCGGTGAGACCAAGGCCGTGCGTTGCAAGATGCAGGCGTTGCTCGATGCGGTGCCAACAGGACACCGAGCCTGCCGGGAGAGTCGGTCACAGCTCCCCACCTCTGTAGCCACTGAAACAGAGTTTCCAGCAGCAATTCACAAAGGGGGTGAAGTCCAATGGTCCTGGGACCTCGATCAGGGGGCAAGCTCTCTTCCAAGCCCTTGGAGATCCTTCACAAGTTGATGAAAGTCACAGCAAAGCAAAAGTTCCTTTCTCCTTTCTTTGGCAGTCAGGCAAACCACTGCAGGCCAATCCCCCAAGCAGCACTTCAGGCTTAGGGATAGTCTCTCCTCAGTTTCTTCTTGGTTCCGCTCCTCAGCAAAGGTTTCTTCTTGTTCCCAAAAGTGATCTAAATTCTTGGGGTCTGGGTGCCCCTCTTATACCCTGATACTCTTTGTTCTCTGGAGGCAGAGAGGCCTTTGCCTAGTTCAAACCAGTTCTGTGCAGCTTTGGAGCACTCTGTGTACATGTCTCCTTCTTTTCCTTTCAGAATGTGGGGCAGGGTACTCAGACGCCGGGCAGGAGGTGGAGCCAGCATTGTGGAAGGCAGGCACTGCCCTATTCAGACACAGATGCAACTCCTCCCTCCACTCTGGATGCAGAACTCTCTATTCAGCCCTGTGCTGCCTCACCCTGTCTCCTGTGGCCACCCCCAGCCCCTGTCACGCACAAACCAGACACACAATACACAAGCTGACAGAGGCAGGCTTGATAGTTAGGCAAGAAAATACCTACTTTCTAAAAGTGGTATTTTCAAACACAGAATGTTAAAATCAACTTCACTAAAAGATGCATTTTATCATTCTGAGTTCAGGCATACTAAACTCAAATTTCTACCTAGTTCCCTGAGTCAGTTTAGGATTATAAGATGTTATAATCAAACTGCCCATTCTGGCCTATAAGGAACAGGTAGCCTTGCAATAGTGAAAAACGAAAAATGGCTGTAATTCACTATTAGGACATGCCACACACACCAGGCATGTCCTACCTTATCATTACAATGCACCCTGCCCGTAGGCCTACCATAGGGGTGTCTGATATGAAGAAAAGGGAAGGTTTAGGGACTGGTAAGTGGGTGCACTTACCAAGTCGACATGGCAGTCACAGACTGCACGCAGGCTCTGCAATGGCAGGCCTGAGACACACTTTACAAGCTACTTCTGTGGGTGGCACAACCAGTGCTGCAAGCCCTGGGCACACTCAGTGCACTGTACTAGGGTCTGACAGTAATTCAAATAAGCCAAACATGGAGTCACTAATTCACATCACAATTTACAATAGGGAGCACTTGCACTTTGGCACTGATTAGCAGTGGCAAAGTGCCCATGAGCATCTAGTCCAGCAAAAACATATCGACAACAGTGGAGGCATTATGAAAAAATGGAAGGGAGACCCACGCCAAGGATGCCAGGTCTAACACAAAACAACAGTAAACTGTTGTGAATTAATGCAATATAAAAAGCAGACAGAAGAAACCTTCAGAGAGATACAATACTGAGCTCATGTTAGAAAATCTTCTTTGAGAACAACATCACTTAGAAATAAATAAAACATGACTGCTTGACTGTATGCATCAGAAATAATAAACAGTGAATGTTCAGGGTGAGACATCCATTTTGAACAAGATGGCTTCAAGGCCTTGCCTAGGCCTAGTCAGCATAAGCCATAAAACGGCACTTTAACTGGTCATATCAAAATTGCTTGAAAGGCGATAACATCAGATAAGTGTGTACATGTAATGCAACTACAGATCCATATTCTATACATTGTTAAAACATACACATAATATTAAAGCACAAAAACTCCAACAAATGTATGGGTCATTTACTACTGGTGTCCCAGAGCCACAATACTGTAGCACTCCAAATTGAAAGGTCAGGAGATTGCCTTTGCCATAACATAAGTAAATTAGCACACTTAAAATAAGGTACACAACAAAAAACAATGGTCATAGCACCTTCTCGGCCCACATTGTGATGCCAAAATCCTATGTGGGTCATTTGGGCTAGGTACTTGCTGTAGCCCTAATGTTCTTAAATGTTCAGATCTTCTAGATATAAATGAAATTTGAGTGCCAGGATATAGTGAGGGAGTGTTAATTTGTGCCGGTAGTTGTTGGTGGTACTGGTACTTATTCGATGGGACCAAGAAACTGGATTGTTGTCTCCATGCTGGCGGTCCTGATCAGGTAAATCCAGAAAGTCCCAGTCTTGACTGCCTGGCCAGTCCATCCAGCTGAGGCAAGATCCATGCATGTAATGGTGTGGCATCAGTGAACTCAAGATCTTGCACTGTGTGGGAGCCGGGTCAGGCAGCAAAATTAGTCCCATCCTTTTAGGAACAGTTTATCATTGCATGTCATTGACTTTGATTGTTGATGATTGAATTGTACTATGGCAGCTCAGATGAGGTGGGACAGGCCATGCGCACCCCATGCTTGGCAGTGCATTGCAAAAATTCCTGAGTCTGGCTGTGTCTCATTGTCCTGTCGATGCCTACTAACTGACTGGCACTCTGGAACTGGGGTCATTCTCTTCTACTGTGCTGTCCCCAGATCATCCAGCATGGTTGACAGTGGATCAACAACATGTGGCAATGGCAGCAAGCTCTGGTGTGTGCCTCTTGGGCTGTGTCCCTCCAAACCAGGAATGTGCCATTGCCTTACCTCACGATGCAGTGAGGAAGCTTCTGCCAGCATGCCGAGCAGACACCATCAGCCACCGCCCAACTGTGGCTCCGTCAGCCTTCTTTTGCTCCCTACACCCACACCTGGAGGCTGAGGCTGGAATCAGCGTAGGGGCAGACATCGATCATCTCTGCTTTCTGAAGTGCTTGTGTGCATCACCTGGCATGGCATTTTGATTGAGACGGTCGCACAGTCAGAGTCGGAGACAGGGGAAGGAGCCCTGGAGTGGGGCAGCAGATCATTATGTATAAAAAAAATCTCCTGTATGCATGCCTGCGAGCAAGTGCCTATGTGCAAGTCTTAGCACATAAGTGCATTTGTGAGCAGGTGTGCTGGCTGGCACTTGGCTCTGGAATATTGGTGTTAATTATCTGCGTATGGTGCTCATTCCTGACAAATTCTTTGCCCTAACATAGCTGTTCTTAAACGGTGGTCCGTGAGGCCGACTGAGTGGGTCTGTGACTACTTAGAAAATGTAATAATATTAACATATTAATGATGTGTATATTAATAAAGAATGATTTGACATTTTTTAATATTAAAACGTTCTGTAAATGGGAAGGTAAAAAGCTGGTATCCCCATAGGAACAGTCAATTAAGCAGAATATAGATGGATGATGGGTCTCCTCAACTGAATTTATAAAAGCTTCAACCTTTCCATTAAAATTTAAATGACTTTTTTTTATATTTGTGAATTAAATAAAATATTACATAATTTGTGTATTTGTTTGATGAATGTCTGTTTCTCTATTTTTGTGTATTGTTTTGCACTTCAAATCATTGAAATTGCTTAGACTGGGGAACCCAGATTCCAGAAATGATTAAGTGGTGGTCCACAGAAGTCAAAAGATTAGTATTTATTTTATATAGCGTGAACTAGACCCAAGAAATTGGGTGTCAGAGCGCTTTACATGAGCACCAGTTTCGTTACAGATGAACACATTAATTTTTGTTAGGCACGGGGAGATAAAGTGATTTGCCCAGAATCACAGGATGTTGAGCGTTGTTGCCGAGACTCGAACCCCGTTCCCCAGCTTTGAAGCGCTCTAGCCGTAAGGCTACATCCTCTCCCCTATATTGGTTGTAAGTAACTTAGTATATTCTGGGTAGCCTGGTATGATATTGTCCACCCTAGGTATACTGCTGCCCTAGTAATAATGACATATTGTAGGCATTCATGACATGAGATGATTAAAATCTATCCATGTGTAGCAGTAGTAATTGTGAATACTTGATGAAAGTGAAGAATTGAACTTTTGGAAGCAAACAGGTATTTACTAAAAGTGAAAAACTATTTTTTTCAGGACACACAGTTTTTTACTATAAATGTTAAGCTTTTGTTTGGGGAAATTGATGTTATTTTCAAGAATTAAGAAATATGTTCAATGATAAAATGTGTGTATTATAAGCTGAAAAGCTTATGTTTGTGGACCAAATTAAAGTATTGCCAAATATACATTAAAAGTAGATATATGAGGTATTTCCACTCATGCTGTACAAGTCTTTAGTCTGTAAAATATGGCATGACCTCTTAGCTTTTCAGAACTGTAAGGTTTCCATAACTGGAGAAAGCAACCTTCTAGGAGGCTGTAACAGTTGTGCCTAATACTTTGTCCATGAGATTGCAAAATGCTGTGTTTTTCCCCTCTTCGCCCCTTTCAAGGAGTTTCTCAGTCAAAATATGATTGCAAATGCACTTGAAAGGGCCAGAATAGAAAAATGAAAGTTATTGAAATCTAGATAGCTAAATAGATGCTATGGTAAAGGCTAACCTGGAGAAATGTCATTTTCTGAATTATTTGTATCATCCATGGCTTTACAGACTTTTTTTTACCATTTAACACCAATTTCTCAAAATTATCGTAGGGTGGCAAAATCTACAACATTCCAAGGTGTGTGCAGGGGGAGGGGCTAGGCTTGCTTGGCATAAAGTACTGGAATAATACAAGATTGTCCTTTCATAGTGCATAATGTTTTAACAAATTTATTTGAAAATTGTTCTTAAAAATGCACTATCTGGCCCTGTTCTTTCAATATTTAGGGGTAGGAAAATCCTCCCTCCTGAACAGCCCAGAGGGTGTCTGTATCCTTTGCGCTCATGTTTGACGGATATGTAAGGATTTAATCTGTTAGAATCAGGGTTCTCCATAGTTGGTCCTGGAGGGCTGGATCCATGCCAGATTTTTAAGATAACTACATTTATCTAAATCGGGACATGCGAAAAATCTGGCATGGATCTGGCCCACCAGGACCGACTTTGGAAAACCCTGTGTTAAGGGAACAAGCAGAACGTGGACCCCCACCCCAACTGAAGAACTTGGCCTGGGGCTACTGATAGCACCAAATGATTTGGCCAGTGCCTGTGCAGGCAGTGTGCAGTGTTAGGGCCAATGGTTAAAGTCGGAGGCATGGGTAGGGGGTTTTGGCCACAGCAGTGATGGAAGTGGGTGACTGTCTGCTACAAAACATTTGGCCACCTCAAGTACTGCAGCATGTTCGGAAGTTAATCAAGGCATGCGCAGCAATAACCTAAACATATAGCCTTAAAAATGGCTATTGCAAAACCCACCATCCAAACTACAAAGTGTCCACCCTCAGGAATCTTTGCCAATTTCAACAATGTCCAGATAGCCATATTGCTGGCCATGGGCTGGCCACTGGTGACTGCTAGGGGTCAAAGTCACTGGAGACCAGGGACCAGTTGTTTGCCTTAATGGCCTTTAGAACTTAAGATGGAGATGGACAGACAAATAGTGGGCCTGTTTTAGCTGTGTCCTAAAAGTAGTGCCCAAAAAATCAGATTTGTACTAGTCGCAGTATACATTTACTGGTGGTGGGACACCCTTGGTTCAGGAGCACCTACAGCAGTTTAGGGTCTCACAGGTAGCCAAGGGTAATTGATCAGATAGGTTTTTCAGAGGACCCCACCATTAGCTAGCAATAACTCCTGAACTACAAGGGCTGGACACTAGTTCAAAACATTCTTGAATCAGCTCACCAAAACCAGCGGTCTCCCTCTGCCACATTAAAACATTAGATAGGTTCACCATATCAACAAGCCATGACTCTGAAACAAAGCAGGCTTACCATTCTTGACTTCTGAAGATGATAGAACAGCTCATCGACCTGGTCCTAGCTGCTTCTCCTGAGCACCTGGGCATGAGAACTCGTAGGGAGTCTTGATTCTTTGAAATGTCCTCACAATGGTCCTGCCAGCGAGCTAGGCCTTGAGTTGTCTTCTTGGAATTGGGGCACTTCCTCCGTATAGGCAAAGTGCTGCTCTTCTTGTAAGTAGTTCAATCTTCCTCCCATCTGCCGCATGGTTACATAAGCCCGGGGCACCAACAAGTCCATTTTTACTTATTCACATTTAAATTGACATCTTTTAAACTGTGTCTTTTAACACACATTTTGCTTGCACGTTCAAGTCAGATAATATAAGCAGAATATGGTTGCTTACATATACATTTCTTGGTAGGCATATTATCAATTTCTGGAACATTTGGTACAATATCTAAGTACATTACACAAAATGTCCTTGTTGGTTGTTGTCTGTTAGGCAATAGCTCTGGAAGGCTATAGCATAAACAATCACTGCTGGTCAAGATCTCAGGCAATTGAGGCAACAGTGCGTTTAATATATAAACTGGACCTGCCTTTGTTTGGACAGAGGAGCAATTTTGATGGACTGTTAACATCGCCCCTTGCCTGAATTCTTGCCCAGCTGAATTCCATGCACCTCCTGCAGAGGACAGTGACTTGCTTTACTTCAATACAGGTTGCCAGACGATATATGCACACAGGTAAATGGGGAATTAGACTACCCGAGGTAGTGTTGGCAGATGCATACACCCTATACTTATTTTAGGATAGGATGCGCTAGGTAGGAGTACAATTATATGTATTCATATAATCCATACAAAATGTACAATGGTTTATCTGTTTATTATGTTTACCATCCTTCTATTGCTTATGACCGTATATTGCTTCATTCTATTAATCGCTGAGGCACGCATACGTATTTTACACAAGAGTCCAGTGGTCTCAATAAATATTGAAACGCCAATCTGTGTCTTTCTTGTGTATTTCTTTGGGCATGCCTGAGTTACTAACGAAAGGGTAGTATCTGTTTCCACGATTTCTTTGGGAGTATTAGGGTTGTCATGATCTGAGGTCTCAGACACCATTCGGTGCCCTGTGAGATTAGGGGCCCAATGGCGCTTTGTGAGCGAGCCAGGAAAAAAGATCAACATATGCTGATTGTATGAGAGGAATAATTCCCCATACTTCTAACTCTAATGTTGCTCAAACGCACAGTCTTACTGTGAAAGTAGGAACCTTGCACACATCCAAGTCAAGCAACAAGGCTTCCAAGACATTAACCCATTTTGGAGGAAGAGTGGCGATGTCAGACAGGCTCCATTCATGCCTTTTGTCTTCCTTCTTAGACTGGTGTGTATGCCTCCTTGGTGTCCAGTCAAAAGAGATGAACCCATTGATACACCTCCACAAAGCCTGTTTTTATATTTGACGATGTTTAGGCTATGATCAAGAAAGTTGGGCCTCACATATAATCCTCAGAAAGTCCATAATTTCTTGAAGGACATTCAATGTATATTAATTAGAAATGTCTTTATTGTATTAAATCAAGACTCAAATACTTGTTTTAAATCAGTAAGGGTGAATGGTTGTATTTCACTATTTAACCTAATGCATGTTTGTTCACAATTTGAAGTGCTTTTGCAAAATCATAAAACAACATTGTGATATCTAAGGCGATAACGTAAGATGTCTTATAGCAGTATAATTATTTTGTAAGTCTGTTACTTGCTGATAATTGAAAATCTGTGGATGTGTGCAATGCAGTTTCATATATGTACAGACAAAGGATTGTGATTTATGGTAGTTGGGCCAATCATTACCCCCTTTGTCTAGTTGAAGCCCCAGCCCCAACGATCCTTACAGGGCATGAATATTGTGACAGCTACAATACAGATCTGTCTGTATGCCTTGTCATGTACAGAGTAGGCAACACATTTTAAAGAAGTGGCAAACAAACATGTCCCTCCGGTTTCGCAGAGTAGACACTTCCTGTATATATCACAGCAGAGGTTGGTGTATGAAAAAACACACACCTCTCTGGAAAATCCCAAGGTTTTAAAAGAAATTCCCTCACCCACTAGATAGTGGCATGCTTCGTCATAGGGCTGCTACAACATCCCTGCACAGACCAACGCCTGGGATGGAGTAAATGGAGGGGGGAGACAATACAAACATATGTGTCGGGATCCACGCAGTAAACTACATATAAACAGACAATGATAGTGTAAGTGTAAAACTACCTCAGGAATACCCTTCAAAAACCTTTAATCATGGGTTCCCTGGATAGGATTAAAAAATAAGAAATGGAGATGGTCTACACAATAATTAGGACCCTTTTGTCTCTCCTTACTGCTTCTATGTTGACATGTTTCGGCCACTTTTACCGCCCAGTGAGTCATCTGGCTTTCCTCAGGACTAGTGATGCCGTTCTCAAGTCCCTTTTCAGGTAAATTTCCTGGTATTCAAAGGGATATATGTATTAGAAAAAACTTTTTGCATACAATAACCTTGCTTGTCACTTTCTGTGTAGACACTCTCGGGTGTTTCTGAAATGGCAAACATTCCACATAAATGCAAAACCAAACGTTTTCCAACACACACACATTTCTCCCGACAGAGCTATACATTTCATCATATATCAATACACACACACACACACACTATATATCTATATATATGTATATATAGATATATCTATCTATATATATATATACATATATATAGATAGATATATCTATATATAAATATATAGTGAAATGTATAGCTTCGTGGGGAGCAATATATGTGTGTATTGGAAAATGTTTGGTGTTGTATTTATGTTCCGTTTTTTTTCATTTCAGAAACTCCCGAGAGTGCCTACACAGAAAGTGACAAGCAAGGTCATTGTATGCAAAAGTTTTTTCTAATACATATATCCCTTTGACTAACCGGGATATTTACCTGAAAAGGGACTCATGAGAACGGGATCGCTAGTCCTGGGGAAGGACAGACGACCCTTGCTGGCCGGTAAAAGTGGCTGAAAAACGCCGACATAGAAGCAGTAAGGAGAAACAGTGGGGTCCTAAATATCCCCTAGACTATCTCCATTTCTTAGTTTTTTATCCTTTCCAGGGAACCCATGATTAAAGTTTATGTTAGGTTTTTGTTTAGTTTATTGATTCAAATGTTCGGTCTTTTAAAACCATTACACAAAACAACTTATTTTACATGCTTAGAGCGTCCTAATAAAAACATTGATAGGAGGTTAAAAGCCGTTTATCGTTATTCTACACTTAATGAATTCAAGTCCAATTTATAATGTCCATAAATTGCTACAACCTTAAAAATCATCTTCATCATAAAAACAATGAATAAGACTTTGATTCCATATATATTAAACATTGATAGACAACGTGCTGCTCCCTATCATTAAAATAATTTTAAATTTCCCATAATTCTAAGAATCTGTTAGGATTTCCGTGGAATTTGACCTAATTCCTTTAAAAACACATTTAAAAATTTGACTCCCCTGCAGACCAAGGGTATCGAGGACCCACATAACCAGGTGATTATGGTTTCTCTGCATGTTCGAATGTTCATGTTTATAAATAGTTCTTTAAAAAATATCTTTCTTTCTTTTAGTAACTTTGGACATGCACATAGATTATGTAGTAGAGATTCATATTTGTAATCGCACAGTCTGCAGTCTTGGTTTTGATGCTGGTCTTCCCAGGAGGGGATGAGATCCACATACCAAATTGATGTTTTAAGGCCTTTGAAAAGTGAGCTGATAAATATCCCTGAGGTTTCCTTGTACCATATGACTGGATCAGCGTCCAAGCATTACGTCTTTGTAATAAGATGTTCTCATCTGTTAAGTAAGACAGGAGTTTTGTTGTCAAATTAATTACTTTTTTGAGTGCCTCTTTCCCCCTGCAGGAGTTCCAAATTTCTTAAGCGGAAAAATCCTCTATACCCTGGCTTAGGTAGCAGCCCCAGGAACCATGTATTCTGTTCTCTCTTTGTACATCTATTTCTTTCCAGCACAGGTTCTCGATAGAACTAGTTTCGGATGCTCGGAGCCTTCCACATATTTTGATAAATGCACCTTTGCTCCGGAATATTTGGTTAGACAAACCAAACTTGAGTCGGACTTGAGCCGGTGATGCTGATTGCTGAATGAGGAAGATGTTTTTATAAACTTTTGTTTGGATAATATTTAAAGTTGAAATTTCACAACCCCTCATTGTTTCAGTTCTCTAGGTTACGGATGCCATTAGCTGTGCAGACATGACGGATAGTAGGCAGCTATGGGATGGACAGCTTATTTCTTTTTTTTTATAATTTAAAGCCGTATATGAGATTTTGGGCTTTAGCCCTCATTGCTGAAAGCTGCTGCTTTTAACACAGTTTTTTTAAAACTTTAAATCCCAAATATTTATATGAGGGAACTGCCTCAACTTTTTTACCGTCCAGATACCACGCCTGTTTCTTGTATTTGGCATCCACTGACCACACTAACCTTGTTTTAGAGAAATTTTGTTCTAGCCCATGCAGGTCCATGTGTTTAGCTAGTGCACTCATGCCGCGTTGTAGCCCAATTGGGATTTAGCTTAGTAGCACTATGTCATCAGCATACTGAAGGCACCTGAATTCCTCATTGGTTAACGTTGGTAGATGGCTATTTACTTCACAGAGTGCTTCTTCAAGATCAGATAAGTACAAGTTATAGAGACATGGGGTCAGCACACACCCCTGCTTTAATCTGTAGTGGGTGTCAATTTTCTTTTTTACACAGCTACCATCACCTATTTTTACCTGAGTCCAAGTATCTATATATAGTTCTTTAATGGCATTCAGTAAGTTGCTTAGGATGCCCCAAATGGCCAGTTTTTCCCATAGATGTCTTCGGGGCACGCGGTCAAAGGCAGACTTGAGGTCCACGAAGCAAGCGCACAGCCGTTTGTTCTTATATTTGGCGTTTTCGGTTAGTAGCGTTCGTGCTGTAAGATTTGTAGGTGTGCCTGCCCCGACCCTGAACCCTGTTTGGGACCAAGGGATCCGTTTGTTGACATCTGATCATTTTTTGAGATGTACTAATAGACAGGCAGTATATAACTTAGTTTCAACGTCTATTAATGCAATGAGTCTGTAGTTGCTTGGCTGTGTCAGATTTCCACCTTTAAAGATTGGATAAAAAATGCTGCCCTTCCATGATTTGGGGATTCTGTTTGTCAAAAACAGCTCATTAAAAAAAGGTGTGAAGTAGTGTGCTCAGTACGATGCTTCTTCTTTGAAGAGAGCATTTAGAATTCTGTTTTAAATTCTTTT
This sequence comes from Calotriton arnoldi, assembly GCA_963921515.1. Classification (NCBI taxonomy): domain Eukaryota; kingdom Metazoa; phylum Chordata; class Amphibia; order Caudata; family Salamandridae; genus Calotriton; species Calotriton arnoldi. The sequence continues at coordinate 1,330,893 of CAWUFW010004235.1, read as the reverse complement.
AGGATTTTTGTTAGTTGGACTGTTTCTGTTACCCCAAGGATGTTTTTACTATGGTCTTCAGTGTGCATGATGTTTATTTTATTTACCCCTGAGGGTATCTGCATTGCTGGTAACGGGCCCCTTCTCATTTCGGGTATTTTATCTTGACTGTCTGGTTTCAACTTGAACTCTGGTTCTTTATACATTGCTCGAACTTGGGCCTCTCATGTATCTGCGTCGATGCCTACATTTTGTTGTCTGGTTTTCCCATGTGTCAGGGCATTTATCACCTGCCAGAATTTTTTCCCATTCAGTTGTTTACTCGCCAAAAGAAGTTTGTTCAAGATGATTACATGGTGGTTTATTTTTGCTTTGCGGCATCTTTTCTTATATTGAGTTCTTCATTTTTTAAGCTTATGTTTATCCGATCTTCCTCCTTGTTTTAATTGGTTTGTCACTATTCTAATTTCTCGCAATATTAGGCATTTTTGCTTGTGTAATTCCGTACAATACCTGGGTTGGTGGGTGTTCCCCCGATTGTGCTTCTTGTGGAAGATTTGGTGTGAGTGCTTCTCTTTGTGTGGGACTTTTTCCATTAAGACGGCTATTAAGGATTCCCAGGCCTATAATCTCTCACCCTTCACTAATTTTCAATCATCAGGGTATTGTAAGCGCGCTACTCACCCATGAGGGTCTCAAGGCGCTGAAGGGGGGGGGTCAGCACATCTGTTTAGCCGAAGAGCCAGGTATTGAGAGACTTCCTGAAGGTGTTCAGAGAGGGGGCGCATCTGATGTCTGCAGGGAGCTCATTCCAGGTTTTGGCCACAATGTGGGAGTAGGATGTTCCGCCTGCTCTAGCTCTGTGGATGCACGGGGTTTCGGCCAGTGCGAGGTTGGAAGATCTGAGGTTCCTTTTGGGTACGTGGAAGTTGATTCTGTCGTCGAGGTATTTGGGTCCGGTGTTGTGTAGGCATTTGTAGGCGTGGGTGAGGATTTTGAAGGTGACTTCTCCACGGAGAGCCAGTGGAGCCTTCGCAGGTGTTGGCTGATGTGTTCGTGCCGGGGGATGCCGAGGACGAGTCTGGCGGCGGTGTTCTGTATCGTCTAGAGTTTGCGGAGTAGGGACTTGTTTATGCCGGCGTAGAGTGCGTTTCCATAGTCCAGTCTGCTGGTGATGAGTACGTGGGTGACTGTCTTCCTTGACTCAGGGGGAATCCACTTAAAAGTCTTGCGGAGGATGCGGTGGGTGTTGAAGCAGCTGGAGGTGATGGCGTTGACCTGTCGGTTCATGGTGAGGGATGAGTTGAGTACGATGCCGAGGTTTGGCAGGCTTCTTGCTTCCCTGATTCCTTTGTTGTTTCATCTTTTGTTCCTGCTTGAAGGTATACTTTGGCCATCACTTTCTCTATCCCTGTTCCTCTCCATCTCAGAATTTTTCGATTACGTGCGAGGGACGCAGAGATTAGTTCATTGGGTGCCATCAGCATTGTTCGTTGAAAATTATCGCTCTCCGTGCGTGGAATTGTTTGAAATTTATATCTCTGAAAAATTACATTTTCACTCACGAGCGTGTAATCACTAGTTTAGCTCTTGTTCCCACTTAAAAAGGTGATTGATGCAGGTGAATCCTCTTTTGAGTTTCCATTCAGGTGTTTTAGGCCTTGTGATTCTAACTGGCTCCTGAATCTATTGCCCATTTGATGATGGTTCCTGAGGTTTTTACATAAATTTGTATTAAAATCACCTGTAATGATGAACTGCAATTGAGAGTATTGCCTCTGCATTGTTTTTTATCATTTTAAGCAGAATATGAATGTGCACCTCTTTTGTCTCTCTTCTTGGGTGAATGTAGACCTTTATTAAAATTATTGTTGTCGGTGCCCTGCTAGTCTTTTGATTTTCAAATTTTGTTGCGAGGACCCTTTTGGTCCTGTTGGTAGTTTTTCCATGGACCAGTCAAGTTTAGTTGAGAGATACGTAGACAAACCCCCCTTGGGGCGGCCGAATTTCGATGATTTTACTGCTGTTTTGTGGTAATCAGTATAACCTATGATGGGCAGTGATTTTAAACTCCAAGTTTCTCGGGTCAAAATAATATCGTGATTTAAGAGGAATTCCATAGCTTTGTTGTTTTCTAGAAGAGTTTCTAACCCATTTGTGTTCAAGGAGCAAATATTAAGGTTTTTTGGATTTTCTTGTGAGCCTTGTCACATATTGTCAGGATTGCATGTAGATTTGGTGTTTCTGTGACCCTGTCCTTTCTTCTTTTGTCACCCAGTTAGTCTTCTTATATTCTTGTGCATTTCCACCAAGGGTGACCGTGCTTAGGGGCTTGATGATTTTTAGGTTCTCAAATTCTTTTTGATTGGTTCCGGCACCAACGGCACCCCTTTGGACCGATCCACCTCTTTCTTTTATAGGGAGAAGAGGGCCTGGGTAGCATGGAACCTCGATCCTTTGTAGTTCGATCCCCCAGGACTTGAGCTTTTGCTGATGTATCATGATGTGATCTACTATTTCTGATGAGGACCAGTTTTTTTACTGTAGCCTCTCTGTTGTTCAGAAATGGATGAGGTTCAAATTCAACTGATAACAAATTGGTGGTTTTGATATGGGCTATATCCCTTATTTCCTTTATCAATTTAATAATCGTACCTGTTAAAATGTCAAAATTCCCTCTTGAGTTGTAATTGGGGAGTAACACTAGTTTATTTAAGTGGTTTCTGTTTGTAGTGAACTCAAAGTCTTAATCGGACTTCTGAGATGGACGGTTGACATTTTGAAGCCTGTGATCTTCCAACACCCAATTGGTATATTGTTCTTGAACTGACAGTATGCCCACTCCTTGTTGCTCATGGGAGCATCTCTGTTTCGGATCCTCGTATCTTGATTTGCTGTTCGCCGAGTTCCTTTGAGCTTAAGCCTCTGCTAGATCTTTTTCTACCCAACTTTGATTAAAAAAAAGCGGTCCGGAGACATGGGTGTCCTAGAGTTTTGCATGTTGGGAATGGGCTTGTGGTGGACTGTTTTCTGGATCTGTCGATCTTTGAATTTGAGTGAGGAGGGTGGGTCTGATGTTTTCTCCTTCCCTTTAAATTCAGTCGCTGGACTTCCAGCCTGTTTGATTACTGGGCCTGATTCCTTCTTATTTGCGATCTCCTGAATAGATGTCCTTTCATTCTTATGTTGAGAGAATAGAAGCCATATTTTATTTTGTTGAGCTAGTTTCCTTTTGTTACGTGTTTTTCTTAATCTCTATTTTTCCTCTTTTGAGACCGCCAACTTTACTTCTACTTTCTCCGTCTTTTCGTTTTCCTTAATTTTACTGCTAGCTGCTTGGTTGGCTTGTCCGTCAAAAGAACTGTCTATTGTTCCGGTTAATTGGGGATTTTCCATGGAAGGGATTTGATTAGTTGAAGCGCAGGTCACCTTTATTTGAGGCGATTCTACTGAAGTTTTAGTATTTTTTGAGTGTTTTACCCGTGTTTGTAAAGTCTTTGTCTTGAATGTGGCCTTGCTGCTTGTGCTCTTACTTCCATCAATATATCCATCAAGATTGATGTTAGTCTTTACAGTTTTCACTTGTCGTTGAACAATGGCATTTGACTTGCTGCATATACTTATACTGTTGGGCTCAGAATCCGATCGTTGAGTGTGTGTAGTTTCTTGTCTATTCCTACTATGTAGGTTGCCATTATGTATAGAAGGTCCACTTGGAGGTCGTGTTTGTCCGCTTGGTGGGAAATTGCTGTCAAGATTGAATCCAGTGTCGATAATAAAACACCCCATGTACAGGATGGAACTTATTCAACTGCATCATTAAGTTGATTTTTTATTTTGGGGGAGGGTTCGCTACATGGTGCTAAATATTGGTCCTCAAGCAAGAACAAATTATTATCACTTTCCCTTGATTTTTTTAATATGGATATACTCTTATTGATTGGAGTCTTTTTATCTGTAGTAAAGATGCCTCCTGCCTCGCTCACGTCTGGCCCTGCTGTTATTGTGCGCAACATTGTTTCAGCCGCTCCATGCGAAGTTACAGAAGAAGTCCATGGAAAGTCAAGCCTTTGTGTACCCATATTATGTGAAGGAGTTGTTGTTTCTAATACTGCTATTAGTGATTGTTCTAGAGCTAACCCCTGTTCTGGGGACTTAAAGGCTCCTGTTGCTGAGCTGATTCGGCTCTCTTTTCCTGCTCCTCCCAGCATCTGGGATTTAACGAAAAAAGGGAGTTGCATGAAATTTGATTGTAGACTTAAGCTTCTGTTGTGAGTTTATTTGTGGTGTTTGTTACAACTGGGATTTTCGGAAATGTATCATCTGCTAAGTCCGCGTGACCTGCTTGGTCTTGTCCGATCTTTCTGAAAGCGTCAGCACGTTCTTGTTGTTGGTCTACTGCAGTTCCATAAGATTACAAGAGCGGTGCAAGAACTCCTTGGGTTATGGTTTCTGTCTGAGAAGAGAGACTGATGTTATTTGTACTGTTATTTGTACTTTCTTTTTTGGGATTAACTAGTCCTGTTGTTGTTAGGAAGTCTGTTATCTTGTACCCCTCTTTTCTTTTATTTTCAGCCGTTCTTGCTTTTTTCACTGGAGCGGCTTGCTGGGGGGTTTTCTTCTCATTCGTATCATCCAGATGTATCACTGAATGGGAGCAAGACTCGTGTTTGAGGGAGTCTTGCCTTGATCTCTTGTTTTGTCGCTTTTTCCCCTTGACCCTGCGCCACGTCTTTTGTCGGGCCTTAGCCTGCCTTTGATTATGCTTTTCCTTTCTGAGTGCTTGGCGAGGCCTCACTCCTTGGTACTCTTGATTAATACTCTTGGTACTGATGCCTTCTTGTTCTTCTTGCTCTTCTTGTTCTTGCCACGGCTTGCTCCTTATTTGCCTCATTGTTGTGTGCTGTGTCTCTGAGATTTGCCTTGTGTCTGAGACCTCTATGGAGATTGACCTGGCTACTGCAACAGGCTCGGTTTACTCCTGCCCTAAATAGGCAGCAGCCAAACAGAGCCAGGAGCTGGCAACCACCGAGCAGACCGCATCACACTCCTGACTCTCGGCTACCCCCTCCCGCTCTTCTCTGCCTTCCGCTTCGAGAATGGGTCAGGTCGGCGTCATTCACAATGCTGATATTGGAGCGGGAGCAGCGGTCAGCTGTCAAAGAAGCGATTCACTCCTGACTGACCCGCCAACTCAAGTTGCCACCAGCTGCTGCCGTCAAGCACTGGGAAGTAGAAGGGTGGAAGTGAGGGGTAAAAGTCCCCAGGGCAAGAGTGTACTGGACTTTCAGAGAGCTTTCCAGAGCTTCGAGAGCTTAAAGGGCCGGGGCCCAGGGCCCCAAACTCTAGACTGCAAGGCGAGCGGGCCTTCTACTCCCGCAAGCCGCACCCAGCACGAACTGGGCAGATTCTGCGGGGAAGAATGGGGCATGCAATTAGCAGCAGCCGACTATGGCTGCCACGCTCGCCCTCTACCTGCAGGTGCAGCTTGACTTTTGCTTTTTGGCTTAACTTGCTGGGAGGGCGGGTGAAGAACATAACATAAGATGTGTATTTGTAAAGCGCAAGTTCACCCTGAGGCATCTTGGCACTGAATAACAGATGTTTAACAGCGTGCAGTGGCCGTGGATAGCTGCAGGAGCAAGTGGCCGTGGGCTGCAGGGCCACAATAGTCCAGCCAGTGGCTTACCCAGAAGGAAGCAGCAGCTGCTCAGCAACAACCTGTCAGCAGCCGGTCGGAGACGGCAGGCAGCTCGGGTGAAAGTGCGGTTTGGAAGACAGATCACTGTGGGGAGCAAAGATTTTTGAAGGGTATTTCTGAGGTAGTTTTACACTTACACTATCATTGTCTGTTTATATGTAGTTTACTGTGTGGATCTCAACACAAATATGTTTGTATTGTCTCCCCCCCTCCCTTTGCTCAATCCGGGGCATTGGTCTTCGCCGGGTTGTTGTAGCAGCCCTATGATGAAGTATGCCACTATCTAATGGGTGAGGGCAATTTTTAAAAAAACGTGTTTTTCCAGAGAGAGGTGTGTTTCTTCATACACCAACCTCTTCCTCCTTTTCCTCTTTTTGTGGATATTGAATCTTATAATAGGGAGGATGGAAAATGAGTTGTACCTCTCTCCCCTTCTTATATATGTAATGATATATCATAGCAGAGCCACATAAATGTAACCCAAAGTTCCTTTTCCTGTGAGAGCTGTGTGGCAGCTCTGCAGCAAAGTTAAGTGACCCTTGGTTTCACCAGCAGAGGTTTCTCCACAAGGGCAGAGTAGCGTTGCCCTCCCGCCTGCTGCGAGCCAACAGTAAAAAAATAAAGTTGTAATGGAATGAGTTCATTGCCATTTTATTTTTACTGATGTGTGTGCCGCAGTTCCCCTGAGTCAAAAGACATGCGGGTCGTGTCCTCTGTCACTGATTGGCAGTGTAGAGGACTAAAGCAGTGGGTGGCTGGACGCTCCAAAGTGTGCATGTCAGTTTGGCTAGCTGGCTTGCGACGGTCAGGCTGAAATGCGCACTTTGCAGCTCTCCAACCAGAGCTGTCTCAGACAGCAGTGTGGAGATCAAGCACAGGCTTCCAGGGCCTGAAGAAGCGTCCGGCCAACCCGCTCCATCCAGTCCTGGCTCTTATCTCATGCTGATTATTAGCATGAGAGCAGTATCTGGATAGGTTAGGGGAGCTCCACAGCAGACTGCAGTTTCACCAAAGAAGACAAGTGGCAGTGGGTAAGTACCGTTTATTTATTTATTTTTATTTTTTAAATGTTAGTGTAGTTTTATTTTTTGTGGAGGGAGGGGTTGTTTTATTATGGGATTTTGGAGGAAGGGGGTGTTTTATTTTGTTTTTTGGATTTGGAGGGTCACTTTGCTCACCTTACCACTTTCAAAGGTTGCCAGTCGCCCCTCGGTTTCACTCTAATTTCTTCTCCTTACTCTTGCCTTACAGCTGATGACGGAAATCCTGCGTGGAATCCAGGTGATAAAGTTCTACGCTTGGGAGAAGCACTTTGCTGTCAAGATAAAGACCATTCGTGACAAGGAGCTTCGAATGCTGACGACCATGAAGTACCTGGATGCAGTCTGTGCCTATCTCTTGGATGCGCTGCCTGTGCTCCTTGCTATCGCGATCTTCACCATCTACGTCTTGCTGGGGCATCGGCTCTCTGCAGCCACGGTTAGTGTGTAGTTTGCTTATTTGAAAAAATGTGCATTCCATCCAGGCTAAATCCTCCTTCTCTCACTGTTTAACTCTGGAGCCACAGTTCTACATATGTCATACTTTAGGACCTTTTTCAGAAAGCATTGTGTAATTTTTATTGTATGGTAAAAATATTTAAAATGGTGTATGTGATATATAAGTAAGGTACTATTGTCTCATGTCCGCAGTAAAATTATTTTTCACTTGCGATGGACCAACTGTCTGGCTAATTTCTGCCCCCCCTCACAAGGTGTGAGATTACCATACAGTGATCAACCTGACAAAATAACTTGCATGCACCAAAATATTGGATGTGAAGACTATAAAGACTCTACTACATTGCCTTGGAATTATAAAGGACTATAAAGAGTCTGTATTTTGAAATCTAAAAGGCCACAATAGAGTTCACTTGTTTTTATCACCCAAGATCACTGTTTCATCAAACTTCATCCAGCATTGGTGATTTGAACGGTCCAGCATCTCCCAGTTTCCGCCCATGGTCCTTCTAGCCTCAGTGAGAAACTCTGGTCAGTTGTGCTGCCCTTGGAGCTCTGTTTGTGGAATCCATTCTCAAGCTCACTTAAGGTGTCAATACTGCTAGCGCTTAAGCAGATCAGCCTTGTGACGAGACAGTCTCAACTCTATCAACTACTGGGCTGTCTGCTGTGCTTCACACAAGCTAACCTACACTGCAAACCTCTTTTATTGCAAACATCCAATAGACTGCTCTATAAATAGAGTTTGCATCTCTCATTGCCTGATGACTACTTGTGCACAAAAATCCCAAGGGGTCTGGAAAGCATATATTACGTCTCTAAAATATTGACACCATGTAACAGCCACTTGCTATGCCTTTTGATATCTATTTAATGTTTATTCTGCAGTGTTCTTGTCACTTACGAAAACCCACTCACCAAATCCCCTTGGAGGAGGAGGATGAAGAAGTAATTTCCCTAGTGCACCCTTACATGGACCCTAGTCCCAAGGTTCAGGCCGAGTCCTCTTGGCATTAAGCAGTGGATTTTCTTTTCAGAATATTCTGCAGTGTGTAAATGTGTTGCATGATTTAATTAGGCTTCTACTGCCCCACCTGCTTTATTGTGTTACCAGATAGCTGACCCAATCCTAAAACAATGCATCCAAAACCACTAAAGCAGTCTTTAGCACTGCAAGTATATGGTGAATGGATAACACTCCTCAATTGTTGTGCAACAGGATTTCTCCTAGATGAAAGGTCTGACCTTCAGTCACTTCCTCTCGCTCCACCAGAGAGAACCAGACATCCATGTTTGCTCCCATATGAGTTTGTGTCCCCCTGCCACTCTGGTCACATTTAAATATAATGTTTTTGAAACCTAGGCTATCATTTTTATTTACCCCATCTACCACCAAGGTTATGTTCTTATCCTTATGCAAAATTGGGGACCCCCTCTAAAGAAAAAATTATTTGAGGTCAGGGAGAAGAGGGGAAAAACCAAACATACAATAAAGGGCTCCCTCAAGACCTACATTTCTTTTATCACAATAAGATTGAATTCAACATGGGCTCAGCAACAATGTAATCATATCGACAGGACTAGCAAAATTTCTTTTATCATTGTTCTTTATTTGACTTCTTTTTATGTTTAAGATATATGTATCAAAAGTAATTCATTTTTTTCTTTTTATCTTTTAAAACTTTTTGTACATAAAAGTCAACAGTATTCCCACATAAGATTCAGGTACACATACAATATACTGTTGAACAGTTAACCCCCGGAAAAAGGACATTTACACATACCAGAAACAAAAAATACACAAAATCTCATCCAGACTCATACAGACTCATACAGCATTCATAAACAAATACATCTGGGAAAAGGGGAGACTATAGATTGCTAAATCTCCACGACCAAGTATGATGCATATGTTCAACATGATCTAAACATTAGGTCGACGCGCTTTTCGGTGGCATGAAAGAAGTAGTACAGCCACCTTCCTCAGGACCTTTCCAGATACCCACCAGAATCACAAAACATCCAGGGGACAGACTATAGGAATGTCTCTATATTATCAATAAAAGGATTGCCACAGGACTGCTAGCAAGATATACAGCAGTGTCCTTTAAAAATGATGCATGATCTGGAACACTTTAATTTAGTGTCCCGTAGATGGAAAAGTCGTGTTTAACTAGGGAATATTCCAACAGCACTCAGATTTCTAATCGATCTTGTGTGCCAAAGTACGTTGTCCACCATCGGTGGTCCACGTACTTTGGCACACAAGATCGATTAGAAATCTGAGTGCTGTTGGAATATTCCCTGGTTAAACACGACACCATCGGTAAGCTTCTTGTCAAATGTCCTCACTTTGCTATAATTGATTTTAACATGGCCTCAGTGGTCAAACGCTCCTAGCAAATGTTCCATCTCTCTTGCCTCTGCCACATTTTGAAAAGCTCCCTGCTGCTAGTCTGATTAAGCTGATAACTTTTGCCACAAAGATCACTGAAATATCCCATGCCTATGCTCCTCAGATTGCAGGACTAGGAAAATTTGACCACCATTCCTGCATTACCCTGTCAGTCACTGTATAACTAATGGGAACTGACTGTTAGGTGTAGGTATTTCTTTGTGGTGTTTGTGAGAAGTTGGCCTGGCATATGCTGTCCACTAATTATAGTGGGCACCTTGCACCAGTCCAAACAACCCCTTATTGGAGATAGGTTAAAGACAACCTTATTGAAAGCTATCCTAGTGGTAGCTATGGAGAGCAGCCTTCAGGCTAAGTCTTGAAGGAATGTAAAGCAGCTTGTTTTACCAGTCTATAATCTCTTGAGTGACCAAATGAAAGAGCACCACACCAGGTATATATTCAAAATATATGTATTTATTGCTAAACACACCCCTCTAGTCTCTTTATGAGGCTAGAGTTCGAAGTACACAAGTTATAAGTTATTTAAACACAGTAATAGCACAAATACACGTTTGGGCCCTAGGGGCGTACCAAACCATATACCAATAAAGTGGTATAAGAACCACGACTGAACTAGACACTAGGCCTAGAGCCTCTAGAAGTGCTTGGACCACAAGGAACCACCCAAGGTAGTGACACAGGGGACCCACGGGGGACGCGTGCAGTGTAAATACACAACCGCGATACGCCGTTAACTTCTATGGAGAAAGTCGCGATCAGGAAATTAAAGAAAAGGGACACTTAAAGGAGGACTTGGAGCAAACCCTTTGAGAACTAGGTCGTTCTAGAGTCTCTACCCACGGGAGCACCGGAGTACTCGTGTTACCTCACCCAGGGAAGCCGGGTGCATAGGTGCCTTTCGGGGTCGGGTTTCGTCGTCGATTTGAATGGCGATCTGCTGCAAAGTGCTGCTGGCTACCAAGTGGAAAGTGTCCGGTTGGATCCAAGAGTGGATCGGAGATCTGAAGAACATGAAAACAGAGGGGACAGAGTCTGGGTCACTAGCCAGTGACCAGGATGGCGATGAGCGGATGCCCACCGATGTCGAGTGCTTCAGGTGCGTTGACGGTTGTCTTGACTCTTCAGCCACGAGGTCCAGGAGGCGTTGTCGGCGACCAGGAGCAGGATTCGGGCTGGTACACGATGTCTGTCGAGTGCTGAGGTGTCGGCGACCGGATTGGACCCAACAAGCCTTGGCAACGGCAAGTCTCGGTGAAGATGAAGATCGTCGACGGTGCAGACCAGCAAGGTCTGAGGAACTCACCCAGCGAGGGTAAGTGAGGGCAGGCCTGGAGCAACCAGGATGCCCAAGAAGAAAAAGATTGGCCTTCGTGAAGGGCTACTAGCCAACGGGCTAGCGACCGCGAAGGAGCCTCAAGACGTCGCACGTGGATCTGGCTCACAGGACACTCGTGGAGTGGAGGCCAGTGATCTTCGGTGCAGTTGGTGCTGGAGGCTAGGGCTACTCGGAGCCCAAAGCACGACTTCGTGGGAGACCCAGAAGAGGTTGCACTTGCAAATGTGCTCGGTGTCCAGGGGTCACGGTCTCACGTTACCCACGATAGCTACGGGCCTCAGCTTTGCTGGGGACTCAGGGTAGCCTCGGGGAAGTCTGAGAATCCACCTCTGGTGATGCGAAGACTTCGGCGTCCGACGGGAGCTTCAGAAATGCAGACCGGACAGATGCGTCGTTGGTGCCTGCCAAGCAGGGGAGTCACTCCTTGACCCCAAGGGAGATTCTTCTGTCCTCTAGTCTTGAGTAGAGCGTCGAAGGTCCAGGATTCTGTTTCAGAGTTTCGTCCAGGGATAATCTAAAGTCCTAAGGACTGGGTTCCTATACTTATACCAAGTTTAGGGGTTGGACTACTCTGTGGCCCCACCTATGGGTGGGTCAGGGCAGAGGGGTGGCTACACCCTTTCCCTTTGTCCAGTTCGCACCAAAGCAGGGGCTGCAAGCCCCTGATCCGGTTTGAACTGGGGTATGCACAGGGACACCAAATGTGCCCCCAGTGCAGGACTTCAAAGCACCCGAAAGTGCTCCCGCCCAACCCCAGTACACATTATCCTGTCTGGGGAGGTGGTCACACCTCCCTGGGACAGGAAACCTATTGTCCAGGCCTCCCCTGCCGGAGTTTCGTCCAGCAGCAGGAGGCCAGACTCGTGTCTGTGGCAGCAGCATCCATTTTGTGATGCCAGGGCTTTAGAAAGAAGTTACCGGGCTAGCCAGAGTTAACATGTCTTTCCCTCTAGAAGGGTGGAATGCTACCCCTGCCGCCAGAATTGGCGGGGGGTAGTATTCCAAGATGTTTGACACCAAACACGACATGTTTAGGTGCAGCCATTCCAAAGTTAGCATTTAACGCGAGGTTATAATGCGCTTAAGAGTATATGGTCAGGCTGCACTACAAACAGCATCAGAGAAGGGTCTCCGAACGCTGCAGAGGGGCCCTGCTCATGCAGGGGCACCCGCTCACATAGGAACCACGCACTCTGCCTTCAGGATTGATAAGGCCTGCCTTAGGAGTGACATAGGTTTATATGTGTGTATGTATTTAATGATATAGGTAACCTATATCACAGTAAGGGGTGCATGCACCACCTTACCCAGGCTGCAGTAGCAGACCTGTGGTGTCAGTTTGGATGGCCTTCCAGGGGTGGCATAATACATGCTGCAGCCCCTGGTAGGCCTCTGAGGTACCTATGCCCTTGGTACATAGTATACCATATACTAGGGACTTACAAGGGCACTCCAGATTCCAATCAGTGATGTGCCTAAGGCACATGGAAACCATTTTAGAGAGGAAGCAGCTAGGCTGGGGTTCTGATTAGCAGGGCCCCAGCCAGACTAATGTCGAAAAACAGTGAAGCATCAGCAAAAAGTGGGGGTACCCATGTGAAGCAGATCCTACTCTCCTACAGTGTTTCAATTTGGAGCCCCTCATGTAAGGGAAACACCCCCTAGGAACCATCTTTCTCTTCCACAGTTCACATCAGAGGGATAAGGTGTAACAAAGGCAAAAACTGCTGTCTTCAATGAGTAAAATGTTCAAAGCACAGAAAAACTTACTAGTGATGGAAATTGCCGGTATAGAACACTGGCTCAATAGATCCAGTTCTACAGTCTGAACTTCAGGACTGAGGCAACAGCAGACTGGAGTGAGTTCTGGAGAAAATAATGAGACTTCAACTGTGTTCTGACGCAGAGTACCTTAATAGCCTTGTACATATGCCTGTTATGTGTCCAGTTTAGGCCCATGTATCGAAGGTGCCCATTTTTTACATTGTCCTCTTTTTCACAATAACATTTCTGCTGTGACCTTTTGCACATATTCCCGTGCATGACAATGTTGGATTAGTTCCCTGAAACTACTTCTATTTACACATCTGACTTTGCATAACATTATCACAATGCCTCGAATACCAAGTACAAGGTCTTTATGCACGAATGTACAAATGTGGTTCTATCTTCATCCACAAGGCTATCCACATATCCATAACATTGCTAGTCTATACGTACATCGCAAGGATTCTTTTTATTATAAATAATCAGCATCTCACAGAATTATAAGAGGAGGCACTTCAGCTGACACCGAGGGTCCCTGCATGCTGAGACTTCATCACACAGCGGTCTGACATCTCGTGAGGGTGGTCCAGTTCATTCTCTCCCGCCAGCTAATGGGGTTGGATCGTCCCTTGGGGGGATTCTTGGCTTCACACTTACACACTCTAGTTACACAGAGAGTAGGGTTTGCATAGTAGTAGTACGCCTGATTACTACCTTGTTTTATATGCCTGCATATATACACTGTTTTAGCACCATGGTAGAGTTATATCTACTATGTACACTTTTCGTGCTTGAAATCACCTTCATCTGCTTGTCTACTGATTATCGCAGCACATGTATTTGATACAAGAATAATGTTGGTTCAATAAATATATTGAGAACGTCTCATTGTGTATTCTCTGTATACCTCTGTGAGAACAAAAGAGCACGAGTGACTGAGCGAGAGGTTCTGATATGTTACCACGATCCCTGAGGGGTCAGGGTTGTCATGGTCAGTGGTTGCCAGAAACTATTCACTCCTGGTAGGGTTAAGGGGGCTTATGGTGGCACTGTGAGCTAGCTGGTCTTTAGGCCAACATATCCTGAGGGGGTGCTTGGAATCAGTCTAGGCACCGCACCCAAAGTTTATGTTGTCCAACAAAAGCGCAGATCCTACGGATTAGCAGGAACTACACGACATGTCAAAAGAGGAGATGAAAGACTGGAACAGGAAACATTGGTCTACCTTGATGGATTAGTATTAGGCTTAAGGAATAAAGGATCCTCCATCTTGGATTTGTATTTTCTCTGAGGTTTTATTTTTGCATGGCTTGCTTATGTATGGTTTCAAATCTACCTATAGTATATCCTCTTGTGTTTCTTGGGCTTCTTAGAAGGTGACCTTTTTCTGCTGAATAGGATGGTGTTCTAGTCATCACTGCCTTGTATGTGATGTTGCAGATTTAAAGGTAATGCATTCTTACAAAGGCAGTAAACATAGGCCAGTGTGGTCAGGAGGGGTTTTCCTAAGCCATTTCATAATATTGTTTCTTTTTGCCAAAGAGTAAGAACAGTTTCAGGCTGTCTGTTTCTTTGTTGCAATGTGTTGTTTGAATGGGAACTCTTGGTTTGTAATAAGCCTAAGTGATTTTGCGCTTGTCTAGAGTAGAGGTAGGAGTCTGTAAAGCTTTATGTAGGTTTGGCAGCAGGTTTACACTGTAGATTTGACATTTCTCGTTAAAATATGCGATGAACTTTATGGTCTCAACTTCAGATAATCTGATGGCTGCTGTAGTTCTGCTCCCTACTGAGGTTAGTCAATTTGGTACTAATAAATTGAGTAATGTTAACCCCTGTTAAGTAAAACACGTAGGAAAGGCAGATATGCAGGTCGAAACTCTATATGAAATACAAGTTACTATTATTACTACTAGAGACAGGCCGAGATCAAAGCCTTGACTTGTATTGTTGATGTCAAGGAGGAATTGACGCTATCTTAGTTCACTTAAAGTTAGGCATTGGCTGCCAGGCTTGGATAAGTGTCAGGTATTCTTTGTCAGTGTATGTCCTGTATGGTGGAGGGATGCAGGTAGTGTTGCACTGCAGCCTATGCAGGCTACATTGCTATGTGTTACTCCTATCTTACTTTAAAAAGAAGCAAAAAGAATTTGTGAAGCATTTTTGTAAAAGGTCACTTTTCCTTTTTCTTAAGTGACTCTTAAGGGTATGACCCTTTATACTTCTAAATTTTAAAGAAATTCAATAAGATTGACAATATAGCCTGTTTTTAAGGCTGCAAAAATTAACCTGTCTGTCATATGTGTTTCCTTGCCTTTCTGAAGTAAGGCGAAGTGGATGTGACTGCTCGAGGGTGGTACGATTCAGTGCTTATGATTATCAATTGAGACTCTCTGAGAGCTAACTTTTGGGATACTACATAGGTCACCAATGGCTGCTAGATCTGAAAGAGCACAATAAAGGAGAAAATTTCGGTTGCCAGTGTAGGTTGCTAACTAGCATAGTACAGTAATGTTCAGTGCCATACAAAATATTGTTCAGGGCTTGATATTGACAATATTATAAGAGAGGAGAGCAGGCACTATAGCTCTGGATTTATAGCAAATATGCACGGGAAATCTTTAGTAGCTTCACAATCACAGGTTAATGCCGGCGGACAATCCAAGTTGATTTCTGCAAATAAAGAAGTACATGGGCCACCTCATGTCTATTTCCAACTGTCTGAAAATAGATTTTATACACTCACTTGCAAAAACTGACCTGTTGCTGCCTGGGCTCTAGATGGTTGTTTGGTAGATTATTTGGCCCTGATTGTGCAAGAGTAGTATACTTCATCTTGTGTATTAAGTTCACAAGCAATTTGCCCTGTACCTACTGACATTTGCCTACTTCACACTTCCTCTCCTGAAGTGGCCTATGCTTACATAAGACATATTTCTGACTCGCTTGAGAATACAATACTTGTCTAGTGCTTGCCTCCGCTCCTGTACATTGAACCACAAAACTGATCTACAACTGCCTTCCAAAGATACTCAAGCTTTAATAGTACTCACTATGCTATCAACATTAGAACATTTATCAGGTAGATGTCCACCCAGTCTTGTCTGCTTTTTAGTCTACATCACTGTAATTAGTGGGTTTACTTCGCTAGCCAAGCTCAGCCAAAGCTTTAATTTGAATGGGACTAGGGTGGCAAGAGTGGTTTATCCACCGCCTTAATGTGGAGTCCATAAACTGGCACGCCTCCTTTCCAGACTAAGGGGCTGATTCCGATCTCGGCCGGTAGGGCACCGAATCAGATTCGGCTTTACCGGATCCGATTCGGAGGCCTTGTTTCCGACCGATTCGAACATTCGTCCGCGCGAGCAAGTACGATGCGAGCGTACGCGAAATCGCAGACCGACTCGTTCCCGGGTCCGAACCGCTCCGACCGACTCGTACGGACACGACTCGCACCACGCAATGGAGACGTTACCCGACCGAGCAAGTACGATGCGCGCTTCGAACAGTCCGACCGACTCGTACCGTCCGGCTCCAAAGAGCAGTCAGAGCCGGACTTCGGGGGTCCGTGTCGGACCCCCCTTCACCCGTAGCCTTGCGAGTCGCACACAGGGGGGACCCATGGGTCCCCCCTACACATGCATGTACGGTGCGGGTTGCACCGACGCAAACTCGCTTTAGGGGGCGCCCTTGTTCGCAACGCACCCATTCAGTCAATGGGAGCCAGTGTACGCGTCGTACGACCGGCTCCCATTGACTTCTATGGGAATCCGACCAAATCGAGTCCGATAGCATACGGCCACATCGTACTTGTTCGGTCGGACTGCAAGAGTCCGGTTCGGTCAGAAATCTCTCCGGGTCTGGCTCGGTCGGAGAGATTTCCGGCCTGAATCGGAATCGGCCCCTAAGTGTGCAAAGAATCTCTCTTTTTCTCAAATCCTTGTAAATTTCAAAGACTACACCAAAAAGATCCACCAAGCTCAGAGCTCACAGTGAAAGTCTGACAA
The DNA here is from genome assembly GCA_963921515.1 of Calotriton arnoldi. NCBI lineage: Eukaryota > Metazoa > Chordata > Amphibia > Caudata > Salamandridae > Calotriton > Calotriton arnoldi. The sequence goes on along the minus strand of CAWUFW010004235.1, from coordinate 1,314,188 downwards.
TGTACATGCCACTCACGAGTCTCTAATGTGGCACATTGAATTGCCCTGCTTGGCAGACATAAAGCTCAGGCTTAGAGAACTCAGTACAGGATAGGATAGCCTGGCGAAGCTGGAACAAGAAACTGGAAAAAAGAGGCTGAAATCAAAACAGATCTTCAAAATATGGACCAAAGACTGGAACAGGCCAAAGCCCGGGTACGAAACACTGTGGAAACAGAGCAGTTTTTCTCCACCATAATTTACCACCTGGAATCTCAGACCTAATAGCTTCTGTAAACATGTGAGGGTCTGGAAAACAGATATAGTAGGAATGGAAGGAGACAACATGATTAAATGTGTCAACTGTTTTGAGTCATCCTGAAAGTAAGTACGCACTTCCCCATTAGGATCGAGCGGGCATACATGAGCCAAGCTCTCACCAGAGTTGGGGAAGGCAGTTCACAAGCACAAACAAGAACCCACTAAAGCCAGAAAGAGAGAAATTGTACAAGGCCAGTTGAGGGTATTAAAGAGCAACAAGTTAATTGCAATTAAAGCAATTGCCCTACGAAAGGGGCAACAAGGCAGTTAAGCTTCTACCCCAAAGATTGAGAGTGAGAAACCATGTAGCTAAGTAAAGATCCTTAGGAGGCCTTGAAGTCTAAAAGAGAGCAGGAAGAAGAACCTAATTTAAAACCTCCATAAAAACATATACACTACAGGGTAGGAGAACTCTGAAGACATATCCGCCTTTCTCAAGTAGATTCAGCTCCCAACTATAGCTACAGAATGGAGAACGGAATTAGATAAACTCATAGATGCACAAGAGAATATTCGAGGCATGTGTGCTGTAGATACATATGCTTTGCATACTCCTGCCATCTCGTGTTGGGTCCGGATGTTTGCAAGTTGTTTTTCTTCGAAGAAGTCTTTCCAGTCACGAGGTAAGGGACTCCTCCTTTCGGTGATAGTGCGCATGGGCATCGACTCCATTGTTAGATTGTTTTTTTCTGCCATCGGGTTTGGACGTGTATTGCTGTGCTCCGGATCGAAACCGTTCTTCGGGTTCCCTTCGGTGCGCAATCCACCCTATCCTCGACGGTATTGTTCTCGAACGTGTTTCCCTGTTCTTCGGTTATCGAATCAATCAGGAAACTCTCTACCTTTGGTCGGAAGCATCGGAGGCTGCCCTCAGGCCTAGCCACGTCAGTCCACCCTTCCTCCGATTGGAACAAAATCCATTCCAATTCTGTCCTCAGTGCCGCACCAAGTACCCTTGCAGCGACCTACATCAAGTTTGTAACTTGTGCCTATCACCGGAGCACAAGGAGGAAGACTGCGATGCCTGTAAGACATTTCTCTCGAAGAAAACTCTATGTAATCGTCGGGCTTGACAATGTGAAATACAACACCAAAGCATTCAACACACTCGGGACATCTTCGGCGAAGATTCCGAGCATGAAGAGGTTGAAGCGTCGAAGCGTCGGGGCAGAAGAAGAGGCCATCTACATCCCAAAGTCGGGTTCTGAACTTGAGATTGATTTGGAGTACGAAGACGTGCCTCAGGGACAGGGTGCCATGAGTACCCAAGACCCCTTGCCCCCCAAAACTTTTTCCCAAAAATATAAGGCTATGGCACCACCTCTGCCTTTCGGCCAAGGTTGGCACCGAGGCAACGTTTTCGATGCAACGCCTTCTGGCTCGACACCGAAACAAATCGTCAAGCCTTCCAGCTCGGGACCTAGTCGGCCAAAATCATCTTCGGATCCGAAACCCTCCGGTTCACAGGACGGATCTGGTTCAGAGCCGAAACACTCCGGTTCCAAGGACAAATCTGGTTCGAAACCCTCAGCTCCGAAACAAAAACATGCTTTGGAGCCGAAACCTGCTCCCAAAAGCAGATCTATTTTGGCGCTGAAATCAAAGGACAGCCTCTCCGAGCCTCCCGAACCAATTTTAGACATTCTCAAGGCTAAATTGGATCCTAAACAGAAGAAGATTTATATCCATCTTGATACAGGACATATTTCTGCCAAAACACCAGTCAAACGCAAACTTCCTTCAGAGGACCCTGCAGATAAAATCCCTCTGAAGAGGAAAAAAGACAGGGCCACCAACCCTGCTTATCCTGCCCCTCAATCCCCTCCACCACCATCTTCTCCACATTTACCAATTCAAGATTCCTTATACATAACACCTCAGGGATCTCCACATACACAGCCTGAAGGGGATGATATTGATGAAGAAGACACTCATTTGTCTGTAGACCCATGGAATTATCACACCATTGTCCCTCCATTGGATACTGACCAAGACCTTTACCCCGTAAAGCCATCACCACCAGACGATAATGTGGCTTATCAAGAACTTATTGCTAGAGCAGCAGAGTACCATGAGAGGAGGCCTTACATAAAGAGTCTTTAGAGGAAGACTTTTTATTTGAAACACTTGGGTCCACACACAGGTCAAGTCAAACACTCCCTATGCTAAAGGGCATGATGAGGCATGCAGATGATATTTCTAAGACCCTTTGCAAGCATGTGTTGTAACTCCCAGAGTCGATAAAAAATGTAAACCTTGTCCATGTGATCCTGTGTTCATCAAAGTACAATTACCTCTCGATTCTCTAGTAGTGTCTAATGCTTGCAAAAGGGCTAATTCACAAACATCTAGTGATGCACCTCCTCCCAGACAAGGAATCCTAACTTATAGATGCCTCAGAGAAACAAGTGGCTACTCAAGCCGCTACCCACAGGCGCATCGCAAACACACAGGGCCTTCTAGCTTGGTAAGATAGGGCACACTTGGATGAAATATCTCCCAGAAGAACACAAAAGCAAGGCACAAGAGTTAGTTCAGGAGGGCAAATTAATTTCTAACTCATCTATCAGATCTGCTCTAGATGCCGCTACACCGCGGCTAGGGAGATAAATACCAGCATTCTACTCAGAAGGTATGCATGGCTTAGGATTTTGGGGTTTAAACCTGAGGTTCAGCAGTCCATTTTAAACACCCACTTCTTCCGTTTCTGGTTCGAAAGCTCAGGCAAACATCGCTCACACTGATTTTGGTAGCTCCCACATGGGCCCGTCAACCATGGTACACCACTCTTTTGGATCTCTCTGTAGTTCTGCATCAAGAGCTGTACCTCAATTCCAGCCTTCTCACTCAGAACCGTGGAGAAATCAGACACCCAAACTCCAAGTAGCTCAACTTAGCAAGTTGGTTCCTGTAAATAGAATTTGGATACTTAAATCTGCCCCCAAACTGTATGACCATTCTAAAAGAAGCAAGAAAGCCCACTACCAGAGCTTGTTATGCAGCAAAATGTAAACGATTTGTTATTTATTGTAATAACAACAAAATTAGTCCTCTGGATGCTTCTGTTCAAAATATTGTTTGTTACCTTCGACACCTACAGCAAACTAATCTAGCTTACACATGTATTCGACAGCATTTATCTTTGTTCAAAGTCCCTGTGATTAAAGCCTTTATGGAAAGTTTAAAAAGAGTAATACCACCCAGAATACCTCTGGCACTGGTATGGAATCTCAACATTGTACTTTCAAGGCTCATGGTTCCATCCTTTGAACTATTAAACAATTGTCCTTTACAGTTCCTTTCATGGAAGGTTGCCTTCCTCATTGCAATCATTTCATTAAGGAGAGTTGGTGAGCTTCAGGCATTAACCTTGGAAGAACCCTTCTTTAAGATAGGGTAGTTCTTCGCACCAACCCAAAATTCATCCCTAAAGAAGTTTCTGCTTTTCATCTTAACCAATCAGTTGAGTTACCTGTGTTCTTCCCTCAACCTGATTCTGTAGCAGAACAAGTTCTTCACACACTTGATGTCAAAAGAGCGTTATTGTATTATATCGAAAGGACAACAGATTTTCGTAAAATAAAGCAACTGTTTGTTGCATTTGCTCCACCTCACAAAGGCAATCCTATCTCTAAATCTGGTATTTCAAGATAGATTGTTAAATGCATTCAAACTTGCTATGCAAAAGCTAAAAGAACTTTATCTGTACCCCACTCGCAAAATAGGGGCATCTATGGCCTTTTTAGGTAACATTCCTATAGCTGACATCTGTAAGGCAGCAACATGGTCTACTCCACACACATTTACCAAACACTATTGTGTGGATGTGTTAGCACGCCAACAAGCCAATGTAGGGCAAGCAGTGCTAAAGACACTTTTTCAGACAACTGCAACATCTACTGGTTAGCCACCACTTTAGGAGAATACTGCTATATAGTCTATGGAAAACATGTGTATCTACAGCACACATGCCTCGACGGATTATGTTACTTACCCAGTAAGCATCTGTTCTTGGCATGTAGAGCTGTAGATTCACATGCGCCATCCTACCTCCCCGGACACCTGTAGTTGTTGCAGTTCTCATTATTTACATTATATACGCATGGACATCTCTAAACTACACTCACTAACTCCATTCTCATCCTCTTAACGGGAAAACAATCTAACAATGAAGTCGATGCCCATGCGCACTATCACCAAAAGGAGGAGTCACCTTACCTTGTGATTGGAAAGACTTCTTTGAAGAAAAACAACTTGCAAAGATTCGGACCCAACACTAGATGGCACTAGTATACAAAGCATGTGAAACTACAGCTCTACATGCCAAGAACAGATACAAGACTTTTCACCCCTCCTTCAAGGCCCCCTCACAACACTATTTAACTCCTTTATAAAAAGATTCAGGTATTACCTCAACTATGATAGAGGCCCAGGTAGTTGTGATTCCTAAACCAGGAAAGCCAACAGAAGAATGTAAATCTTACAGGCCAATATCGCTGCTTAATACAGATATTAAGATTGTCACAGAGATCCTTATGGAAGGCTAGGCAAGGTACTGCCGTTATTAGTGGAACTGGACCTGAGGGGGCGTGGCTTGCAGCCGATGGGAACGGACGCGAGCTGAGGAGCTCCGCCGCCGCTTCCCCCATAATCAATTATCCTGCACCCCAGACGCGGCTGGGGGCACTGATTTTCAGACCGGGGAACCCTAGAATCTGTAGGCGGCCTGAGGTGAGCCCCAGATCGCCCTGGGACGCCGCTTTACCGCAGTAATGAGAGTCGGGAAACTCGGCAGCGGCAGCTCCAAGATAGCGCCAGCGCCGTGATCTGCACCGCGCAACCATCACGGACCGCTGAAAGGCAGCAGGAGCCCGGCAGTGAAATACAGCCCAATTCCCAGAGAGTCCCCTGGTACGACGAGAGCGGCAAGGTGGGCCAGGCGGACCAGCGGCGCATACGGAGACCCAGCGGCGGGGCGCACATGTTACTGCAGGAGGGGAACGAAAATGGCCCTGGCGCCACAATGAGCTCTGAGTAACTGCCTTGGGGCGCCGATGAGGAGACGGGACCCGGAGGAGAGGTGCATCTCACTCCGCGACGGACCCTGGATCGCAGTAAGTGCCTGTGGGGGGTCGAAGAGCCTGCTGATATAAGCGGAGTGCTTAAACTGCCCTGGAGGGACCCCCTGAGCGCTGTAGTCACGGGCGGGCAGGCCCCTGTGTGAAAGATCCTGGTAGACGCTCGTGTAGAAGAAGGCCCAGCGCTGCAGGGACAGCCCACCAGACAGGCCGGCGGCTGCTGGAGAAGCTCTATGGGGCTTGCAGAGGGCTGCTTGGCACTATAGAGGAGTGGAGGGACCCCTGGGACGCAAGGCACCAAAGCCAGCAGTGAACAGCCCCCAGTCCCTGGACCAGGGCTCCTTTAGAGCGATTGTAAGGCACGCACGGCGGCCACAGGCCGAACGAGCTGGCACAGATCTAGACGGCAAGCAGTGGGAGCACAGCGGCGCCCGGCGCGCATTTGGGGCTGAAAAGCGGCGGCAAGTCGCCTCAGGTCACGGAACCAGAGAAATCCCCTAAAAGAGAGGGCAGCGGAAGCGCACCCAGGGGACGGGGCCCAACTCGGGATTCAGCAGACGTACACCCAACACTAGAAAGGAGACAACGGTCCCGCGCCACAATATCTGCAGCACCACTGAGATACCCTGGCGATCAAACTACGTGCTCTGGTAGCTGGAAGCCCCCCAATCGTTCCCTGGGCCTTGGACACATTAGGAGACCACTAAGGTCCCCGGGAAATGAGATATTAGACTGGGTGCCCTGCTCCAACAGGACGTAGCCCCCGCCTCTTTTGTTGGAGAGCCAGCGACACGGTTGAGCAGACAACAAGGTGGAGTCGGAGCAAAAGCGTAACCAAGATAGGTGCTGCAGGCTGAAAGTACTGTCTCAGGCCCGGTAGGGTCACGCTGCAAGGGGGCTATAGGGGCCCTGTCAATGGCTAGGGGGGAGCGCCTCATCAGCTGAAACCTATGACACCATTTAGCGGAGAAGCTGCTATACGGAAGGGGGCCCGGAAATTACCCTCGTGAGTAGCCATACACAGCAGGGCAATATCCCGGCGGCTGCTGCTGCGATCTGTTGAAGTGCGGCTAAGGTATCGAGCCATAGCAGCTTAGGAGGCGAGACACAGCTTGGGGAAAGGAGCATCCTACAGTCCCCCAAGAAGAATACAGGCTTTGAGCAGGCTGCAGGAGGGGCGTGCTGTGGGGCCCTGTTGAGTCCCCCCCCGCTGACAGGCATTCCTTAGAAGTGACAACCCTGCTCACGAGCTGTGGACATCCTGGGAGGGCCGAAGTGGGCCCTAACGAGGGGATAGCCTACTGGTGAGCTCACTGAGGCAACGAGAGAGCTGAAGACCTGCAAGGAATTACAATACGCCAAGTCTGGAGAGCAGCCACACTAGCACTGAACACCTTCCTGCCTTCCAGAACTGACTGGGCACAGAAGAACAGGTCCAGAGATTGCGCAAAAATGGGGAGAACCCAGAAGAAACGGGGGTTTAGTGCCCTTAGTGTAGAAGCCTCCGGGACCCAGACTGACGATGAGGAGGAGGTGTTGGAAGCGAGTAAAGACTCTACTCCCAAGTAACCGACGTTGGCGGACATCATGCAAGCGATCACGGCCTCAAGAGAGGCTCTGGAAGGGAAAATCGATGCAATAGGCACGGATCTGAGCCTCCTAAAGGATGACCATCGGAAGCTCAAAGAGAAGGTTCTCACTAATGAGAAGAAACTGGGGGCCTCCCAACGCAGATGTCCGAAATGCGGACAACGCTCGCAGAGCTGGAAACGAAAGTCAAAGTGCTGGAAGTTCGAGCCGAAGACAGCGAAGGAAGGTCCCGAAGAAACAATATTAGACTGATCGGAGTGCCTTAAAAAGCGAGGGCGAGAACATGATTCGATTTCTGGAGGAATGGCTTCGAGCAGAAGTGGCCCCAGAAGGGCTGTCCTCCTTCTATGCTCTGGAAAGGGCCCACAGAGTTCCAGCACGTCCACCCAAGCCAGGAGCTGCTTCTAGACCGATAATGGCACGCCTGTTACATTTCAGGGACAGAGACCATATTCTGTAGCAGGCCCGCCAAAAGCGAGGTTTAAAAATTGACAATAGCGCAGTTATGATCTTTCCAGACTTTACCAGGGAAGTCCAGCGCAATAGAACATCCTTCCTGGCTGTCAAAAAGAAGCTACGCCAGCTGCAACTACCGTACGCAATGCTTTTTCCTGCACGGCTCAGAGTAGCAGACCCCGCGGGGCCGCGGTTCTTTAACACTCCCCAAGAGGCCTGGGACTGGTTGGACATGCAACGACTTCCGGAGCGGCGTAACTCCCCAGCGGAATCATCTCACAACAGTCCCTGCAGCAATAAGTCGGGGCCCAGAGTCCCATCTCCCAGAGAGCTTAGCCTAGAGCGGAGGAGAGTGTTGCAGGAAGTAGCAAAACATAGCCACAGCAGCTCCAGCCCTACATCCAGTAAAAGTGGAATAGATGGAGAACGATCAGAAGGGTCACCGGCTCCCAGTGAAAATGATGCCTCTGAGACAGAACTTCAAAAAGTAACGCCGCAAACGGCGGATGATATTGTTTGAGTATTGGGTCCTGACTGTCCAGTCGACAAACTCCTGGAGCGCGATAAGACTCCCACCCGAGGGGACGAGTACTGTTCCCGGCTGAAAGCGGCATGGAAGCAAGAGACTTCAGAATGTTGGTCTGGGTCGATTTAGATGGTACAGGTATTGGGGGGGCGGCGGGTCGGGGGTTCGGGACCAGAGCTGTCGGCTGATCACCCCTCTACCCACTAGTGGATGTTCACACAGTTAGATAACGTTTGGATGGGGACTAGTTCACAAGTACCTGTCCTGGGGAGGGGGAGTTGGGGGTTCTATTCGGTTCATAGAAGAGTATGTTGGGGCAGGCGTGCCACTAGGGTGGACTTTAGTGGGGAAAAGGTTTTACTACTCCAATGGGATCCTCACTAGACCTAAAGTGTGTCTCGTGGAATGTCAGAGGGATGCTCACTATGATACGAAGGCATAAAATACATGCATACTTAATTCGTAGGGTGGTTCAGATTGCTCTACTCCAAGAGACCCACATCATGGCGAAGGAGGGCATTGCAGTGCAGCGAAGATGGCGAGGGCAGGCGTTCTATACCAATTACTCAGGGTTTGCACCCGGAGTCCTGATCTGGGTGAGGGCGGGAGTTCCTTTGCAGTGTACACAGCAAATTATAGACCCAGATGGCAGATATGTGATAGTTTCTGGGAGGCTAAATGGTCGGGATATAGTTCTGGGAAGTATTTATGCACCCAATTCAGACCAGGCCAACTACTTCTCGCACCTATCTAGGAAACTAGCCTCTGCACTCACAGGTTCGGTTTTATTGGGGGGAGACTTTAATTGCATTCCGGATGTAACCCTTGACCGCTCACACCCCCCGCTCCCTGATGCGCCCACACATAAAATAGCAGAAGTACGGCAGAAATGGCAACAGAAATGGGGGTTAGTAGATTCTTGGAGAGCTCAGCACCCTGGCACTCGGGATTACTCCTTCTTCTCGGCGATACACGAATTACACGTGCGGTTAGATGCCATTCTGTGTTCCCCTGATGTACATCAAGGAGTACGCAGCAGTGAATACCTCACTCGGACAATCTCCGACCATAATCCGGAGTTGGTAGGTCTGAATTGGTCCCAAGCAAAGCCCAAAATACCCACGTGGGTTTGCGCCCTGAGGCCCTAGAAGATCAAGTGTTCCATGCCACGATAGGTACGTTTATCGAACAATATTTCTGCGAAAACGCTAACACAGCTACGGACCCATTGATAGAGTGGGATGCGTTTAAATCAGTCCTCAGGGGGAGATGTTTATCAGAAATAGTGGGGACCCGGAAGGTTCTCCTCCAAGACGTACAAAGGGCAGACCACCGCCTAAGGGAACTAGAACAAGAGAGACCAGAGAATGTAGTCAAGCAGGGAGAACTCCTGGAAGCTAGGAAAGCAGTAGCAGTGCAGGTGGAACGCCTTCGCTGCTTTGACTATAAACAGTACCTGACGCGGGCCCATTCTGAGAGGGATAAATCGGGAGCCCTACTGGCCTGGTTGGCCAACCCAGCCAGAAGGGGTACGATCATATTAGAAATCAGAGACCAAGCCGGCGAAGCGAGATACGATCAACAAGGCATAAATGATTTGTTCATAGAATATTACGCCGAGTTGTATAGGAGTAGGGTGACCCTAGTGGAAGAGGACATGGACAGGTTCATGAGAGACCTGGAACTACCGGCTTTGGACGAAGAATTAGCAGATGCACTGGGCTGCGATGGGGAAATTGGGGAAGTACGAGGGGCCATTAGGAACATGGCAAGAAACAAAACCCCAGGTACAGATGGCCTACCAATTGAATTTTACCTAAAGTACATTGATCTATTAGCTCCCAAATTGGTTCAGCTATACAATGAGGTAAAACAATTGGGACACCTGCCTGTCTCAACTAGAGAGGCAATCATCATACCCTTGCTTAAACCGGGGAAACCGCCATGGGACAAAACGGCATACCGCCCGCTGTCTATGCTCAATCTAGACTACAAAATCCTTAGTCGCATACTGGCTACTCGGTTACTCCCGCACATGACAACACATCCACAAAGACCAATCAGGTTTATTCCCACCAGAAACACAGCTCTTAATGTCCGTCGTCTACTGCGAGTGCTGGGGGCTGACACCTACGAGAAGGACTCTGCGACAATCTTTGCGGTGGACATAGAAAAGGCATTTGATAGCCTAGAATGGCCATATCTGTTCCATGTGATGAGGAGGTTTGGGCTGGGAGACAGGTTTGTCGAATGGACTGCGCTCCTATATTCCGGCTCCACTGCTCGGGTAAAAACGGGTGGCCTAATATCAGATGCCTGTGGGGTGGGGAGGGGAACAAGGCAGGGATGTACCTTCTCCCCCCTATTGTTCGCCCTGGTGATCGAGCCACTTGCCGCCCGAGCTAGAACAGGACAACACTACCAGGGCCTTGAAGTTGATGGGCAGATGCACCACATTGCGTTGTATGCCGACGACCTTCTGATGTTCCTGGCGGACACGGGGGAGTTGCTTAGAGGAGCGAAAGCATTACTCCAGGGCCTGGGGGAAGTGGCGGGGTTAAAAGTGAACTGGGCAAAATCCAGTTTATTCCCGACGAAAGACGGAAGAGTAGGCCCGCTGGACACCGAGGAAGTAAGATGGGAAGATAGATGCCTCACATACCTGGGCACCCAAATATATCACACTCTTCTGGAGGGCAATATAGGTAGGGCCATAAGAGGAACAAAAAGCAACTTTGATTTTTGGAGTAGTTTGCCACTTTCCGTAGCCGGCAGAGTAGCCCTACTTAAGATGGTGACCCTAGCGAGCCTACTAAATTACTTTGGCACCCTGCCAATCTGGATACCGCCACAATACTTCAGACAACTTAGATCAATGGTTACAGGGTTTTTATGGGGAACAGGTAGGCAGAGAGTGTCTCTTAATGTGCTAATGAGACCGAGAGCAGAAGGGGGTTGGGCGGTGCCTGACTTTGAGGCTTATTACCTATCGGCGCAGTTTCAATGGCTCACAAAATGGGTGGCGGGGCGCTTAAGGGGAACAGAGGAAATGGGTGAAGACGGGATGATCCTGAGGTTACTATCCCAGATCACTTTGAGGCTCCCGATCCGCAATCAGGTCCTTCCTACGGAGTTAGCTACAGCTAGGCGATGCTGGCACAGATATCTGAGGCGACTCAGAATCCGGAGCCCTTATGCCCCAGAAATCCCGTTACTCATGTGCGAGGCCTTGCCGCATGGGGGTAGTTGGCAAAGGTTGACGTACTGGGCGGACCAAGGGTTAGCTACAATGGGATACTTATATGAGGAAGGTGCCATTATCCCGTTCAATGATCTGCGAGACCGTTATGACCTACCCAGGGGGGATTTCTTATTGCAGTCTGCCCTCACCACGGCCATACGGAAGCACTGGGGAGGGGGACTCACTGAACCACCAACGTCACTGGGATGCCAATACGTGGTGATGGCAACCAGGACATTTAAAGCAGTCACCTGTTTGTACAGGCGTATTACGAGGGAGGCCTTACCCCCCTTGTCGGAGCTGCACCTCAAATGGGAGGCGGATCTGGGAGAAGACATACCAGAGAAAGCCTGGAGAGAGCTAGTGGAGAGGGCTTAGAAAAGCACCAGAAATGGCAGATTCCAACAAGTACATTTTTACATACTACATAGGGCTTACCTCACGCCGGAAAAAATTAATAAGTACTTTGCGACCCATTCAGCGGCCTGCCCCCGGTGTAATCAAGGAAATGCGGACTTCAAAGACATGCTCTGGGATTGCCCAAACTTGGGTAACTTCTGGGACGAGGTGATAGTGGTACTAGCCGACACCACCGACAGGGAAGTTGAGACATCCGTCAAACACTGCATGCTGCATTGGTTCCCGCACACATCCAAAAACAAAGTCATGAGCAAATTTCTAGACATGGGGTTACTACTAGCCAAAAGGGATATTACCATGCACTGGAAAGCAAAACAGGGACCAAGCACGGCCAGATGGAAGAAAGAACTCATTAAGTGGGCAGAATGTGAGGGAATAATCAGGTTGCAAATAGCTAAAAGAACGGGGAATGAGAAGACTTTAGATACAGCGAGGGCATGGGAAGCATTAGTTGCGGCACTCAAGAACCCAACTGCAGACAAGGAGGAGGAACCAAGAGCAGAGCCCCCAGCAGGAATAGGTTAGAATACAGACAACTGCGCTAAACAGCATGATGTACGGGAGGGGATCTCTAGTAATAACACGGCATTGTCTTCACTAGTCGAGGAATCATATACTAATGCTTTAGAACTTCTACGTAACTAAAACTGGAGAAGTAATGGATTACAAGATGGAGATCTGTATACCAGTGGCACGCCTGGGGGGGAGGACAGGGAGGGGGGATTGTTTTAAATAGGGGGTTTCAATCCAGATTAAGGACAAGTACAGGAGATCCAAATTGACCACTACTAGATGTTTGTTCCGGGTTTGATCAGGGAGGTGTAGGGAATATGAGAAATGTAGCGAATACTACCCCTTTTTACCTACTACTGTATCAGCCGCACCAAGAATAGGTGAAATGTGAACCTGAACAAGGAACCTATGATGTATTGATGTCATTTGGATGTGTATGTCAAAACCAATGAAGCTTGTTTAAAAAAAAAAAATTAGTGGAACTGGACCTGGTGGATTTTTTCCGGGAGAGAGAGGGCTCCGACAGCATCAAGAAGGGGGCCCATTTGATGGAGAAAATCCCAGCTCTTCCAGTATCCTTGATGCAGAAAACACATTTAATAAGGTGAGCTGGGAATTCCTGAAGACTCCACTTGGAAGAATAGGGAAAGACGAGTTATGAAATTATTGATATGACTATAAAACCCCCGAATCCAGGATTAAAGTTAGTGAGCTATGCACCTACAAAATTCAACTTCAAAGAGTCTGTCCCCTTGGTGCCTTTCCTTTTTGTTCTTGTAGTGAACCGCTATTGACTCTAATAAAAGCTGACAAAACTATTAGAGGTGAGCACCGTGGAGCAGCAGAGCACAAAATCACCTTATTCACTGATAACATGTTTCTCATCCAATACACACTCTCTAAAGGGCGAGAGGTACTGCCCTTCCTTTATCCTCCCTCAGCACATATACTACGCACACACAGAAAAGGAAGAGGAAAATCAAAATAAACCTCAAATCCCTATGGGAAGCCCTCAATGATTATAAAATTCCCTACTAGCTAGTGTCATGCTTCATCATTGCGCGTGCCACAACACTCCTGTGCAGACCAACGCTCGGGGTGGAGTAAAAATCTTTTTTAGTGGACCAGAATAGCTCTCCAAAAATGGGATCCTCTAAACACATAAACTTTAAAACTACTATATGAAAGTGCCCTCTCAATTCTATTCTGGGTTTCTCTTGGCAGGATGAAAAAATCTGTCTATCGGGGTGTACCTGGGGAATTACTACCCTGCATCCTTTTCTGCTGTGTTCATCTACATGATTCGGCCTCTCTACCGCCCCTCTGGGTCGTCGACCATCGTTCCGGATGAAAATCCCTGTTTTAACTCTCCTTAGTAAACCTTTCCCAGCACAATGTTTAGTAGAGATAGGGGATCAGAACTTGGCCATACTAGCCATTTTTGGGCACAACCTCAGGAACTACCTGTAAAGCAACACCTTAAAACATTATCATATCATTAGAGGTAGGCTACTGGTATTAACCATGCTACAATCCAAACATACAGTCCAATTATCGTTCCTACATGCCCATAGTGCACAAAAAAACAGGTGAGGAACCCGTGAACACACATACACCCAAATCCATCAGTATTAAAAGTCCTTAACCGACCGGGGTAGGAGTGGGAGCGTCGCCCTATAGTCACACTCTGTAAAGGAGCAATGGAAGAGCACCAATATATACAGTTCCTTTCAGTCATAATCAGTGTTAACTCTCCTCTAACCATAGCACTAAGGACCATATTCTCCCTTCTTTTTCTTCCTATCCTCTGTCCTTTTTCGGATACAAGGCCTCAGTCAGCTTCAGGGTCTCCCATTGGGCCCCCGTCGTCAAAAACTGTTTTCTTATGTACTTAATAACATTGCTGTTGCAATCTCGCCCAGCACCCCCTTGATAACTCTCTCGCGTCTGGTGTATATTGTGTGTCTGCCCCATATTTCCTGCATTTTTAGGGCTCTTTTACATGCTCATGTGACCTTATTAGGGTGCTGCTCGCGCTTATGCTCAAAATGCGGTGACACTCATATCTTAATCACTACTCCTTGATCTATTAATGGGTCATGAAACAATGCTGTTTTGTGCAGGGTCAGGCTCCCGACTGTGCCTGTATTATAAATGCAGAGACCCTTCAGTGAACGTATTGCGGGTCAAATCTTAGTAATGTTGCTCATGCGTGGTCAGGCTCCTCCTATGCCCCTTTCTACTCACTTCATCAAGGGTCCCACGCAGCCCGTATGGCCACTCGCTTCCTTCCGATGCGCGGTAGCGTCCCGGTAGGCCGCCATTTTTTATTTCTGTCCTTTTTTCCACAGGTCATTTGATCTCCCTTCTCACATCAAGAGCGTCAACATCCCGTCTTGATTCCCCTTGTCCACGGCCATATTGGAATCTCGCGGAATTAAGAAAGGAGACCCTGTGATCGCTCATGTGAACTTTAACTGTCCACCCAGCGATGTCAGTTAATAAAACAGGAGTCTGATATTTATGTGGTGCTCATAGTTACCATGCCCTCGCCTAAGTCTCATTCATCTTCTATCTGTGTTATAGGAGGACCTCTATCTTGGGGAAGATATTCCCTGCTGCTTGTTCTATTTCACCTTCCTAGTGGTAAAAACAATATCTGTACTATGGATGGCTGTACGTTGTTGCTGCTGCCCCGGTTCCTTGTAAGGAGACCCTACCTATGTCTTACCCTAACAGAACCTGAAAACTCCCTGCCTGAACTTGTAAAATATCTGGGAGACTTCGGAATGGTTTCGCTATATAAAATTAATAAAGGTAAATCATGGATTCCAAATATTTCGATCCTGAAAAGACAGCATTCCCCCTTCAAATGGGTGTAATCATCCATAAAATATCTGTGACTAAATATTACTAACTTGGCGAAGAGTAGGAATAAACCTGATTGGCCAAACCTCTAAGCCCAAATCTTAGCATATCTAGCTTAATGGAAGAGGCAATACATCTCCTGGGTGAGGGTTAAGTTAGTGAAAATGAATGTCCTGCCAAGCTTACTTTACTTATTTCAAGCATTACCAATGTTTCTAAAGCTTTCAGAGCTTGCAACCCTACAAAAGCACATGATACCATTTATGCTGGAGCAAGATCGATATAAATTAAGAAGATTCTAATGGCTCCACACACAGAGCGGTGGACTGCTAGAATATACTTTAGTATTATTATACCATGCTGCTCAGCATACTAGTAGGATGGTACGGCAGAGAGTCTGGAAAAAGGTGGCAATTCATGGAATGGGCCTTAGTGGGAAATCCCATGGCTTAAAAAGAGGGTGAGGCCACAAAATACATGTATTTCAGGGATCACTAAGAGGACCCTTTTGATATGTCCTAAAGGAGAATTAAGAGTGATCTGATTATTGAACAGGGCCTTCAGACTTCTATCCACCTTACTACCCTATTCTCAGCTGGGATGGATGGAGTGAGCTTTAGTAACTGGAGAAATAGAGAATGCTTGATGATTAAGGAAATGTTTGAAAAGGGAAAAGTTCTTCTTAGACCTTCTTAGTCCTTTAACAACAGGATATCTAATTTCCAATCTTTTAAAGGCACGCTGATTTATCGCCCCTGACTCACGAGCAACTTTTGCTCAAGACCTCAGTATTTTACAAGAGGGTAACATACTTCACAAAGACAACATACACAGTGCTTGGTGATTTTAATTTTCACCTGGAAGCACGTAATGATCCGGACACCTCAGCCCTTCTTCACACAATGTCCGCCCTAGGCCTCTCCCAATTGGTGGGCAGTCCCACTCATTCAGCTGGCCACACTTTGGACAGCATCTCTACTAATAACTCTTCTTTAAATTTCTCACACTCTGTACCATTAGCTTGGCCTGATCATAATGCCATCTTTTTTTCAGATCTCCACTAACTCGCTACATTCTCCTCACTGTCCTACCTCACACGTAAGCTCTACTCGCGCATGACACAAAATTGATCCTCTTACTCTTGATAGCTTCCTAGCCAACTCTCGCCCCACTCTTTCTGATGATCCTGACGAAGCAGCTGCTCAATACTACCAGTGGTTAGACTCAGCTTCTTCATCTTGGCTCCCCTTAAGCCAGACTAACCTAAAAGGAACAAGCCCTCCGCCTATTGGTTTTTAGAGGACCTAAGAACTTCCAAACAGACCTGCAGAAGGCAAGAAAAAATCAGGCGCCGGATCTATAACATTGATGAAAAGGCCAAATACAAATCTTGTCTAAGTACCTATAAATCTAAAAACGTTAAAGCTAAGGCAACATATTTTACTCAATAAATTTAATTTGCTATGAATTCAACTAAGGAACTTTTTCTAACTGTTACCAGACTCACAAGGAACCCTGATAAGAAACTCACCAACTCCAGCCAGTCCATGCGCAACAAGATTGCCAGCTTCTATTTTTACTCTATCTACAACGGCCTGTCAAATACTCATAATCTGCTTCAGGGTAATTCCCCCTCTTCTAGCCTTCCTCAGGTAGCTCCCAGCTTTTCGCCTTCACACCAGCATACATCGACACTGTTGCTAGAATGATCAAGTCAGACAGATTTGGTTTCCCTAATGATCCTTGTCCTCCTAGGGTCGCCACCTCTATTGCTGACACCTTGGCCCCGGACCTCACAGATATTTTCCAACTCATTTTTCAGCATGGCTGCTTTCCAGATGGATGGAAGAAAGCTTCTGTCCTCCCTCTTCTCAAGAAACCTTCATTGTATCCAACCGATCCAATTAACTTTCATCCAATTTCTTGTCTTCCTCTACCGGCCAAGATTGTTGAGAAAGCAATGAATTCTCAATTTACTGAATTAATTCAATCCACAACTTATTGTATACCGCTCAGTTTGGGTTCCGTTCAGACCACAGCACAGAAACAGCCTTAATTAAGGTCAGTGAAGAGATTAGAATGGCCCTGGACGCTGGTGGCAAAGCTGCTCTGATCCTCCATGATATGTCGGCGTAATTTGACACTCCACCACATCAAACTGCTGTCCCGCCTTACTGAGCTTGGGACCTACTCAGCTTATTTCTACAATCACACGAACAAGTGGTCCGTCTTGACAACTTTGTCTCCTTGCCGTTCTCCCTTCCTTGTGGGGTCCCACAGGGATCCTCACTCAGTCCCACGCTTTTTAATATTTATATCACTCCATTAGCAGAACTCAGCAAGTCTTTTGGTTTCGCCCTTACATCCTATGCTGACAACACCCAAATCGTGGTCTCTCTCGGTAGTGAGGAGCCTAATTTAGGCACCCACTTCTGCAATTGCTTGCGGGCAGTCAGCACCTGGATGTCCCAGAACTGCCTTTGGCTAAATTCTAGCAAGACAGAGGTCCTGCTTTTTGATGCTCAGCCCTCTTTCTGGACTCCCACCTGGTGACCGCATGAATTGGGTACTCTTCCTTCGCCAGTTAACACAACCCGCAATCTGTGAGTCATGATGAATGACAACCTTTCTTGCACAGACCAAGTCAACGCTGTCTCCTCTAAAGTTTTTTATACACTTAAACTGATAAAAAAGATCCTTCCTTTTATCCCCCTACATCTTCAGAAACCAGTTGTTCTATCTCTCGCAATATCCAGACTTGATTATTGCAACGCTCTTTACCATAACACACACAAGTCTGTTCTCAGCAAGCTTAAAACTCTACACAACGCAGCTGCACGTCTTCTTCTCAGTATTCCAAAGTATCAATCTATGTCTAAACACCTGGAAAGGCTTCACTGGCTGCCTATCAGACACAGAGTTACGTTCAAGGCTCATCAAAATTGTCTTTAAAGCCTTACATGACCAAGGTCTCACATTTCTGAAAAACAGCTTCAGCTGGTACACTCCGAACAGGGCATTAAGATCGGCCTCAGCCAAATTTGTGATTATCGCTAAATACAAACGTGCGGCTTGGCGTGGCCACAGCTTTTCACTTGGTGCTTCCACCGCTTTGAAAAATCTTCCACTCTCTATGAAATTCTCTACCAATCTTCTGACCTTCAGGAAATCCCTCAAAACCTGGTTACTCAATACAGCTTAACTCTTCATTTTTCTGCACTCAGAAGCCAGCGCCAAGACGCTGTCGGGTATTCATGCGCGAAACAAATACATTTCACATAACATAGAATGCAAGAAATATTTCCAGCTGACCGAAACAGATAGAGTGCAATACGTACAGATGAAACACTAGATAATGCACCCACAAGTTAAAGAGATAGCCAATATACCTCTAAACCCCTTTGAGAAGTCCCTAACCATAAATGATACGACAAAAGGTCTGATCTCCAATCTATATAGTCTACTAAGTGTTAGTATTCCACCAAAAAGATGGGGCTACCAGAGTCAATGAGAACTAAAAATTAGAAGTGACTTTAGCAACACAGGGTGAGAAAGAGTAAGGTGTAATATACATAAAAGTTGTAGGAGCATTCAGCACTGGGAAGCTGAATAAAAGTTACTAAAAAGATGGTACATGACCACAAGTAGATTAAAACAAATGTATCCAGCAAGGCCAGATATTTGCTGGAGATTTGGAGAAGACAGGAGCACCTTTATCCACATCTGGTGGAAGTACGAGATAATCAAAACCTAGAAGAAAATCCTTAGTCGCATTGATGTGATTAGAGCGTAACCACATCTAGAAATCAAACCGTAATTTAATTACACCTGGAGGATAGGAGTGATGCTGGGGGGGGCAAAACAAATAGCACCATTCGATACCATCTACAATGGGCAGCCGAACAACTCCTCACACTGTACTGGAAGAAAAAGAAGGCACTGTCAGATGTGCTCTGGATGAATAGCCTTTTACACACTTAGCAGTAGAAAACTGACACATAACATTTAGCAATCTAATACTAAATTTGATAAAATGTGTGCCCCAGCGATAGAATGCCTGACAACCATGTCCAGTGAATGTAACATTCGTCCAAGGATCCAAACTTGATATTTCTTTGACACTGAGTCAGTTAGAGGACTATGGGAATAGACATATGGCCTGTTTGTTTGGGATTAGACATATTTGGCCTGTTTGTAAGCGAAGAACGGATACCCTGAATGCTCCATGTGAGGTGCTGCGTGCCGTGGGGGATTGGGCGTGGGAGTTGAATAAGTTAATGTGAATGATTTTCTTTCTCATTTTGTCAGAACTACAGGGTAACTGATCCATGACAAAACCTCAATGGGGAGGACAGCAGGGCTTAAATTATATTGTGTATGTATCATTATTGCTCTAAATGTAGATGCCCCCAGAAACACATATTATTATGGCATGTATTGTAACTTTGAACAATTGAATTTTGTATTCCCTGTGACAAGGAAAATTCATTAAAATGTTAAAAAATTAAATTCTAAATGATTGTTTAGGGTGGACACCCCTAATCTAGAACTGAATGATAGAAATTCACCTAATATCTTTGAAATTAAGGGCCTGATTTGAAGTTTTGCAGGCAAGGTACTCCAACCTGGCGGTCACAAACAGAAAAAAATAATTGTGGCCATGAGTTTTTAGCTTATCTGTCCTTGACACTGTCACCTATTAACATCTGGCTATAAGACTCTCTGGAAAAAACATGTAATGCAATATCCTACTTTTACCATAGGTCTTTACAACCTTGTCTCTCATCGACATGCTGATTTTGCCGCTCAACGTTTTCCCATGGATGTTGACATCAGTTGTGCAAGCCAAAGTGTCCCTGGATCGGATCGAGCGGTTCCTCCAAGTTCCAGATCAGGACCAGGGCTCCTATTACATCACTGGTACGAGGCCGGCAAATGATTAGGGACAGCAAAAGAGCAAAACAGTAATGAGAAGTCAGGGAGGTTTGGAAGACACCAGAAATGGAGGAATCTAGCAAAGTGATCATAGGGCTAGCAGAACCTCAGGATTAAAATGCATTTGGTGTTCTATAATTGATATAGAAACTATAAATCCACATAAATGAATGCAGAGGTGGTTACAAGGTGGACCACTGAATGCCAGAAAGATAGATCTCTGATTTAAACTCCTGCCTCTGACATCTCCTGTGATCTGCAGGTCACGAGTTAAAATCCTGGGTAGGCCAACTCAGCCTTCAGTCCTTCCAAGGTTGGTAAATTAAGTGCCACTAAGTTAGATAATAGCAATAACTGTTATTTACAGTGTCTAGGAAGGGTAGAAGAGCAGTATGAAATAGTATATTAAGCCTTATTTTAGGATTATGTATGGATAGTTTACGTCCACTATATCATCAGCCTTATATTGCATGAAACTTATATCACCTAACCACTGGTAAGGTAAGTGTGGTAAGTGTAATAGGTGAATACAGTAGTTCATAGCATAATGCAGACAAGTTAAGCTAAAAATAATGCTAATATACTTACCATGATGAGGTAATGGTAAGCAATATTTTGGAAGTGAAATAGTTACAGGTCCATATTATTGACCTCGGTTTTAGTATTATACAACCATACAGATGCTCAGGAGTGTTGGGGGTGGAGAAGTTTGGTCCCTAAAGTCTTGATTAGATCCACGGGCATCGTGTGCAGCAGCACTAGTCTTTCAATAATGGCAGCCCCTTGGAGGCGCAGACTGATGGAAACATGCGATGATGATGAGTGACAGATGCAGCACACTATGTTGTGTTATCAGCATTTCTAGAGCAGCATCTACAATTGATAGGCAAGCACAGCACTTTGTGGTCCAAAACACCTTTCATTCCTTCGGTGTCAACAAGCAGCTTTCCAGATTTTTAGAACACGACGTATTTGTGTAGGTGGGCACAACAACTTCAGAGGGAATGGTTCATCAGTTGTTTGTCGAAGATGCTGCGGATTCTGTATGTTGCCTTGGATGTGGTGAGGTGCTGTTGTGTTTTGCTTGGTATTTAGACCTGGAAAACAACGTTTGTTTTCTAAATATTTTAAAGTTGGCAATAAATCCGAGATCAAATGGACCCTTTGAAAGCGTGGCTTTTGAACTTGGTCTGAGATACCTCTTCATTTTTGAAGAACCTCTGAAGCACGGGGCATGAAGGAGGGAGTAATCACTTGGGTGGAGATCTCTGATAGGAACATACCAGGCGAGTGTGGCTTGCAGATGGGTTGAAGTAAATTTTGTAGTAGTATATTGCAGATGGGTTGAAGTAGTATATTTTGCAGCAGAGCAAGAGCCTTTGCTGGTTAGATCTTTGAAGGTCACACTGTTTGCTCTTTTTTGACTCAAAGTCTGTTTATTATTTTCAACAAGCAAGACATAGACAACACGCAGTGGACCTCCAGTAATTTTTTTTTTTTAAACAATTTTTATTAGAATGCGACTTACCATTAAAACATTTAAAAAAGTACATTTCCATGAGACAGTCTTATTCAGCATATGATAGTGATTGCATAGGATGCTAACATTTCTGATGTACAATAGAAGCTGATCATTGAACCGACATATGTTATTAGTCATCATCATCTGAGGTAGGATTTATTTGCGGGGGAGTACAGATATTTCCCCTGAATATGTTCCATTTACCCCACATTTGCTCCCATTTTTTGGGGCATCCCCTGTGGACATACGTGGCCTTTTCAGCCACCATGGCCAGGTCCATATCTTTACACCAGTCCTGGAGGCGCAGTGCTGCATCTGCCCCCCAATATCTAGCAATGTTTCGTTTTGCTATTAACATACCCAGGGTCGCCCATGCTTGGGAGGTGTGATTTAGGTCCGTAGGCTCCCAAATGTTTAAGAGGCAGCATTTAGGCACAGGCAGTACCGGGCTTTCGCTAACCTGTGATTGTGTCCATCACTTCTGTCCAGTATGATTTAATCACTGGGCATTCCCATAGTGTGTGGTAAAAGGTGCCTATGTCACCAAATTGACGCAAGCAGAATTGATCGCTAGACTTTCCAATCTTGGCTAGTGTTACTCTGGTAAAATATGTCCTGTGGAGCACTTTTAATTGTATGAAACGTAACTTAGAGGATATTGCCACAATTCAATTCAATATTTTTATTCAAGATTTGGAACTCCTCGGAGGTCCACATAAAATTACGTACATAATATTATAGATAACAAAACATAATAAGGCTCTTTCCACATACCATCATAATATTTACCACCGCAGCACATAAACAATTCGACTTTAAATAGCATTTAAAATTTTTAACATAAAGGAAGAGATAACAAACCGTATCCTGTAAGTGCATAGGACATCTAATAGCTACCCGTTCATAGATTTTAGAAACCCAAAATTCTAATTCAAATAAAACAATTAAAAATTATTTATCAAGCAAGGAGGAAGCAAAGCCTCTCTTACAATGTGCAAATGTGCAAAAGGGAGTAAAATATCCACCTAATAGCAGCATGGAAACAGAGTAACTGAAAGTAGCCAGAACTGTGCGAAAGCCAATTCAGTAGCAGCTAAGTTATGTGCAAAATGCATGCAAAGTTTCACTTCGATTAATTTTAAGGAATAACCGTAAGGTCAAGGTGGAACATATACTCAACATATCCCTAATGTGCAAAATGGCAGTAAATAGCAGCTTGGATGTGCAAAATGCAATTTGAAAAACAAAATACTAGTCCTTCGTGAGATTTTCTTAAATGAGGAAGTTAACTACCCAAATAAAGTAAATATATATATATAACAGATTTAAAATATATACATAAATTCTTTAAAATAGTTAAAAGTTTTACACATACAGATTCATTTTTTGGACAAAAAAGATAATCTCGGGCTGATGCTATGTTTTTTACACTGTTCTGTAGAAACATCGGCCTAAGCCAACGATAACGACTCAAGACCAATGCCGGACAGGCAAACAAAACATGATCTAAAGTCTGGATACCCAGGTTGCAAAAATTACAAATTTTACCATTATTCGAATTCTGAGACCAGTTTACTGTTAAATCGTTTAGGGGTGTGAGATTCATGCGACATAAAATTAGCAGGCGCCGGATTCCATGTTCTAGATTCCAAAATACGTATTTTTGTGGGGTTCTCAGTACGTTAGTCCTAACTATTAGTTTTAGTCTTTCCTTAGAATTACAAAATTTAATATCTTTATTAAAACTGATATTGCCACCACTCTTAGGGATTCCAGTGCCTCCTGCCAGTCGGTATCGTCTAATTCGCCGACATCGGTTTGCCATTTTCCTCGCAATAATTGCGTAGGATCTACCTGATTATTAATGATTTTTCAGTATGTGAGCGATATTGTCTTTTTGTCAATATATTTCGTGAGGAGTCTGTCCTCCAGTGGGGAAGACTCTGGAAGGACCGTGTCTGGCGGGATGGCCGTTTCTAGGGCGTGCCTAATCTGCAAGTAGCGAAACAGCTCAGTGGGTGCCATCTCGTATTGGGTTTGTAATTGGGCAAAGGTGAGGATTTTCCCATTTTTCCAGAGGTCGCCCAGTCGTGAGATCCCTATTGTGTCCCATTGTCTAAACCCCTTACTCTTCCCCAGGCTGCCTAGTTTGCCCATTTCCCATAGTGGGGTATGCTGCGTTAGTTTGTCATTCCAACCCAGATGTCGTGCTACGGTATGCCATGTGCGGACGGTGTGTGCTGTGGGTCCCACAAGCTCAGATTTTCGCTTTTTATTATATAGTGCTCGATTGATTCCCCCCACTCCTAGAGTATGCCTGTCTAGTCGATATGCAGGGTCAGTTTGGGGCGAATTAATCCATTGATTGATTACTGTTAGTTGAGAAGCCCAGTAGTATGTTTGGATGTGTGGGAGTGCAATACCGCCATCATACCAGCTCCTAACCAGCTTTACTGCTGCTATTCTAGCTGGCTTGCCGTCCCACAGAAGGTTATTCACTTCCGAGTCTATTGCTTTGAAGTATGAGGGGGAACACTGAAGAGGGTATTGTGGAGGGCATAAAGAAATCTGGGGAGCGCCATCATTTTAAAAAGTGCTGCTCTGCCCAGTAGAGTGAGGGGCAGCGCTTGCCAGTGTTTGGCGTCTCGCCGTAATCTCTGCAGCGGTTCCTGAAGGTTTTTGGCTATAAAATCATCGGGGTCGTACGTGACATGAATACCCAGATATTTGAAACCATCCGTGACTATCCGTACCTCACAACCCCTCGGCTGTACTGGAGGGGGTCCGTGCAGAGTGTAAACCACTGACTTTCCCCAGTTGATGGTGTATCCTGACACTGCCCCATATACTTCGCAGATGTTTAGGAGTCTGTGCAGGGAGCGTCGCGGGGACGCCATATATATAAGAATGTCATCCGCATATAGAGATATGCGGTCCTCCCATCCCTCCGTCCGTCGGAGCCCACGGATGATTGGGTCTTTCCTTACCCAAGCTGCCAGAGGCTCTAGTACCAGGGCAAAAAGGAGTGGGGACAGGGGGCAGCCCTGTCTTGTTCCACGTCCCAGGGGGAATTCCTCGGAGAGACCTCCAGTAAATTTTTGACGCCTCTCGACTACAATAGGTCTCTAATGAAGTGCATCTTAGTATACAAGATTGTTCATCATAGCCATTACAATGCGGAGAAAGAAAGAAGAAAAGGAGGTCAAACAATGTCACAGTGAACTTTAAACATATTGCAAGCTATGATAATAAAAGAACTACCAAGAGCTCAGTGGCGTGTAGATAAACGCTCCACCACACGTTAAGCAAGCTTTGTGAAAGCTACATTTCGTATCATGTGAATTGTCTGCACTAGCCTATGCAAAGGCTGGTAGTTCGGAAAACATCTGGCATGCTGTAAAAGCATAGGATGGGCCGTAGCCCTTAGAGACATAGTTGCCTAGGTAGTTCATCCTGCAGTTGTTTGTGCCCATGGGTGCAGAGAGGAGGGGGCTTTGCAATGTCTTATATTTATTTATAACAAATTTCAACAACATAGCAACAGGTCAGGGTCAGCAATAGAGAAGGCGGGAGAAGGGCAAGGGGCAGCTCTTCAATGTCACAGGGTATCGCTGTGTGGCACACTTCAGGGTTTCTGCAAGTGACATGTCAACTAACTGCATTAATGTTCATGCTGGAGGTAATGTAGTTACCAGTCCCTATGACCCCTGTAGGGTCATGGACGTGATGATGTCAGAGTGCTCATCCTTAGCACATACAAGTAAAGGATACATGTGATATAGAGGCTGGAGCTGACAAACATTTCAGGTAAACTGGAGGACTTTCTTTAGAAGCGAGCATGACTCTATTGCCTCATGTTTTCTTAATCCACTGATGCTCAAATGACGTTTGTTGCAAGTCGATTGCATAGCAATACTGTTGCTGGATATTAAACTCCCAGATCCTGGCAAATTGCCAGTGATTGGATGGGGCAGTCACCAAGGGTGCCTCTGGCATGTCATCAGATTCAGACAAGACAAGATCTCGAGAACGAGACCATGATTTATGTATTCTTGGGGTTTTGTAAAGTGGAGCATGCCACTATTGGTTGGCCAGCACACTTTGCAGATGGAAATGACACAAGGTGCTTTGTATAAGCATAAAGCATGTTCTCATTGTTCTTTGCATAATTATGCCTCATGAAATTACAGGGGTATTTTGTGTTGGTTTTTCAGTACATCTCCTTTGGAAATTCTAAAAGATATACTAGAAGTCGGAGGTTCTCGGGGAATTCCAACAGGCACTCCATGATGGGTGTTGAGAGCCGACTGACTAAAGACGTAAAAGTGGCTACTGCTGTTCACCTCCAAATTCTGATGTAAAGAGCTCCTTGCTGGACATCTAAAATATATAATTGGAATGTCTAGCAAAAGGATCGAAAATTGTAGCAGCACAGATTTATTTAAGGAGTAGATGGCCCATTTAAACAAATGCAAATGTAGTTATATTAGAAAACAACATATGTGTTGAGTACCCCCCCCACTACTGCATGACCCTGAGCATGAACTATTCACCATGTAACTTTGTCATGTGGAACGTGTCTTGGTTAATCAAGGACTCTCTCTAATGTCATAGCGCCTCTAAAAGCCACCAAGTCCCATCTGTAAATGAGAACTGCCATCCATAAAATGTCCCACCTGAGTGTGGTTAGTCACCGGCATCAAAATCTTTATTTCGGATTCAAAAAGAAATCCATAAAAGCAACACATAAAAACAGTTAAAATTCCAATGGAAACAAAAATAGGACTTCATATAAATTTAAAATGAGTGGGCCCAGCAAGACTTTATTCTGATCACACAAAAACTAACCTGCCTAGTACATCCTACTAAGATTTAATTTATCACCAAGCTATTCATCTTAGATGTGTACATCACACCTCCATCCTTTGCCTTATCTTGACCACCTCTTTAAGATAAATGTGCAATAGATTAACATACAAAATCATTATATAACACTTTTAAAAGCAGCAGAGTGGGACAGAATTGCCTAAAATCTATGGTTTTCCTGAACATATTCAAAAAAACTAAGCTGGTCTGGCTATACAACTTACAAAACATTGAAAAGTGAAGGGTATCCTGAGGAGACACACGGCTACAACCACAGAAACCAAGGTTCTCAACTGAGTTCCATCCTTTAAGTACTGCCAGCCGACAACGTAACAGACTCAGCCTGAAACTTATCAACAAATAGTTATTTGTTACAAATGTAAGGTAAGGCTCAGATGACGGTACTGTCTTTAGCAAGATGTATCCACGGACTGAATTATTTGACAATATGGAATATTTTCTTTCCATATCTTAAGATGCAAGAAATGCCTTTCATGTCCACTCTATATCTTTCTTTGTTAGTGGCTCTGGGTTGCTAATCATCTCTGGGTTCCCTAAGGCGACCAAAGCGCTCTTTACATATTTCAACTAAGGACTGTTTACAGCCCTGTCTAGATTTAAACAATCCTCAATAATGGCCGGATTGAGCTTGGGCTCATGATTAACCCAAATCAAGATCCATCTAATGAGGGGTCTCAAGGCCAAGGTGTCAGAGAGCTATGATAATCCTAACTCCTGTGTGATATAGGTAGGGATGATATTTGGCTAACACAACAAACGTGTTGTTAAAAGGTTTTCCACATCTTTTAGAGAGTGAAGGTCCTTGTACCTCTAGATATCACTACCATAGGTCAAGGCAAGCACAAGCATAGCCTGATAGATCTTAATATGTTCATCACAAGCTTATTCCCCAGTTTCGTGGCACAGCCAGAAACTACCTCAATGGACTTTGATAAAGACTTCTTCTTGGCAGCTAACAAAGTAACCCACATACCCAAAGAATCAAACAAAATGCCTAGATATGGAAAAGCATCCACTCTGAAAGAACTCTGCCTTGCACGCTGAATTGCCTAGTCTAGTTGATCGAGCCCCAGCCACCATAACAAAAGATTTTAAATAGTTTGTCACTAACTCCAGCGAGTCCATAAACTTAACAAAACTATCCAGCTGCAGTTGGAGTCCTAAAGCAGATCTGGAGCGCAGGACCGTGTCATCTGCATGCAGCATTGTGGAGATATAGCGTCCCCTCACCCTGGGAAAGTCAACACTACCCTGAAATAGGACAGATTCTAGCTTTTTAGTATATAGGGTGAATAAAAAGGGGCTAAAATGCACTCTTGTCTAACTCCTGTCCGTGTGGGGAAGCATTCAGTGCAAGAACCAGTGTGGTCAGTCAAATAACCATGCTATATTGATGTCATCGTATATGGTAACCAAAATTAGTTCTGCTAAGTTTAAAGGGCTAGCGCCGTTAGTTTTTTCATGGGCTAGTGCAGTTAGCTTTTACATGACTTCACCTTGTAATATGAAGACGGTGAAAAGGATGAGGCACAACATTGTAATGGGTGACATGAAACCAAAGGAATCACCTCCATCATTCAGGCATTTAGCTGTAATCAGCTATTTATCTCATTTTTTGTGATATTTAAGTTAGCTGTTAGTGTTTGCCATTCCGTCCATCAGGAAGTAGATCTGCGCATCATGTGCTTACTGATGACTCCGGTACCTTCGTTTGGTCACAGACTTCAATAAAATATACATACACCATAGTGTGTTTATAACTAAAAAAATCCCTCTTTTTTACAGACTACTTTTTTAATTGATCTTTTGTGGTTTCCTTTCTCAGCTCCTGCCTCAGATCCAGACTTGGCCTTGGAAGTACGCAACGCCACGTTCTCCTGGTCTCTGCCGAAGGAAGGCGGTGTTGGCCCGATTGATCCCCAGGAGGAGCAAAAGGGCCCATTGGAGATCGTCATCCATCATCTGGCAGTGAAAGAGGTAGGGCAGTTTCATCCTCTGGGAATTTGGTGTGACTGGAGGAAAGATATGAGTTAGAACCTGAGGTAAAGTCACCAAATTTACATCCATTTTATCTCCGACAAATCAGCAGAAAAGTTAATTTAAGCACTTACGTTTATATATTTTTATATCATTTTTAACATACATGCTTACGGAATCCAAATCCTCTCAATATGGAACAATTATATAAAGAACGTGCTGGGTATTTGGTTTACAAACAGGGTTTTTGTTGGTATAACTGATAATTTCGAGAAAAAGCAGAGTAGTGGCTACAACTTTATTGTTCCACAAATACATCTGATGTAAAATAATGAGAATGCAATTTCCCATCCTTGGATTGAGGGGGTGAAGAACACTTCTGAAGTTTTCCGTGTATATTGTAACTTTAGTTGTAGGAAATACAATGTTATTGAGGCTGGATAGAGCTTCTGGACTCTCGACAGGGTTACTGTCGAACTTAAACCTCAGAACCACGGTTCATAGGAACCTTGTAATTACCATCATCTCAAACCTGGCTGGAGCTCAAAGACGTTTACCAGTCTTCAGATCTTGATGAATTGTTATCACATTGCAGTTTACCGTACAGCAGCTCAAGATGAATCTTACTATATTCACAATTCCGCATGAGAGAATGGCTCTCTACCATATTTATTATACTAGTGGTTAGAGTGTTGGCTGCAGGTTTCTGAATCTTATGTTCAACTCTAGGCTGGAAGTAGGATTCATCTCATCTCCAGAAATCTTTATGCATTAAAATAAGGAGGTTGAAGTCAATTCTAGTAGAGATGAGTAATGAATGAAACGCTTTAAGAAAAGGGGATGCACTCTTCTTTTGTCTTATATCAGTCATGATTCTGGCTAGAAGGTTCTGTAGAAGCTCCAAAGTGTTGAGCATCCTTTGCTGCACTGTTGGATAAAGTCAACTACAATATTCCAATTTAGGATCCCTGTTATGACCTTATTCGGGGATTGGGAGAATGACTGCGATGTTTGTGACCTGCTTGTAAAGGGGTCTTGTTTGTTTTATGACATAACCCATTTGAGGAGAAAAGGAGATATTCTCTAAATGTCACTTACAGTTTTGGCGTTGTTATCTCTGGTGGCTGCAGGACCGAGGGAAAGGAAAGTCTTGAATGAGGGAGGTTAACCTCTTGTTTGCCACCAATGTAAATTTCACCTGACTTTGAACCATTCCCAATAGACTTCCCAACCATTTTCGAACCAGAACAGATGGGTTTTAGGCCAGCCCATGGAACAGAGTCGGCACTGGTTTTAGCCTCAAATAATTAGAAGATGCAAGTTGACGGTGGTCATAGGGCGGTTCTTGTCCTGTTGGACTTATCGGCCGCATTCAACACCATCAACCACTAAATTCTGCTTGCACATCTAAAAGAGATTGGAATAAGAGGTATGTTGCAAAATTGGTTTGAATTCTACTTATCGGAAAAATACCAAGCATCAAATCTCATGCCTTAAGTATCAGAATACAAAGAAATCAGGCATGGAGTACCTCAGTGCTCTGCCCTGAGCCCCATCTTGTTTAATGTCTACTTAAGACCATTGCTGACTCTAATTAAGTCATTTGGGATATCGTTTGTAAATTATGCAGATGATACCCAACTAATAATATCATTAGACAAGTCAGACATAAATCAAATAAACAACTTCTACACATGTCTGAAAGAGATGGCCCAGTGGCTTGACTAGAACATGTTAAAATTAAATGGAGCCAAGACAAAATGTCTTTGCTGCTCGCCTGCGAATTTACAACAACTCCCATCCAAATTTTGGCCATGGCCAATGAAGTCAGCTCTGCGCACTAGGTACGAAATCTTAAAGTTCAATTTGACGATAATTTCTCAATGGAGATTCATGTCAATAAAACAGTAGCAGTATGGCATGGACTCCTAAGAAATTTGAAGAAAATTGTTCCTATGCTTCCACAGCTCTTTAGTAGACTTGTGGTACAGGCCACTATACTGAGTAGACTGGACTACTGCAACTCCTTACTTCTAGGCTGTCCACGCTATCTGCTCATGTGGCTCCAAAGGATCCAAGTGATGGCTGCCAAGCTAGCGCTAAACAAAGGGAGAAGGGATTCCGCAACTGAAACATTGCAGGAACTCCACTGGCTCCCAGTAAAGGAACGGTCCACTTTCAAGGGCCTCTGCATACTGCAGAAGGCATTAAATGGCACGGAACCTAAGTCTCTACAGCAAGAGATTAAAACCTACAGGCCAGCACGAAGGCTGAGATCATCCTGCGCCTGCCTGGTATCTGTACCTTCTTTTACAAAGACACGACTGGGAGTCAAAGCCTTCCAGGTCAGAGCTGCTCGACTATGGAATGATCTGCCACTCTTTCCAAGAACCGATACAAACCTGTTAAGTTTCAGGAAAAAAAGTCATGGCTAAAGCCATGGCTTTTCCCCCGCAAAGGACAGCTGTAGTTAAATAGCCCTAGATGTAACCTTTTAACAGAAGTTCTGTATACTGATAAGTTATCAGCGTCAAGATGCCTGCTGGGTGATAGCTGTACTTTGCCAACAATTATTAATAATAATAATTAACAGTGACTACATTTGATTTCATTCATGTGCAAGTTTCTTTCAGGTATGCTAAGATAATTGAAACCTTGTTTGACCTTGACTTGTCACTGTTTACCATTTGTGCATCATGACCAGCAAGGTGTCTTAGTGAGTTACACGTATTATTGACCATCAGTAATCTGAAAGTCACAAGTTTTCATCACTGTAAATCGAGCTCAGCCTTCCATCCCCGTGAGGTACGATAAGTTGCATAGGATTGAATTGGGTGTTATTTACAGTTCTTATAAACTGCAGAAGTATGAGGTAAACCACTGTATAAAACACAATATGTTACTTTTAAATCTGTGACCTTGTAAGATCCGGCTGGTAGTGAGTTCAGAACAAGGGTTTAATTGTCATTGTGTGATCCCTCTGTTGATGCTGTTGTTGTAGACGTCTCTGCCCATTTGTCCTTATTTGTACCATTCTGAAAGGAAGTGATTGCTGGATCCAAGATTCCATTAAGGCTGGTTAAATCTCAGAAGGAGGTTTCTGTGATTCATCTATCAAATGATGCACTCAGATCAAGCAGGATAGGAATGGCTACATTCTTGCCCCTGCATTAAAGTTGGGTATCTTGGAGTTGGGTACTGCGTTAAAGGCAGAAACCTTAACCTCTTCGATGCTCATGACGGCACCACGCCGTCATGAGTCACGGTTGAGCTGTGCTCATGACGGCGTGGTGCCGTCACGACCACGCTCGCAATTGGAATGTCCAGCACCTGGCTGGAATTCCTGCCGCAGGCAAGCGGCTCGATTGTCTTCAAAATATTGATAAAATTGCTCTGTGATGATTTTTCTGGGCCGTTTGGCAGAGCTTGTCAGTATGATATTGTCCCGTATTTAGAAAGCTTCATGTGATGCTCTTTTTGTCTTTTGAGCAGTGAGAGATTCTATCTATTTCGCAACATTCGGCAATGCAATTCAGGGCAAGGGCAGCAATTGATGATAACCTGAGCATTTAGTAAACCTTATAAGTTTGAGAAGCACTCATTGGCCTCAGTCATCAGGTGGGGCAGAGTTTTTAGGGACACTACACATTTTCACAGCTTACTCCTATTGCAAAAGTGGTAACTGAGGGGTTAGGGGGAGCTTTACATCTGATTTTCTGCTACTAGATTTTGTTTTCTGTGACCAGTTATGATGGAATCTAGTTTATGATGTTCTATATTTTGTTAACAAAATAGCAATGGATGCTATCAAAAAATGCTTGTGAAGGATTGATAGAAGGAGGAAATTTATTTTTTTAGTGACTTCAAAATATGTAAGAGTAATTTTGTTTGGTTTCAGGGTTCTACAATTATATATGTGTAATCCAGCAAAATAGCATGTTAGCATCAAATGTGACTGTAAAAGTCTAATGTGGATATATGGCAACAGGAACTCAATCGCACATATTGTGGATACTTTTTTTAGTAAATACTGACCTCAACATATTTTTGACAAGTGATTCATATGAAGGGAGGTTCTCTTTATGCCCTTTACTTATCAATATTCCCGACTCAGTTAGTGATAATTTTTTCCTGTTCATTTTTCTCCCCTTCAGGGTTCACTTGTCGGGGTTGTTGGAAAAGTCGGCTGTGGGAAAAGCTCTCTGCTTGCAGCAATCACTGGGGAACTGAACAGGTACCAATTTTAAATGAGTTGAGTTAGTCGGTTATTCTTTAATGTGCAGCGCACATCCTTTCAAAGGCTATACTGATGGTGTTCCCCATGGAACAAATAGTCCACATCATGATCTTCAGGTGCCTCCGCATTAATAGTTCTCTTCCTTTATGTTCAATGTGTTCTTATGTATCTGGCCTGCAAATTACAATAGCATGTAAATAAACCACTGTGTATTCCTAATGGCCTCATAACAGTACTTCTGTGAAACCTTTGAAAATGTGCTGGTGCTTCTTAAAAGTAGCTTCAATTGCCTAAATATTTTTTTTATTTGAATGGGCTATATTATACCTGTCAGTTTTCTATCATTGAGATTTCCAAATGCTCTCGGTGAAATCTAAGTTATTTTTCCCAACCTCCCAATTGAGTCATCAGCTAATGACATGGAACATCAGTTTAATAAAGATATTTAAATTACTTCAATGAAATGTGTACAGCATCAACTTTAACCAGTTGGTCTAACTACTTTTACTCTCAAGCGCCAACTCCCAGCAAGCTCTAAATGCATTATCTCAGCATTGATATATCATACATCAAAATGATTAAGCTCTTTCTGGCAACCAAAGCTTTCAATGCTGCTGGATTAACTGGATGGTCCAGTCACATGGTCCAGTAACCTCCTTAACCTGTATGAGGTGGGCATTGATTTTGGCTTCTTGTTATAAAGCTGTCCTAACCACTGTCCATTTATCCAATTGTTGGTGTGGGCCAGCAAAAGTTGAAAAAAAAGTAGCACTGGAACTATTGATTACTTTCCCTACTTGGTCCCAAGGAAAATAATAAATCATAACTTTCACATAGACAGGTTTGTGGAAGGAATTATCTGTAACACACCATGCAATGGCATTGGCACTTATATCCAGTCAGGTAAAGGTGCGGGCTGCACTCACTTTGCATCGGGTTTTTTAGACTTTTCAAAAATAGTTAATGGTGCAGTCAGGTTATTGCTGTGGAATAGGTTCTTGAATCTGAGTGTCCTTTGCAGTCTAGTTTACTTTCTATCATAATGACATATAAACACTGTAAGGCCTACTTGTGTTAAAAATATATTTGCTATTCAGATGTGTGGAATGGATGCCCGCTAGCACTACATCTTTTTAAATATTTATATCTGCTAGAGACTTCTAGCTTGAGATTCCTTACCTTTGATGACCAGGCCAGCCTCATGAACATGCCCTTCGATGGGACTTGTCTCTTCCGAGAGAAGGCATACTCAGCGCTGGAGCGCTTCAAGGACCTGCGGGCAACTGCCAAGTCCTTCGGCCTCTCGGTGACACTTGACACCCAGTCTGCCTTTCACCCCTCTCGTTGGCTATGGAAGCGGCTTTCAACCCTGCCATCCATACCACAGCCACCGTCCTGCGCAGGCTTCAAAAGTTTTGCGAGGACGTGGACACAGTGCATTCGAATAGTAGCCAGAAGTTATCCACCACCAACTCCTCGGCAGCTGTAGCCTCAAAGCCTTCATAGTTTGGTTCTACAAGACACACAAGATGAAAAGGAGCATATAGTTATATCATATTCAATTGTAAAATACAATGAGTCTTATAAATCCATCAAATCCAAATATATTGAACAGAGAGTCTTTGTTTATCTGGTTCCAATTCCACTTTATTGCAGTTTAGATAACATGCGTACATCAGCCAAGCCACTGCTGTGTCGTCTAGATAGACGACACGGCAGTTGAAACCCAACAGGAAACATGGCAGATCACAAAAGAAGGCATTTAACCTTTTATCGTGCTGTAATACGGATGCCATGGGGATACTTAACGCCCAGTAGAATTTGAATAAAGGAAAACAAGCCTGTTTCTTTGAGGAATTTACCCAACCCTGAAGAAGTCCTGTTGGACGAAACGCGTTGGCTGGGCTAATGTACGCAAGTTATCTAAGCTGCAATAAAGTGGAATTGGAAACAGATGAACAAAAGACTCCCTGTTCAATATATTTTGATTTGATGGATTTATGAGACTTATTGTATTTTACAATTGAATATGATATAACGATATGCTCCTTTTCATCTTGTGTGTATGACTAATTGTGTTTTGTTGTGACTTCAAAGCAGTGGGGTCACGAAACATTTGAGCATATTAGATCTAGGTACTAATAGAGAAAACCACACCTGTGCAACAGTCTATGACCTACACTGCTAATACTATAATTTTAACTGGTTCTACAAGACCATGGGTGTCCAGTTGGAGGGAGAATCCAGCATCATCTCCTTCACTGGCAGTCCATAACATCGAACAAATGGATCTTGCAGATCATTCAAAGGGTTTACTACCTCCCTTTCCAATCTTTCCTTCCCCTTTACCGCCATTTCACGAACGGCTGGTGGAGGATCATCTTATCTTGCTCTGAGAGGAGGTTCAGCTCTCCTGGCCAAGGGGGCTATAGAAAGGTTTTCTATTATCAGAAGTAGGCTGTGGTTGTTATTCCTGCTACTTTCTGATACCCAAAAATAACAAAGGTCTTCGTCCTATCCTAGACCTCCGAACCGTCAAACCCTTCCTCAAAAAGGAAAAATTCAAGATGCTCTTGTTGGCTCGAGTCTTGTCTGCCATAGACCAAGAAAACTGGCTGGTAGCATTGGACTTATAGGATGCGTATTTTCACATCCCCATCCTGGCAGCCCACAGGTGTTACCTGCAGTTCAAGGTAGGCCACGAGCACATTCAGTTCACGGTGCTCCCCTTTGGCCTTAACAGCGCCACTCTGGTGCTCACCAAGGTGATGGCAGTGGTGTCAGCTCATCTGCGCAGGTTGGGGGTTTCAGTCTTCCCCTACCTCGACAACTGGCTGTTGAAGGAGGCCTTGCACCAGGCTGTCTTTTCCCACCTCCAGACTATAGTGGACCTTCTGCTTTCGCTGGGGTTCACTATAAATGTGCCGTAGTCACACCTGACGCCTTGTCAGATGCTCCTTTTCAACTGAGCTGTTCTGGACAAAGTGCAGTTTCGGGCTTTTCATCCTGAGCAGCGAGTCCAGGATATTCAGGTTATGATACAGATGTTTCAGCCTCTATCCTGGATTTCGGTGAGAATGATTCTGAGTCTGCTGGTCCTCATGGCCTCCTGCATCCTGTTGGTAAATCATACCAGATGGCTTATGCAGGCTCTACAATGGGACCTAAAGTTCCAGTGGGTGCAGCATCAGGGGAATGTCTCCGATATGGTGCAGATCTCCGAAGGATCTACAAAAGACCAGTAGTGGTGGCTAACAAACCATGATTGGGTCAGAGACAGACCCCTCGCCCTTCTCCAACCAGATCTCACAGTAGTGACAGATGCGCCACCCCCGGGATGGGGTGGCCATCTGGGACTGGTGGAGATCAGAGGACCTTGGTCTCTGGCAGAATCCAGACTCCACATCTACCTGGTGGAACTCCGGGTGATCTGACTAGCATTGAAAGCCTTTCTTTCCTCAGTGTAGGGGAAGTTAGTGCAAGTGTTCACTGACAACACCACTGCCATTGGGTACTGTAGCAAACAGGGCGGGGTGGGGTCATGGACCCTTTGTTAAGAGGCCCTGCGCCTCTGGGCATGGCTTGAACAGCGAGGCATAACCCTGGTGGTTCAACACCTGGCAGGTTCTTTGAACTCCAGGGCAGACAAACTCAGTCGTCGATGCTTAGCAGATCACAAATCGCATCTTTACCCAGAGGTGGCACAACGTCTCTTTAAGCAATGGGGAGAGCCTTGGTTTGACCTGTTCGCCTTCAAAGAGGCAATGTGAGCAGTTCTGCGCATTGGAGTTTCCAAAGCAGGTATCGCTTGGCAAAGCTTTTAGGCACAAGTGGAGCTCTAGCCTCCTGTACTCCTTTCCGCCCATGCCACTCTTGCCAAGAGTTCTCAAGAATATCAGGAATGACCGGGCCCAAGTCATTCTTGTGGCTCCAGACTGGGCAGAGAGAGTTTGGTATCCCGAGGTATCAATTCTGAAATGGATGTATGGAAGAGAGGTTGGGGGCAAACAGGAGTTCTTTGTTATCTGTGACTAACAATGAGCAAACTACTATTCCACCCAGAAGTAGATGTATGTGGTGGCACTCGACAAATCGAAGGGAGTCCATTAGCGCTCCCCTTCCAGCCACAAGTAGTTCCTGTACATCGACAGGGGCTTCTTATGCTGTTGTAGCAACCCATGAGCATCACCCTCGTCCTGAAAGTTATCCAATTGTCAATTATATAGACTGCCCGCCCAATAAAAGGAAGAAAGGCGACTGCTGCGCGTGCCTAAATGTGGGGGAAGAAAATGCCTGGTCTTTGAGTTGATAGAGAACAGGGGTGGTTCGATTGATCACAATATACAAACTCAACCCTCACCTGTGATATTGTAGGATGCAAATGTTGCCAGCATTTTTGGGCTTTTGGAAGGAGTTCTTGTTAAATTATTGACGCCTGTGGTGACAACTCTACAGAGCATTGACAAGTCCTTGAAAGTATTGATCACAAAGGCCCAACATGAATCAATTAGTCTGGCAAAACCTGCACCCCAACGTTGTTGCTGCTCTGAGCCAGCTGTCCAGCGTATTATCCCTGAAAAGGTTGTGGTGGATAACAGGTGAGCCAACCAGACAAATCAAATTAATTGCAGCTCTGTATCACAGCCTGACAGTGGTAGTCTGGCACGGTGCCCAAATAGATCAACTACTTCTGTTCCAACTAATAATTCTGCCCTTGCAGGAATGGTCGATAGCAGAAAGAATTTCCAGACTCTACATATTCCCCTGGAGTGCACTCAATATGTTGTAGTTTTAAAAAATGTTCCACCTCTGCGAACCACTCAATCTGAAACAGTTCCGCAGTTGAGGAATAAGGTGCTCTACTGGTTCAGTTCCACTCTTGAATGTATCAGCAGCAGTGTTCTGTCACATGACATAATTGGAGTTCGCAGGGTATAGTGAGTTGGCAAAAATAAGAAGATGGATGCCGGTGATTGTCTTGTCATAAACCTTCGTGATACCAAATTGGTGGGTTTTATATCGAATATAGTTTCTAATTCCCATAAGCTCCCACAAGGGATACTCCCGGTTCCTCTGGTCTTTTTTCATAGGCCCAGATTTGTTGACTCTCCTTCCAGATTAGGTGGCTATCCTGGGAATAGTAGACATTTCAATGTCTCAACATACAACCGTTTTGACGCCTTTGAAGGGGTAAACAGACGACCTCGTGATTTGGAGGTTATCCCCACAGGGGCAATTGCTGATAGTCCCGATTTAGATGAGTCAACAGATATTATAGCCACCTGGAGCAAGTTTATTGATTGTCCCAAAGACAGAATTATGTTCCATGAACATTCCTCCCAACTGTCATCATCTGATTAGGGGAATCAAGCATTGGTTACTTCCACCCAGCCATTGTTGATTGGCACTGAAAACAACGAAGCCCCACCAAAACTTCTTGCTCCCTTCGGTTCCATTCAGTTTTTAACTGACATAGTTGTGTCCTCCGAAGACAACACTGGTGCCTCAGCTGTTCACCTGAGTCTCCTTTATTGAAGATTACAGGTCTAAGTGATTAACCAGCCAGCAAATCCTGGGGATCATTAATCGCCACCCAACCAATTGTCTGCTTGCAGCAGATTTGGTCTCAGACAAATACCCGTATTAATGTTTTTACTCAGTGTTTGCTCCTGAAGTCTCGTCTCCTTCTGGGCATAACAGTGGTGGCCTTCTAACTTTAATAAGCACTACAATGGGAGCAAGAATACTGTGAACTCTTGCGGATTCTGCCTAGTTTCAGTTTATTTGTCTGTTCTTGGTAGGAGTACCTTGAGTTGTACTTATTCATTTTTAGCATAATAATTTCGTGACTAACAATGTTCAAGGCATAGAGTCGCTTGCTTATCCTTTGGATGCTTTATTTTCAGATGTGAAAGAAGATTTTGTTATACTGTAGGGGGGCAATTTTAATTTGAGACTGTGAGCTATTACTGATGATCGTGTGTGTGGTGGGGATTATAATGATTTCCTTGACCGTTCACACTTTGCTCATAATCCATGTGGTGTAAAATTGAATAGGGTGCAGAAGACCCATTACCTTGTTCTCAGCATAGACCTGGCATCGAAAGTAGTACTAAACCAGGTAACGTTCACAGGTAGAGGGAATGTGTCTCTGATTGATTTTATTGTACTTTCTAATATCTGGGCAAGAAAGGTCTGTGAGTTCCAGATTTTGGAAATACCGTTGAGCAATCATAATCTGTTGGCGTTAAGTTTCAGCCTAGGACTGTCAGCAGTATCACATAAAGTGGCTGGGCAGATTTGGCAGTATGTGGAATCAAATGCTTTCCTAGGACAGCTTGTGGAATGAGCAGTTTGAGATGTCTTAATTCTGAATCAGATCTGGATGAGGTTCTGGAGGCCTGTGCTGTAATTTGTAACAAGGTGTATGAACACCTAATGGCGCCCAAGCGGCAATCCCCTGCTAAGCCCAATAAATGGTTCAATAAATCCTGCTCGCGTGCCCATGGCAATCTTATAAAAGTACTCAAAACCTCCCCCGGGACATGGTGGATATTAGGAATTGCAGACAGTTCTATAAAGAGGCCATTGCGAAGAGAAACAAGGAGATTAGAAGAGAGGCCTAGGAACAGCTTACCAGTGCCTGTACTAGTAAAGATGCATCACAATTTTGGAGGGTAGTTAACACACCCTTTTTTTACAATAGTTGTACCATTAGCACTGACGTGAATATCCCTCAACTCATATGGGTTGACTATTTTACCAATCTGTATGATTAGTAGGTTTCAGCTTGCAATGAGAGCAGCACTATAAAGGATATAACCAGCCAGAAAAGTACTGAACAACTTATAATTACTGCCAAGGATGTTATCTCGGCTGTGAATAGAAGCCAGAGTAATAAAGCACTGTGCTGGACGGAGTTCCCGTAGACCTTTTCAAGAACAATTTGGCACTTTGGGCTCCTGCCCTGAGGAATGTGCTGTGCAGCGCAAGGCCTTCCTGGTCCTCCAAAATCCTGGTCTTGGGCAATCATTGTCCCAATTTTCAAAAAGGGAGATAGGAGTGACCCTCACTGTTATCAGCTAATATCCTCAATCGATTCGTCTGCCAAGGTATTGGGTAGAGTGCTGTTGGACCAGCTTGAAAACTGGGCGAATGAGAAGGGCATCTTAACATCAGTGCAGTATTGTTTTAGACAGGGTTTAGGGACAGTTGATCAGTGCCTAAACCTCCATTTAATCATGGCTAAATATTTTTGGGGGAAAGAAGGATGTCTATTTTGCATTTATGGACCTCAGTGCAGCGTTTGACAATATAATAGGGTCTAAGCTGTGGAATATGTTATTGAATAAGGGTGCGGTCATGTAGTTCCTACAAATCTATATAGGATCTGCGCGTTTAGACAACATAAATTAAGGGATTGGTGTCCAGACTGATCTAGAAACCCCCAGAGAATATGTTAGTCTGTAGACCAGCTGGCTCACAGTGCCACTATGAACCCCTCTTATCAAGGAGCAAATAGTTTCTGGCAACTATCGAACATGACAAACCCTGACCTCTCAGGGATCGTGGAAACCGTACAGTACTTTTTGCTCAGTCACTCGTGCTCACTTTGTCTCAGAGAGGTACACAGAATAGACGATGGGGACATTTTCAATAAGTATTTATTGAACCAGCGTCATTCTAGTATAAAATATGTGTGCTGCAACAACCATGAGACAGAAACAGATATATACAGTTATAAGCACCAGTAGAGTAAAGAAAAGGTAGAATCTACCATATTGCTAAAACAATGAATATATGCAGGAATAGAGATACATGACAGTAATAATGCGTACTCCTACGATGCAAACCCTAACTAGATGTACCTAAGCGTACCTAGCAACTATGTAGGTGTACAGCCAAGAATCCCCTTCGGATAGAGCCAACCCCATTACCTGATGTGGGAGAGCGAAGGACCCCATCTTGGTCTCGAGATGGATACCTCGCCAGGGATGTCAGACCACTGCGTGCTGGATTGTCTGTGTGCAGGGACCTCTGCTTCTCGTGTCAGCTTGGAAGTCTTTCTCCTCTGGTTTGCCCAGCGAAGATGTAGTGCTTATATACCCAAAAGGAACCCTCAGGGGATCTACCTAGATGTATACTATGGGCATGTCGGCCAAGGATGACAATAGTGGTGACCCTTATACAGAGTTATTATGCAGAAGATGGTAATCCTGCTGTGATACTGAGAATCCTCATGCATAATAAATTAGGCTAGTTTTTGGAGAAAACAAAATGACATTTATGCAGCACCTAACTAGGTAAAAGGTCAGCGCCAGACCCGTTATGTAGAACAATGGTAGGAGAAATGTAGGTAAAGGGTCATGCACCCTTTAACAACCTGGGCCTATATTAGGGTGCATTGGGGGTTCATAACACCCACTCCTCATCCGACTGGAAAACTTAATAATAAATGTTAAAATAAGCCTGTTTAAAAAGCATAAAAACCTGGCTAAAATATGAGTCTAAAAATATGGTATGTGTTTAAAAAATGATGCAAACGCAAAAAGATCTATAAGTCCTCTAAAAAGTCAATACACATGTTCGACCAGCTGAGCATGCCGAAAGCCACAATGCTCAGTGAGAGCAGAAGCGGAAAAATAAAACAAAAATGATGTGTTCGAATTCCAATTTAAGTTGTTTTCGAAAAAGGGCCGAAATGTTCCCAGCACACGGCGAGCCAAATGTTTATGTGTCCTGTGTGGGAGACCCAACATCACTGTTGCTTGCCTTCGCAGACGACGGTCCCTGTAACACCTCTTCGATCAGATCAATGGAGCAAAGGTGATCATCTCTGGTTCCCACAGCCGT
The DNA here is from genome assembly GCA_963921515.1 of Calotriton arnoldi. Lineage (NCBI taxonomy): Eukaryota > Metazoa > Chordata > Amphibia > Caudata > Salamandridae > Calotriton > Calotriton arnoldi. The sequence continues at coordinate 1,272,785 of CAWUFW010004235.1, read as the reverse complement.
TGCTGAGGAAGCACTTGATGCCTGTAAGCCTGGTACAGAGCCGGTGTCCATTCCAACAGGAGCTAAAGCATCCCATGGTGGCTCTAGGAATCCCGTCATCAGGATTGGAATACGCTGAGGACACTGCACTACATGGGCCTTCAGCGGGTCCAGCGGTACATCCACGTCCGGAGGCCAAACCGATGGAAGTATTAGACAGATGTCCAACACGCATTCATGTCTGCAGAATAAGCAGCGGAGTACAGGCAAGATGCAGCCGACCAAGACTGATCTGAATGACAGAAACCAATGCTCACTTAATTCCTGAAGCCGAGGTGTGCCCAAATGGAGTGCCATGCGTTCACAGCAACGTTGCCCCAAGAACACTTTTTCCATCTCCTTGGTATTTGGGATGTCCATTGCGTAGCAGAAAAATAAAAACCAGGATACCCATTACAAGTAGTAGGACCAGTGGAAGCCCTCCAAAAATGCTTCCCAATATGGAGTGTATTAATGATGGAATAACTCCGAAGACCGTCTGAAAGGTGCTTAGTAACCCAGAACCTATGTTCTTAAATAGGTGTACTATCCCACTCGTATCAGACATGTTAAAGATGCGATGTACCATTTCTCCGAAATGGAGCATAAAGTTAGTTCGGACTAGAGCTTGTATCTCAGCTAAAGACCTTGCAACCTGGAGATCAAAGGTCTCTCGAGCCGAGGTAAAGGCCACTTTTTTCTGTAAAAGTATGGCTTTCAGTCTGCTCAGAGAATCAAACGGTATAAGGGAAACATTCAACGAAGGCCATAGCGGCGCCTCCCTGACTGTGTGGGTCGGTGGAAACAATACTTGCATACAACAAGTAACCCTGGAACTTACTGTGACCAGATATGCGATGCCTTGCAGCATCCCACAACAACCTTGATCATTCAACATCAAATAACTCCCTTTCGAGAGTAGTTTGAACACCGAATGAATCAAGGCAGCTGGGGCTAGTGTTGCAAGTTCTGTGAAGCATACTATCCTGACAAATTAGAGACCCACTTAATGAATTCTCGCAGTATGAACTGCTAAGAAAGGCTTCAGTGACCTCATCCCTGCATCTAAAGCATTAAGGTAATTCCGAAGATTCATGGATGTATTCCCTACCCAACGCTTCATACCAGCCTACTTAGTGGTATTGTAGACAATATTGAAATTTGAATGTTGTCACTGGCAATGTTATATGGCCATGGATTAACCATTCTGTGGAAGGTGACTCAGCCATGGTGAAAGGTAATTGGTCTAATTTTTCAATGTGCAGCATTGTATACTTCGCATCTCTCTGTGCTGTTTTTTTCTACCTTGTTGTTAAATTATAAGCAGAAAACAGAGACGTACTGTTAATATATCGCCAGGGAGCCCGGTGGCCTGAGGCGTCAAGATGGCGGTCGCACTCTAAGAGTGCTCCGGACCCCCTCCGTCATCCGCCTCTCATCCACCCGCTACCAGCTGCCATCGGACCTTCCTACCGTCAGCGGGGGCTCCCTGTTCCCTCAGCTGTGCTCCGGTCCCGCTCTTTGGCGGATCGGAGCCTCTGTGGCTTTGGTTTGGCCCCCCTTCCTCTGAGGCCTTACACGGACAACATGGCGGCCTCCTCAGCGCTCTGTCCCCGAGCCAGACGACCTGGACCCTGACGCTCCATCCCTGGGCCCCCCTTGCCGCTCCGGAGTGGTGGCTGTGCTCACGTGGCGTCGCTGAGGCGGTGTCCGGGGCCGCGGTGCGAGGCCTGGCCGCGCCTTGGACCCGCATGTCCTCCTGAGCTGCCCGGGACCTGCATCCCGCGAGAGTGGTGGAGGAGCGGAAGCGAGCGTGGACGGGCCGCGTTGGAGGCTTGGCCTTACCGCCTGCTTCTGCCTGCTGCTTCCCGGGGTTGGCCCGGATTAACCTGGACGGGATGCTCGCGGCGGCCGGGGGTGCCGCCGGGCTCGGCTGCCACTGTTGGGCAGCGGCGTGGCGGACCTGGGCCTCCTTCCGTTTCCTGCGGACCCGGTCTCCTTCGCCCTGCTCGCTGGAGATGGGGGTCTATCCTGGCCTCCCGGGGACTGCGCGTCGGCGCTCTGCACCCTGGCCCGCTGGGGCCCACTGAGCGCCTTCGAGGACTCGGTGCCCCCCGGGGGGGGCCGTACTGCCGCCCGCTGCTGTGCAACCTCCCGCTCTGGCCCGATCCAGATCCTGGGGCCTCTCCTGGGCCGCGGCGGTGCTGCGGCCTCCTTTCTGCCGGTGGAGGGAGCTGGCTCTTGGGGGCGACGGGGACCCCTGCACCGTCGGTGAGTGGGGTACAGACCGGGGACCAGCTGGTGATCTGAGGGGTGGTGTGGGGGGCGGTGTGGACGTTGCGCCCCCCCCTCTCACTGCGTTGCACCGCATTGCCGCCTGCACTGACTGGAGGGAATTGGCCCACGACCCCCCGAGGACACGTACGCAGGTACCACTAGTCCCAGCTGCCATTGTCTGGTAGCGGCGCGACGAGCCTCTGCCTTGCATCACCACTGGGGGTGCTTCTGTGAGACTATCGACCTGTGCGTGAGGAGAAAGTCTGCCTGCTTAACCCCCCTGGAATCGGCTTCCCGTTGGTGGAGTATCCCCCGTGGGGTCGGACCCCTTGTTCTTCCATACGGCCCCCTCCACTGGCTGATGTTATCGTAGCTGTTGCAAACTCTCTCCCGGCCTCCGCTGTCGGGCGGTGTGGAGCGCGCTGTCATACCCCCCTTGCCACTGCCCACTCGCTTGGACCCGTCTGTACCCCAGTGGGGCCTACTGTCCATCATCGGCCGCCACTACCGAGTGACACCTGACTCCTGCAAGTGGCCTGCTTATCACCCGCTGGAGTGCAGATTGGAGGTCCATCGTCTCAGGGCCCTTCATCTTTGGCCCACTGACACTCCTCCTGGGGCCGGGAGGGGGCACCACCCGCCACTGATCGTGGCATCGGACTGGGGGCCTTGTTTGGATATTGGGTTACCCCAGAGGCTCGCGGGGACCCGAGCGCCCGGGCATGAGTATCGACGGTCTGGGTGTTGGGGCCCCCCCTCCTCTCTGGGATTACTGACTGCCCCCCCCCTGCTCGTGCAGTGGCCGGACTTCACCCTTGGTGGCGATGGGCAGGAATCGTACCCTGCAGACCCCTGCCCCTCCAACCCAAACAACAATGGACCAATACACCACAAATGACCGGGATCCTGGAGGAGGGGCGTCCAATACTTCTGCACCCGCTGGGCGTGATCTTTCCACTATCCTTCAGGCGATTGGCGCATCGCAGGCCTCAGTTGAAAATAAGATTGGCGAGGTGAGGGTAGATATGGCCCTTAATCGCCAAGACCTGCGCAATGCCACCGCACGAATTTCAGAAGCAGAAACGCGTATCTCCACGGCGGAAGATGATATAGGCCAACTCAAGTCCCAAGTGGCCCGTCTCCAGACTCAGACCTCGGAGCTCCACCGTCGGGCCGAAGATGCCGAAAACAGGTCGAGGAGAAACAACCTACGCCTCATAGGATTTCCCGAAGGGGTTGAACAAGGCCACGCGGACACGTTTGCGGAGACTTGGGTGCGATCCTGGATGCCCAAAGAGTCCCTCTCCCCTTGGTTCGCAGTTGAGCATGCCCATCGCTCCCTGGCTCCCCGACCTCCACCCAGGCTCCTGCTCGGCCAATTATTTTGAGGGTCCTCAGCTTCCGGGACAGAGACGCCATCCTTAGGGCGGCTAGGACGCAGGGTCCACTGGCGTTCCAAAACAGTAAGATCATGGTCTTCCCAGACTACACCAGGGAGGTACAGGCCCAACGTCGAACTTATGATGATGTTAAGCAGAAGCTCCGTAACCTGGGTCTTCGCTACGGTCTCCTGTTTCCGGCCCGGCTCAGAGTGGTGTTCCAAGACAAGGCACTCTTCTTTGATAGCCCCCAGGCGGCCTGGACCTGGCTCACGGAGGAACGCCCCCTCCAGAACTGACTTGTTTTCTCTCCGGCCCGAAGAGAGCCTACGCAACCCTACCCAACCCTGCCCAAACCCCAGAGACGCCGTACCAGTTCCCGCAAGAAGGGTGACCGCCGCAATGAAGCCTCCCGATCGCCGGGTGCAGTGTCCCATCGGCCTCTCCCCCATGCTTTGTCTCAGAGATCCGTAACTCCCAGCTCGACTGGCTCCCTGATTGACTTGAGCCGCATCACAGACCCCTCCGAGACACTGTGCCCTGCCATATCTGACTCTGACTTGTCGAGGAGCCCCGCACTTCGTGGATCCGGGGACAACGAGGGAGTTTGAACTCAGGGGCCCAAAGGCCAGGGGTCCGTACACTGTTTCCCAACTTGTTCCGGCAGCTGAGGTCGCTACCATATTCGTACATTAGGAGAGGTCCATTTCCACCGCGACCACGCTCTGCTAATTGTTTCTACCTTAGCTCCCAGACTTACTTGTATTCTTCTGTTGCTTAACTGTTTCAAATGTACTTGCAGCTGTTAACGAATCTCATATCCGGCTACATGGAGGGGTCCATCTACGCCACGTTCATGTCCTGCTAACCGTTTTAGCTTAGCACTCAAACTCATTTGTGTTGTTGTTTTAGGGTGTTCCCTTTCTAGGGCGACAGATGCTTCACTTTCGGAAGTGTAGGGTGTGGGGTGTTGGGGGGCAAGGGAGGGTGGGTAGACCGTTGTCTCCCAATTGTTTATTGTTTTTGGCCGCCTATGGGCCGCTGTTCTTTGTTTCCCTTGGCAGCTTTCTATGCACACACGCCACCAATGACGACATGAGACTTATCAGACCGCACGAATTTCACCCCCATGCCCCGGCTATGGGATGTTACCTCCCCTGGGACCCGGGTCTGCTTGCGCTGTTTCCTACACACACTACCGGCCCGGATGATGTCCACCCTAAATAGACCCCTCCACATTCTGTCGTGGAACGTCAATGGCCTACTAGACCGCATAAAACGAACTGCTGTTCTTCGCAGCGCCATGCGCCTGATATCCTTTTTATACAGGAAACACACCTTCTGGGCACCCACTGCACCTTCCTCGCCCGCTATGGGTTCGACAGGGTCTGGCATTCTGGCTTTACACGGGGCTTCCGGGGGGTGGCCATATTGTTTCGTAAGGGTCTCCCCTTTACGTTGGCACAGGCTGAGACGGACACACAAGGCCGCTATGTGGCCCTGACCGGCAAGATCGAGGGACATCCTTTCAATTTCTTGTGTGTATACATCCCTCCTGCCACAATGCCCTCTGCCCTTCGATGACTCACGCTTGTAGTCTCCACCTTTCCCCAGGGTATGACGGTCATCGGAGGCGACTTCAATGCTGTTATGCAACTTTCCCGCGATGCGACAGGTGCTCCCTCGGCATCCCGTCTTGCCTCTACTAAGCGCCTTTCTGACTGGTCCTCTGCCCTGGGTCTCTGCGATGCTTGGAGGGTGTGGAACCCCCGTCGGGAACCGTATACTCACACTTCGGCGGCCCACCATACTCACTCTCGTATCGACCTGTTCCTGTTGCCGCCCCCTGACTGTCAGTTGATGTCCGGGGCTACTATCCTACCCCGAGGCATCTCGGACCACTCCCCTGTCTCCCTCCGTCTCGGGAATTCACATGATGGCGTTCGTACGACTTGGCAGATGAACGCTTGGTTTCTGCAGGATGCGGATTTTGTTGAATCCCTCGGGCACGAACTGAGGCACTATTTCTTGATCAATACAGGTTCGGTCCCCTCGCCGGGTACATTGTGGGAGGCCGGCAAGGCCACCATACGAGGGGTGGCTAGAGGCCTGGTCCACGCGAAGCGCACGGCTCATGCCGCCCGCCTTGTACAGCTGGAGGCCCGCGCTGCGCAGTTGGAAACAGCCCAGGCTTATACTGAAGGCGCTGACTCTGACCGGCAGCTTGCACTGCTCCGCGAGGAGATCTGTCAGATCTCTTTGGAAACCGCTAAAATGCTGTGGCGCTCCTCCGTGGCGCGCGTATCTGGCTGGGGTGACAAAAATGGCAAGTTACTTCATAACCTAGTTTCATATCCCAAAGCTAACTGCATCATTCCCGAGGTCCGTGATGCGACCGGCGTCCATCACTTCACCTCTCGGGCTATCGCCCAAGCCTTTGCAAGCTACTATGCTAACCTCTACGCTGTCCGACCTCCCGAAGCCTCCCTGGCTGCTATGCTGTCCGAAACGGGGACCCAGCTGCCCTGCCTTTCACAGACGGTCTCGGGGACTCTGGATCTCCCCCTCACCCCGGAAGAGATACATGGGGCCATTTCGCTTCTGCACTCCGGCAAGACTCCGGGTCCGGATGGCTATCCTCAAGAATACTATGAGACCTACCGCGACACGTTGGTCCCGCATTTATTGCCACTGTTTCAACATGTGGTGGACACAGGGTCCTTTCCCCAAGAGACAGACGTGGCCACTATTGTGGTCCTCTCGAAGACACAGCCGCCCTCCCTTGCCTGTGCGGATTCCCGCCCCATTTCCCTCATCAACACCGAGGTGAAAACCTTTGCCACTGCCGTGGCTCAACGTCTCCGCCCCCACTTACACGATTTGGTCCACCCAGACCAATGCAGTTTTATGCCTGCCCGGGGTACCCGGCACTGCATACGCCGCCTCCACCTCGCCCTTGCACACCGCCACCGTCTCACTCCATATGTGGCCTTGCTTTTCATTGACTTTGAAAAAGCATTTGATACAGTTGATTGGAGCTATCTGGAGGACATGCTGGAGGTGTTGGGTTTCGGCCTTCCGTTTCGGCGCCTCATCCGTGTCTTATACTCCAGCCCTAAGGCGAAGGTCTTAATTAATGGGGTGCTTTCAGAGACGTTCCCCATTCAGAGGGGTACTCGCCAGGGTTGGCCGCTCTCGCCGCTCTTATTCGCGTTAGCGATGGAGCCCCTGGCCTCTCTCATACGTCAGGATCCCCACATCCGAGGCTGGGCTTGGGACCCCTTTCGGGTCGACAAGGTTGCTCTCTACGCTGACGACGTCCTCCTCTTCCTGGCGGACCCCGAGAACTCCGGCCCACGGTGCTTGGACGCCCTCTCCGCCTTTGAACGGGTCTCAGGCCTCCGGCTCAACCCGGCGAAGTCCACTCTGGTTCCCCTCCACCCGTCCCGAGCCTGCTTTGATTGGCAAACGACCATCCCCCTGCGTAGGCAGTCTTTCAAGTATCTGGGGGTTTGGGTCGCCTTGCTTCCAGACCTCGAATGGGCCCTGAATGTTACGCCCCTGGTCACCAAGGCCAAGGCGGACCTTCCTCTTAACCCCCTTGGCAGAAGTGCCCTTTTTAAAATGATGGTTCTCCCACGCCTTTTATATATTCTACAAAATATTACCTTTCATCTCCCGGGGAGCTGGTTTCGTGAGATTGACAGTACCCTTACCTGGTTTTTATGGGGGGGCGGAAGACCACGAATGTCCCTAGCACACTGCCGCATACCTCCTTATGACGGGGGCATGGGGGTAACCAACCTTCACCTTTACTATCTGGCCACGAGACTTATCGTGATTCATGACTGGTTCGCGGGCGGCTGGTCCGATCCAGCATACCAGGTGGAACTCCGATCGTTGGACTTCCTGCAGCTCCAGGCATACTTGTATGGGGCCCCCATACCGCAGGTCCTCCCCCCATCACCAGGACGGTTCTCATGGCTTGGCGCACAGCCCTACGCCACACGAAATGGGACGGGAAACTTACCAGACAGACGCCCCTGTGGTGTGGTGTTTGGCTGCGGGAGGCCTCGTCTCTCCGGGACTTCCGTCGGTGGGACTACATTGGGATCTCGCTTCTCGGGGACGTCTGGGTTGGGGACCACATCAGAACCTTTGCGGATTTACAGCAGCGCTACTCCCTCCATTCCTCCCAATTCTACAAATACCTACAGTTAAGGCATGCCCTCCGAGTGCATATTCCGTCTCCCACCTGCTTCCCTGAATTTAGTCCCCTCGAGGCCCAAGTAATGATGGGGAACCTGGGTAGAGGGGGGGTGTCACGGATCTATCGCTCCCTCATGAACAACGGTCCCGCATCTCTAGATTTGCTACGTGCCCGGTGGGAGGGTTGGTTGGGCCCCCTAGAAGATGAGGATTGGAGGGACGCTCTCATGGCCCCCAAGACCTTGACGACCTCCTCCAAGTTGCGCTTAGTCCAACTCTACTACCTCCACATGGCATATCTCACTCCTGCGCGCCTATACAGCGCCCGTCTGCGGCCCTCCCCGACCTGCACGCGATGCAATCACGCCCCTGCGAACTTCTATCACATGATTTGGCAATGTCCTGTCCTTGCACCATTCTGGGCGGGGGTGGAACTGGAACTCACACAGACCCTGGGGTGGACGGTTCCCCATGATCCATTACGTTTGATCCTGGGTGTGTTTGATGGCCTCGATGGATCTCGGGCCGATAAGCGCTTCCTTGGAACGGCGGTGGCGGTGGCGAAGCGAGATATAGCGGCACTCTGGTCTCAGGCCAAGCCCCCTACTATACAGAAATGGAGACGGTGGGTGGATTGGTGTGGAACTCAAGAGGAATCCCTCTTTAAAGCCAGGGGCTGTCCTGAACTTTTTGGAAAGATTTGGGGTAAATGGTTCAATCTATTGTCCTAAGGGGTGTGTGTGTCTTTTGAACAGAGATGACCGTATGCAAGATTCTACCCTAAAAAAGGATTTACAAGTCTCTGTCGTTTCTCATACGGCTGTATATTATCCAAATAATGTGCTTGATTTCGCTGCCAATGTAATTTGTGGTTTGTTTTTAAAATCAATAAACTTGATTATCAAAAAAAATATATCGCCAGGGAACCTCACCAGAGTGCAATGATTGTAGCGTCCATCTTAATATCAGGATAGATCGTAACTGCGATTGCCCATGTTGAAGAATGGAGAAGTCCGGTTCTATTATATCTATTGCGGAAGATACAATGTTGCCTAGTGAATAAATCCTGGATGTTAGTGTGGGCATGCCATTGTTGACCACTGCCAAAGCCTTTTCTAGGTAAACCCTGTCAATTTCATGCAATCTCTCCGTAGCTTCCTGTTGAGAGTTCTTCCATACTTCTTTGTAAATAGCGTATAAGAAGCGTTTACGACATGTGTTTTGCTTCGCACTTCCAAAAGGCCACTCCCACACGATGGCTCAAACATTACGACACTACACTTCCTAAAAAGGGATTTCACTTTATCAAATGAAACACATCAAAGACTCTCTTTTTAGAATAAGGTTTGGGGTTTTATTTATGCAATGCTCTCTAACAGAAAGGCTTTCCCAGATGTAAAATGAGCAACACTCAAATGTAATGTATATAACAGCAACATGTGGTTATTAACGTTAGATATTACTACTATTACTACATTGTACACTAGTATTAGACATACTGATGGACTAAAGGCCACTGAATATTATTTAAAAACAAGACCGATGAGATACATGCATCATAATAAGATGATCTTAGAAATGATGGAATGGTGCCTGACAAAAAACATTTTTATGTTTGGAACAGATTTGTACCAGCAAGGGACTGCTATGGGCACCTGCTTCGCCCCCAGTTATGCCAATTTACATCTAGGCTGGTGGGAGGAGCAGGTGCTCCGAGGTCCCGAGCTGGAGCATTGGATGACAAATGTACTGCTATGGGTCAGATTCATTGATGATGTTTTTGTGCTGTGGCAGGGCACAGAAGAGAATATAAAATTGTTCATCAATGATCTAAATGACAATAATTTAAACCTCAAATTTGTGGGACAGCATAGCAGAACATCTATTGATTTCCTTGATGTTAGAGTTACCGCGAGAGAAGATAGGCTGGAGTCCAGTATCTTTCGGAAGCCTACAGTGGGTAACACAATCTTGCATGCGGGTAGTGCCCACCCTGCACCACTCATCCGAAGTATACCATTCGGTGAGTTTTACAGGGCGAGGAGAACCTGCAGTAACTTTGAAGAATATGAGAGAATAGAACATGAGATGACTAAACGTTTCATACGAAGAGGATACTCCAAGGGAATCATTCAAGCAGCATCCAAAAAGGCCAGGAAATTGAATAGGGATCAAATATTGTTCGATCCTTCAAGTAAACAAATGAGGAAGAAACAGGAAGAAAGCCCCAAAACCCACAGAATCATAACAACTTATAATACGAGACACAATGAAATAAGAGCTATTCTAAGAAAACACTAATACCTTATCAAGGGGGATCCAGTGATAGGTCCAGAGAGTAGAAAATACCCTGAGATTACTTATAGAAAATTGAAGTCTCTCAGGGACGACTTAGTAAACAGTGAATACCAAGGAGTAGCCGGTAATCAAACGTGGCTTTTAGCGAAAGATGATTTTTAAAGGTGTTTTAAATGCAAAGCCTGCCAAATTGGAGAGAATATTGCAGATTTTAAAACACCTTTTAATAAAACCATAAAAATAAAAGGACATTTGACTTGTAAATCAAGCTTTGTGATTTACATGTTGAAATGTCCATGTAAAAAAGTGTATGTAGGCAGTACCACCTTGCCAGCACATAAAAGGATCTTGCAACATAGACAAGCTATCATTAACAAAGATAGAAGTTACCCTGTTGCCAGACACTTTGAAAAAGAACATAAAAGTGACCCCAATTTGATGAGATATAGCTGTATAGCTGAAGTTCCAAAAAGAAGGAGGGGGGCAACAGGGAAAAAGAACTCCGTAGATTAGAAACATATTTTATACTGGAGTTCGATAGCAAGGAGCCTAATGGACTTAATATTGATGAGGACTTGTTTACATGTTTGTATGAATAATTAAGAAGTGAAGCTGCACATTCAAAGGAACCACTTTTTTAAACTATTGTTTATGAAATTGTAAGGAGAAGGACAAGAGACATATGCACTTTAAAATCTAGTACTTAATGGTATTATGCACTAGCACTTTATAATGTAAATTATATGAATTTTAATGTACGAAAAAAATCTTTTTTGTTTTCTTTAACATGAAATTAAACTTGGAGTAGCGTAAGAGAAATGTGTGAATAAAAACAAGAAAAAGAAAATAAATAAAAAAAACAAAAGATTTTTAAGCACTAGCACTTTAGAAGCAAGTACTGTAGAATGTAAATTATAAGCACTAGCACTTTAGAAATAGTACTGTATTGAAAAAACTATATATAAAAAGAAGCACTATGCACTTTAATAAAGCCGTACTGATTACTGCTTGGAGTGACCAAGCATAATGAGGGTGACCGAATTTATACATGAATCGCCAATCTTTGTTGCATTGTTATAAAAGAAATTTGCAATGTTTCAATGTTTGTTCGTAAAGCTGTTAATAGTGATGAATTCTACTGTTGCATACTCGAACTTATGCTTTTACATACTGCACTTGCATGTAAATAAGTGAATTGAGCGGTATCTAAAACATGTTTTAAAATGGTACCCGTTTTTAAGTAGTCAGGGGCGTAGATGCTTTGGGAATTGTCCTTTGTCTGTTATTATGCCCTTTTTTAAGAACGGTATTTAATGTTTAAACAAATGGCACTCCGCATCGTGATCAAGGCTGCGTGTGACAGCCGGAACGCGTGGATGCCATCAACTCAATAAAGGAAGTTGAGTAAAAATAACCCCCTTGGAGTGCTGGATTGTTTTTCTGGAGAAAGGAGATTTTGAATGCGATATATATATATACATACATACATACATATATATATACATACATATATATATATATACATATATATATTACAGCTCGGTGGGGAATGTCCAACAAATTAGGCAGCACTCAGGCACAACAGAGCTTACCCCAATTGCTTTATTAGGTACATCAGTCACGCTTAACCAGCAATTATAAGCAGCGGTCCGCAACCCTGACGCGTTTCGAGTAATCCTCTTCCTCAGAGGGTAATTGCAGTCCAAAGCGCAAATGCGGCGACACCTTCCCTTGCATTTACACCCTATCGTGAGTATATATATGTATATATATATATATGCAAGCTATAATAACACACTTGGCAAATGCAACTGTTAAATGCATGGATAATAATAAACACAAGAATAAGCAAGTTATACTGAAAGTCCTGCAAGAAATCAGAAAGATATATATACACTAAATACATCTAATTATTACTTTGGATGTGCACTCTGACTCACTCATACATCACAAAGAAAACACCTCGGACAACTATAGCCACTGGAAACTGAACATGCACACATAAACAGCCACGCATCACAATGACACTAATCAAAAATCAAAAACTTCACCTGGTGCAATCTTCATCCTGACCCACTCCAGACTTGGGGACTCACAGCCGAAGTCAGGAGACTCAGCAATCAAATGCCTGCACCGACGATGCGTCCACCCTCAGGCTCAAACAATACGGTTTTCTAAGTCAACAAACCTCAGCTTTAGAGTTTCAAAAAACACTAGAAGGTTCGAGAGACCTTCCCTCTGCGCAAAGGAAACTTACTGGAATTGGCCACCTTCCATGCAAGCATTCCAAAGACAAAAGGAGTTCCCACGTTCCCTCTCCATTCTCACATGTTCCAGCCTTTATCGTAACGAAGTTTACAAAAGCCTCCGAGGGTACATTCAACAATCTCCTCTCCAAAAACAAAGCAACCTTGAACTTGAATAACCTAAACAACTTGAGCACCCTGGGGACCTGACTGTGCGCTCAAAAAGCTCAAACAAGACAGCGTCAGAATTCAGGATGTCGTGAGGCCATGTCAAAGCCAATAGTAAGAACTTCATAATACTTCCCAATGTACAACACAATGCACATTTGTGCACCAGTGCCTATAGCATCACATACTTCATCTCTCAATGTACAACATAATACACATTTGAGCACCACTGCTCATAACACTGCACTTCGAGACCAAAAAGTACATTCCACACATCTCACTGTCTCATGCTTTCAAATGCACATCCTACACGTTCTGTTCCTGGCAAGGCTGTTCTACTCTGGGACAGCTCCCACTTTGCTAAAACTGCAAGATTACACGAAAGAAACCTTCAAGGAAAAAGGCATATGCAGGATGTCGTACATTCAGGCTAGGGTAAAAAGACAATTAAAATCATGGTAGTCAAAGGTCATCACGTGGTGTTAAACCATAAGAGTGCCTCTATCACTACAGATGTGGTTTCCGGGGACCTAGCAAAGAATCCCTTAAATCTATGTCATCTGAAAGTAAGGACAAGTGTTGTTTCACCTGGGACAGTGTTGAGGTTCTCAGCCAATCTAGGCATCACTTCCCAACACTGTAGGATGTCACCACCCCTGGATGTTCTTGTTGTACATAGCGTTGGTCCAGCCCATGGATACTAAACCCTTTGGTGGTACCCTTGAATCTTGATTGACAACCATTTGTGTTGATAGGCCAAACCAACCATCCCTTCCAATTGGGGTCTGAAGAATTGTATGAACCCTCATGTATAATGTCATCCAGTGCATTCTCACTATGTTGTGCATAGTTTTGCCATCCCTCAAAGTGTGAAAGTGAAGGAATCCGAGGTGTGTTCAAGTCCTTAATCTTGGCTAGTCCAAGACAGGAAGTCCTTTGCACTGTATTGTTCAGGAAGATAATCTGCTTTGGTATGAGGTATGCTCTAAACAAGGCCTCATTTCCCTGAACTTGCCAATCTTTGGTCCCCCAGACAGTTTTAGTGTCTATGGTGTCCCTCCAAAAGTCGAAACCCTGTAAAGACAGCTTGGAAATAAAGGCAGCAGAGTATATCTGTTTCGTGTTAGTGAGCATATTTTTCTTTGCAGATGTAGGTGCAACCTTATAATAGTATGAGGTCAGTTCTGAAGTGTTAAACCCAGACAAATAAGCAAACTTTTGTGCAAATGTTTGTGAACTACCTTTTCATGATGTCGGGCAATGTTCCCATTGATGGTAAGTAAAAACATTACGTGGGATGCTTGTCTTGTGCAAGAAGTGATGACCATAGTGCTGGTAACAATACATGGTCTCAAAATCTGAGCGGATACTCAGGCTAGTGTGCCCCACTTGTTTATTATTTTAAATACTAATGTGATTTTTTTTCTTGTGTGCTAACATCGTTTGTGCAATAATTGTAGTTGAGCTTTTAGTTTAAAGTTTATTTTTAAGTATTTACCCAGTCAGCCCCGGCATTTTATCTGGGCTCCCCCCTCTGCTCGCTCTCCTTTCCACCACCGGTTTTCTCCCGTTTGAGTGGAGAGAGCAAGCAAGTTAATTGATGCCTGCTTCCGGTTTTGCGGAAATGCAGGGTTGACGGGCTAGTTGTCTCGGAACCGCAAGTATATAAGAAGAATATCTTTTCTTTATCTAGAATATCTTTTCACACCAAAGGCATGCCCAACTGCGCCCAGCCGTCGCCAGGAGCCAGGACCCCTGCTCCTCGTGCCTTAGGCACCCCATCTAGGCGCATCTACTCAGAACTTAAACAGGTCAGTTGGCTGGCCAATACTCTTGATGCCTCTAACACATGTTACATGACTATTCCCTTTCTTAATCTCGAGGGACCGTTTGCATGCAAACGCTGCCATTTTCAAAGCTTTAAAGAGGGACAGGTGTTTATAGATCAATGTGCTCTTCAGGGTGTCTCTGTCAAGATGGAGTCTGTAGCAGTAGCACCCTTGGCTTTCAGCAGTCTTGTGTCACACAGTTCTATCCACAGTTGGAGAGGCTTTTTAGCAAACGTAAGATCTCTGCCTAAGCATGCCACTGAAATATGGGATCTAATTAACTCCGATTCCCCCGATCTAGGTATTTCCACTGAGACCTGGCTTAAACCCTCCTCTATACCGGCTATCACTCTAGCTCTTCCTGAAAATGATCTTATTTTAAGACTAGACAGGATAGTAAAGTGGGCGGAGGCATGGCATTGTTTATAAAGCATCATTGAAAGTTTCCATTATTGACACTGTCTCAGACGATGATATATAGATTTGTATTTTGAAGATTGAATTTACACCCCAGGATTGTTGGAAGGGCGCTCTGGTATACCATCCTCCTGGTCCTCTCAAGGATTTTACTGTTAAATTGATGGAAAGAATTGCTTCTCATATTATGTCTTCCAAACAATTTCTTGTGTTGGGAGATTTTAATATTCATAGTGAAAATAGTGTGAATGCTGATTCTGTTAATTTTCTTGCAGACATGGCCTTCCTAGGATTGGAAAGATCATACCCTGGATCTTATTCTTACTAATTCACCCCGTGTACTCTCTGATCCTCCTTGCCCAGTGGTTTGGTCTAATCATTTTCTGATTAATTTCCAGATAGCTGGCATTCAGTCTACTCGCACCCCTACTTTTCCCATCTGTAACCTTAGGAGACAATGACACAAGATTACAGAGGATTCTTTGTGAAAGAGTTTATTCCCCCCGCATTTGAAGAACCTGGAGATATTAACATAAGGTTAAATGAACTCCATGAAGCCTTAAAATCAGACACAGATACCCTTGGGCCGTTAAAAAAACAGCATTCTAATTCCCAGCGAAAGCATGTGGCTTGGTACACTCCGGAACTTCGTAGGGAAAAGTCTAACTGTAAAAAATTGGAAAAGACATGGCGGAAATCACAAATCTGGAAGGAGAAAGAAATTTATAAAAATGCCTTAGCACTTTATTACAAGAATATTAAAAAGCACGGAAAGCCCATATTACCTCGAAATTAAGCCAAGCAGGTAACTCTACTGAGGAACTCTACAAAGTTCTTAAATCTTTTACCAACCCAACTGCTTGTCTTAATCAGATCCCTCCCTCTCAAGCTCTAAGCGACAATATTGCCAACTATTTTGAAGAACATTTTTATAAAATATGATAAATTCCCCAGAGACTCCGACACACAGGATACTACTGCCTTACTTTCTTCAGCTCTCAGGGAGAAAGATGCCTGCTTAGGGAGCTTGCCTGCTCTGCAGCTATCTAAAGTATTAGAGATGTTGAGAACAGTCAAATCTGGTCCACCTATCAATATTATGTCAGCTAGTTTGTTTGCCTTATTAGCCACGCAACTAGCCCCCTGCTTTTGCACTATACTAAATTTATCTTTGAGTGAAAGGAAACTACCACAGGAATGGAAAGCAGCACAAGTGCTTGCGATCTGTAACAAGGCCAATTTACCTGCAGCAGAGTTGACGAATGATCGCCCTATCTCACTTCTTCTGCTTATGAGTAAACTCCTGGAAGGATATATTAATACAAAGCTTATGGAGTACATGGAATCCCAAGGCTGCCTTGATTCCTCACAGTCTGGTTTCAGACCAAAGTATTCCACTGAATACACTCTTCTATTTGTCACGGATTACATTAAACTTTTTCTTGACAACAATAAGGCGGTGTTGTTAGTGCTGCTGGACTTGTCCGCAGCTTTTGATACAGTGTCTCACCAAAAGTTACTCCAAAGACTGAATGAGATTGGAATTCAGGGACTTGCTCTACAATGGGTTTCGAGACCAGCTTACCCAAACAGTTAACTTGGGTCCTTTCCATTCTCGCATCAGGCCGCTCATGAAGAGGGTACCACAGGGCTCTTGTCTTAGCCATACCATGTTCAATGTGCATGTGGCCCCTCTTGCAAAAATCATTAGAGATCATAGGTTCACTCCCTTTTCTCATGCGTATGATACCCAACTTCTTTTTTCATTTGATAATAGTTCGGCCTCGACTAAATCTCTCTTTGCTGATGGTATGCGAGCAATTTCTGGCTGGATGACAAAAAACTTCCTCCAGCTTAATGCCGATAAAACAGAAATCTTATTATTCGGCAACGCTTAAACTTCGTGATACTCAGACTGGTGGCCCCTTGAGTTGGGCTTAGCCCTTACCCCAAAAATGGTGCCAAAAACGTGGGTGTCCATTAGGACCAACCTCTTACTATGAGAGATCAAGTAGCGGCCATCTCAGGCACTTGTTTTTACATGCTGAGTCTTCTACAGAGAGTGTTCCATCTTCCTCTATCCGTACGTAGAACCTTGATTCAACTTTAGTAATTAGCTGTCTCGATTATTGTAATGCCCTTCTAGTGGCTCCAAATGAAGCCTTGCTGAATAGGCTGCAAGTGGTTCAGAACACAGCAGCCAGTCTGGCTCTTAATATGCCCCCCATAACAGCCTCCTACCCTATGCTGGGACGTCTTCATTGGCTACCCATCCGCCAAAGGATTAAGTTCAAAATCTGCTATTTTGTCCATAAAGCACTTAATGGCAGAGGTCCAAGTTACCTTGCGGGAAAAACTTATTTGCTATCAACCTGGCAGATCTCTTCATTCAGGGGAGAAAGCTCTTCTTGTTATCCCCCAGTACAGGAAACTCCATGCTGGGTGCAAAGCTTTTTCTTATCTTGTCCCACAGCATTGGAACTCACCACCTGTACATCTACGTAAGTGCTCAGATCTTCTTCATTTCAGGAAACTTTTGAAAAAAGAACTCTTTAATAACTGATCCCACTGGCCAGGCATTCCTGTAACTTTAGTGCTCAGATACCCCTTTGGGGGCGATTCCGGCGCTTTACAAATCCCTTCATTCATTCATTCATGTTTCATCATACAATTTGTTTTTAGAAAATGCAGCAGATTGTTCTAAATGAGATGGCATACTATTTACAGTTTTAAAGTCCCAATCATCAGAGAATGTACTGGAGGTGATGATATAATTCAAAGAAATTCTAAATACATGTGGTATTTTCAGAAGTTCAGTGGGACCAAATACATCATATGAAACCCTATCCCAAACTATTCCTTCAGGAATCGGAACTGCTGTATTGGTCACAAAGGACAGGTCTCTTCATTCACGATGAGATGATTTATGTGGTTTCAGGACCTAGTTCAAAGATTGTACTGCAGAGCGTTCTGGGAGCTAATGTCCATTTAGGAGCAGGAAAAAGACAGTCACTACACCCATCCAGAGGACTAGGAACAGTAGACCAATTGCAATCCAGAGCTGTAGCCAGGGAGAAACAAAGTAAGTCTTTTTCAGCCAAAGGTAGATGTTATATATTTTTTCTTTTCGGGAAACAGAAGCTGGCGGTGATTCAGGTTCAGATCCAGTGAGAAGGTATCAAAATCGATGAAGTAGCCAGAAACTGCTTGATCTATCTTTGGTAGCTCAGCAGGTTTTGTTGAACCAGCAGATGACTCATTGTGAGACATATTCACATAGATGTCGGTTTTAGGCCAAATTGAGATCTGTGTTTCATTTGTGTTTTCTTGTTGTTCAATTTTGACTGGTATGAGTTCCATTCCATTGTTGGCAACTCCATACTTCATACAGTAGAATCTTCAAACGCTATTAGTCTTTCTGTCTGAACTTCCTGTATGTAGGGAGAGGAGATCGGCGGCTACCCAGGAGCCCACGCGGCCTGCTATTCAGTATCGGCCACATAGTATGGTTTGATCAGATCTATGGAGACAAATCTCTTGTTTTTTCCCACAAGAGATGGAAGAAGTACTGTTCTTGTTCCTTCAACAGCCAGGACAGGTTCAGGCGCTCTGTAAGATGGCCCAAATTCTTTTTTGTCCACAATAGTTTCCCTGACCAGGTCCTCGATCTTCAGGACCCAGGGAGGTCTTGCTGAAACTGCTTTCACTTCCCAAGTGGTGTTGCGTTTTACTTGGACGTTGCTTTGTAGTGCCCAGAATTCATTGAGTTCCTGTAAAACAGCCAAACGATCATTGATGTCAAATGCTTTTTCATCCACCACTGTGCTGCCACAATAGAGTTCGGGTACCACATTATCGTCCCAAACAGGACCTCGTATCGCGTACGGCCTCCCAGGGAGCTTCTTGGCATCTTTATTTAGTGACCCTTGGACCCCGTATAGGTGATTGACCCAACTACCACCCAAGCCTAATACCCTTGCTGTTAAGGATTGCTTTAAGTCCAGGTTCTTCCTCTCCACACTCGAATTACCCTTGGGATGATACGGAGAGGAGTACCGCAATGCAACACCCAAACTTCCCGTGGCTTCCTTGTAAGCCCGAGAGCTGAACGCAGGGCCACAGTCAGAATGTAATCTGCAAATTGCGTATGTCCCATATGAAGACTCGCAAATCCTTTATAACAGTTCGGGCGTCAGCCGAGTGCTAAGGCCAAACCCACAGGAATCTAGAGCATGAATCCACCACGATGTACTTGTAAGCCCCATCAGATTGTAGGAGGCCGCAGTGGTTCAAATAGACACATGCGAGAGGTCTGTCTGATATCATTAACGGTGTCTGTGGTGGACGTGCTACAGTGGAACCCTTCATCTGTTGACAGATGTCGCACTTAAGGACAAAGCCCTTGGTCTGTTTGGAAACACCTGGCCACCAATAACGTTGTTTCAGCAATAAAATCGTCGCAGAAATACCTGCATGTGCTGAGCCCAGACCCTCGTGTGCAGCTAGTATTAAACCTAATCTGCGATCCATGTTTGGTATTACTCTATCCACCACTCCTGGAATTTGAGCATACAGAATATTTTGTGCATCTAACTTGTAGGAGTACTTGAGTGGGAAACCTTTTGGCAAGGCTGCGCTGTTTTTACGCGAAGCGATGACAGCTCCCATTATCTGTCCGTCTACTCTTGTGCTAGAACGAGTGATTGCAGCAATGGCAGCAGTTCGCACTGTTGCCTTGGCGGCTTCATCAGCCAATGAATTCCCTTCAACGTGCACGCCAACACGTTGATGACACAGCATATGAATCATGTGAGCCCGCGGGAAGCCTTTTTTCAGCTTTGACACTTGTTCCCAAAGCAATTTATGCTTTATTGTGCAACCTTTTGAATCTTTGAATCCATTCTGGCCCTAGTAGTGAAGATATTCATTGTATGACTGGAGACAGTAAAACGAATTGCACACAATAAGTGTGGGGAATTCTCGAAACGTGTTTTTTAGTGCCAGTATCAGGGCTTTTAGTTCTGCCAGCTGAGCCGTGCAATCTCCTAGAGACTGTGTCTGCCTATTCCTAGGACGGAACTTACCGTCCCGCATACGTCCCTTTACAATCGCACAAGCTGGGCTGCATTGCTGTTTACTTCCTATGGCTGGCTGAGCTGAACTATCAGTGTAAATTATGTATTCATACTGATCTTGAGGCATTATTTCATTCGAAAGAGGATATTCTTGTTGTATTGCAAAAATGCTTGTGTTTTACATGTAGAATCAAATTTGTAGTCTACATCTGTTGCAGTGAGAGAATTAGCCCATTGTATCCATCGCATATGTGGTGCTTTAGCGTTAGGAATGCTTGCTTTAGTAACAGCCTATAAGGTTGATACCAGAGTTGCGACAATTATTCGTTTCCCCTGAGCCAGTGCTCTTTTTCTCAGACTGCTGTCAGTATTTTTTCAGTTGATGCTAAACGCATTTCAGCTTTTGTGTACAAATGTTATTTGTATGCAATTGGTACAGTTTCTCCTTCAATGAAGGTGAGGTAAGTGTACCCAGATTGACCCGCGATTACATGGATCACCAAATTCATAGTGTTTACACATGTGTGTAACTGTTTGGAAGCTATCATGTCAGATTGTAGGTAACAAAGAATTTCTGTATGTTCCTGTGTCCAATGTCGAACTGAGAAATCAGGTTTAATGAAGTCGTAGAAAGGTTTCACCTTTTCTGCGTAATCCAAAATGTATGTTCTGCCAACATTTTGGAACCCTAAAATGGATTGTACATTTTTCAGAGTCTTTGAAGGTTGGAGCAGCGCACGTTCTTCTAAAAAATTGGCTGCCAGGCTTTTCCCTTCATTTGAAAGCTCATATTCTAAAACTAGGACACTGAGGTAGGCAATTTTTGATTCTTTAAAGTTACATTTGTAGCCCTCTGAGGGTAACCCCAAACCTATGTTGTTCACCTTTGCCAAATGATCCAATAGTTCATCGTCCGTCAGATAAATATCATCTACATAGGACAATGCCTCCTCATCAACATTTTGAAGTAACTCTGATACTCTTGCTGAGAACAACCCGGGGTTATTCTTATACCCTTGGGGCAGTCTACAAAATTGACGTTGAGAGCCGAGGGCTGAAAATGCTGTCAAATATCTGCTTTCAGGCGCTATATTTTGGCAAAAGAATGCATTTGAGATATCTAGTGTTGTTTTGTATTTTTTTCCCCACAATGATATTAATTAATTCAGCACTGTGTGCATTCTGTACTGCAAATGTTTTGTGCATTTGTTCAAATGCCTGTAGTCTAAGACTAGACGTTATGAATTGTCGTGTTTCATAGCGTGAAGAGGTGCAATACTCTATTACACCTTGGTATTCAAGTTGATCTAAGATATCCCTGACTTGTTTTTTCGCGTCATGTTTTATTGGGTATGTACTGTCTCTGTGGAGTTGGAGTATTTTTTACTGGGATTTCATGGTGAGGTGACTCAGCAACCCACCCTACATGATTGCAGTATAATGCAGGAGCTAGTGCTACAGCCCACTCCTGCGCATATGAATGTTTTAGTGATACTGGAACGAGGTCGGAGAAGGCTGCTAAAATTACTGTTTCTCCCTTTGGGCAGTCCATAACAAATTCAGGCGGCCAATCTTTGTCTGCTAAAAGGATGTCGTATCCAAAAGACAGGTGCTCCCAAAACAGACCTTTAACTTTCCTGGGTGTGTCCCCCTCCATATTGAGTCTTATTTCGTATAACTGGTGTGGGACACTTACCCTAGTATCAGGTGTCTCCCCGTGATACTTTTGCTGCGCTGTCTAGCATCGTCAGAGCCCATTCCCCGTTCAGAAGTTGAGTCCTCAGTAGCCTGGGCATTTCTTATTTTAAGGCAAGCTACTTTCTTCTTTTTAAATTGAGGTTTTGATTTTGGTTTAGCTTCTTTTTTGATATTATAGTCTGAAGTCCGATGTGTGTCTCTTGGCTAGACTCGCTATTCTGATCTGTGTTCGGACCGTCCTTCCCACTCTGATTTTTTTGATGAATCCTGAAAGGAACGAGAGGAACCTGTATCAGTATCCTGATACCTA
The DNA here is from genome assembly GCA_963921515.1 of Calotriton arnoldi. Lineage (NCBI taxonomy): Eukaryota > Metazoa > Chordata > Amphibia > Caudata > Salamandridae > Calotriton > Calotriton arnoldi. The sequence goes on along the minus strand of CAWUFW010004235.1, from coordinate 1,250,861 downwards.
TCAGGTTTTTTAATGTTATCACGATTTCTAAGGTTATACCTCCTGTCGGAGGGCTCCTGTTGAGGAGACCCATCCCATAATTGTGATGTATTCTGCATATTTTGTTGTTGTTTATTATCCCATTTCTTTTTAGAAGAATCTGGTGCTTGCTTAGTGTTATGCCTTTCAGGATTACCCATTACTTGTGGTTTCATAGGTCTAGCTCCCAAATTATCTCTACCTAATTCAGCGTCTGTAGCTTCGATAATTTTGGGCAAATCCTGCTGCTGTTGTGGAGGAGTGCATTCCCTCAGGCATTAGCGTATAGCCATCGCTGCTGCCTCCCCTTTTATGTTTGCTAACATAATTGTAGATAGCTGGGAGAAATTGCCTATTAATTTCATCGCTAAGTTTAGAGCAGGTTCTGCTCCATACTCATTCTGTATTTGTTTTAATACTTCTGGTATCACTGCTATTAAAGGGGTGCCATGAGTCCTGGTATAGATGGCAGCAAAAACTGTACCCCAATTGGTACAATCCACTATCGGGGGATCTATCCTCATTGGCAAACATATTGTCAGTATTCTCTGTTTTTCTTGTAGGCCTGTGTGTGGAAACACTGCCTCTAACTGCGCTATTTTTTGTGCTATCCAGAATGGTGTTTGCTCACGTTTAGTGGGCATTCTTCCCATAGCTGCGTTCAGTGTTTGTAGGGTGATTTTAGTTGCGGTCCCTTTCAGTTGACCTGCTGAAGTAACCCTTGTGGGCTGAAGTGTGAGTGTTCTCATAACAAACTGTGTCAGATTTCTGTAAAGTTTTTTTATTTCTTTGTGAAGTGGACGTAAGTCTGCTATTGGCAATGTGTCAACTTCTGGATGCGATGTATAAGCAGCCAGAACCGGCCAAGTCGATCCGTCTCTGCTGGGCGGACCGAGTTTCACTTTTTCTGTGGTGTGTGGGAGGGCACCTTTAAACCAGTTTATATGTTCCTGGTACGTTAACGGGACCTCTATGTCCTCATATGGATTATATGCTTCAGGCATTTCATCCGGAGTATAAGAATGAAATGTATGTGTATTTGCATCTGCCAGTAGAAATTTGACCTCTGTCCTGTATGCCTCATGTGCTTCAATCACGAAGGTAACAGTCCCACCTAATGCTGAGAGACTCCAAAGTCTGCTACTTTTAAAGTAAGTGCATTTCTGACATTTTCTGAAATGTTTATTGCACCTTCCTGTTCTCCGACCCCTGCTGCATTTGCATGCAATGCTGCCGCAGTGTTATCTTCGACAGACATTGTTAAAAATAGTTTCAAGGAAAATAAGATCAGGGTTTATGCACAATGTAGGGAACTATAATCCTTCAAGCTTGAAAAAACCTACAGCCAATAAATAAGATATACCCACTCAGCTGTGTTGGATTTTTCCCTTCCCACTCCAGATGTCTCTGGGTACATGTGAGTAGGGGTCTCTGAGAAAAGGACAACTGAACTACTCAGTTTTGACCGTTAAATAAGAACCAAAAAAATGTTGGTGGTGCCATGTCGTGTAGTTCCTACAAATCTATAGAGGATCTGCGTCTTTAGACAACATAAACTAAGGGATTGTTAGACCAGCTAGCTCTCAGTGCCACTATGAGCACCTCTTATCAAGAAGCGAATAGTTTCTGGCAACTATCGAACATGACAAACCCTGACCTCTCAGGCATCGTGGAAACAGTGCAGTCGTTTTTGCTCAGTCACTCGTGCTCACTTTGTCTCAGGGAAATACACAGAATAGACGATGGGGAGGTTTTCAATAAGCATTTATTGAACCAGCGTCATTCTAGTATAAAAGACGTGTGTTGCAACAACCATGAGACAGAAACAGTTATATACGGTTATAAGCACCAGTAGAGTAAAGAAAAGGTAGAATTCTACCATAGTGCTAAAACAATGAATATATGCAGGCATATAGATACATGACAGTAATAATGCGTACTCCTACAATACAAACCCTAACTAGATGTACCTAAGCGTGCCTAGCATGTATATAGGTGTAGAGCCAAGAATCCCCTTAGGATAAAGCCAACCCCATTACCTGATGTGGGAGAGCGAAGGACCGCCTCTAGTTCTCAAGATGGACACCCTGCGAGGGATGTGAGAGCACTGCGTGCTGGAGTGTCTGCGTGCAGGGACCTCTGAGTCTCATGTCAGCATGGAAGTCTTTCTCCTCTGGTTTTCCCAGCGAAGATGTAGTGCTTATATACCCGAAAGGTACCTTCAGGGGTTCCACCTAGATGTGTACTATGGGCATCTCGGCCAAGGATGACGATTGTGGTGACCCTTATACAGAGTTATTATGCAGAAGATGTTAATCCTGCTGTGATACTGAGAATCCTCATGCATAATAAATTAGGTTAGTTTTCGGAGAAAACCACACAATATTTATGCAGCACCTAACTAGATAAATGGCCAGCGCCAGACCCGTTATGTAGAACAGTGTTAGGACAAGTGTAGGTAAAGGGTCGTGCAACTACCTGGGCCTATATTGGGGTACATTGGGGTTCATAACAGTGCCAGCCCATATATTGTTCATTTACTTGCTCAGTTGCACAGAGATGTTAAGGGGACCATTAGATTTGGGCCAGGTGGAGAATGTATCCCTTATATAAAGATTAGGAAAGAGGTCAGGCAGGGGTGTGTGATGGCACCATTTCTTTTTAGTTTTTATATTAATGACCTCGATGAACACTTGATAAGTGCTTCAGCAGACCCGCCCAAAGTAGGAAGTCGTACGCTACCTCTACTTACGTACGCTGACGACTGTGTCCTGATGGCCAGAACGGGTCGGGCCTTCAGAAACTTTAGATACCTTTGTGATTTTTATGTCCAATTTAGGCCTCTTAACAAACAAAACAAAATCTTATGCTATAGTTTACTGTCGCCCTTGGAGCAATTTGACACCTTTCCATATTAACAGTTCTGCACTTACATGTGTGCCCACCTTTACCTACTTGGGGGTCCCGTTTCACAGCGAGAACACCTGGAAGCATCTGAGGAACGTAAGAGTCTCTCAATTTGAACAAGCTACAGCTTCCTTGTTTATATTCGCTGCTGTCATGTGTCCTGCATAGATCCCATTGTAGTTTTCCTTATGTTAGCCTAACTGTGCACAACACAGGCTGCACACATTATTACACAAACACGTTTGCTTTTGTGCTGCATTATATTTTCACACAGAACATGCAGTTGTTTTCTCATTCTGTTCTTTCCTGGGATTTAATCTGAACAGCAGACAAGGTCAAACAACAATGTCCGTTGTTACTTTGTTCCGGTCAGGCACTCGCACCTAGACACAACACAGAAATGCAGCTGTTGTTTATGAACATCTGAACCTTGCCATATAGATATGCACAGCAATGTAACACAGAGAGAGAGAGAGAGAGAGAGAGGGAGAGATATATTTCCTGAGAGAAGATCACAGCTGTATCTGAGATGTAAAGTGTTCATCTGTGTATGCTAAGGTACTGAGTCTGCTGCTAAACCCAGAGATATTTGCTGTATAATCGGTTTGCTTCTGTAGAAGGGGGGGTTAGGCTATTCTATGTCTATAATATGACAGGGCTTTGCATAATATACGGTTTATTGACAAGGCTGATGGTATTTTGCTAGGCAGTTGTTTTCTGATTGTCGCACGTATACTGTATTTCAGAGCACAATAGTTTAAGTAAACATTTTAAACTTCCTTCGTGTATCTTCCGTATCCGATTGTGGACGAGTACGAGTGTGTGAGCGAAAGGGAGTGTCTTGTCACCGCCATTCCTGAGAGGGTCGTGCTCTGGGTTGGCAATTCACTTGTTTCTCTGGTTATGAGTAGGAGGGCAAGTGAGACACTATAGCTAGTCAGACTCTGTCTTATGGTAATGAGGTGGTATGGTGGCTCAGTCCCTAACTACTGATGTTCTATAGTCCCAAGCATAGTTCTGTTCCTGAGCATAATCCCTACAACACGGCGCCGCCAACATCTGGTCTGGTACTTACTTGCGAGACCTCTGAGTAGCGCTTCTGCTTGTCCACAATACCCTTGCACCATTTTGCAGAGATGTCCATGGTGCTTGTGATTTCTCCTCCACAGCGTTTAGAGCACACCTATTTCTGTGGATTTTTCACGTTTGAAGGTTAAAAGGATTACACCTCTTTTGTGCTGCCTCTTTGAATCCTTAGGCTATTGATTATGGCTGTCGCCATTGCTGTTACTCAACACTTATTTGAGCATGGTGTCCCTAATGTGAGGGCCCCTATTGTTAGTGGGATTGAAGTGAGCACAGCATATTGCATTGAAGTTTTTTTTTATTCTTGGGTCTCCTTTCCGGCTGTCAACCCTTAAGATAATATGTTTCATGCTTACATTGCTGCTGCAGTACCGAACGCTCTTCGTCTTTATGCACCTCCTGAAATTCCTTTTACGGTCTGAGAACACAAGAATTGATTTAATGATGCCCTTCACCATGTCCACGGCATCGTTCATATTGGCCTCTTAAGTATTGACGTGGCCACTTGGCTTTACACCTTTCCCAATCTAGCTGTGCTGAATCTGGCTGAAAAGCGTGCGTTATATGAACAAGTTGTTCATTTGTATAGACTTTTAATACAGTTTATTTCTCATGCCTTTCTGGCGGGTCCTTAGGACGTAACAGTTTGGGGACCATACCGTCAGTCTCCACCCTTGTAAAACCAGCTTTTGACAAGGATGCTTACTCTGCCGTGATTTTCTGAAGAAAACATGGGATAAATCTAAACAACCGCAACAAAAGGGTAGACCTCGTGGCAGTATACCGCCCGTGGAATACTCTGAGCGACGTTATGTCTTTCGTGATCGCTCTAAGATTAAAACTCCTGATCGCTTTCAGGTACCAGATACTCATTCTCGTGGTTCACTTCAGGACTCGTCTGACCAACAGTACGGAGGATGATTTCATCGTAGACAAGGAGAGTACGTGCCACCTAAACTGGACACACAGCGTATGTTTGACATGAAGATCAAGAAGGAGGATCAACCACCACCTTATAGGCCCCCTTGTCAGAAAAAGAAAGTTGCAGGCTTAATAACAAAATATGCCACAGATGGTGAGAACCCTTCTCCTGGACAGGAGTTGGGCTGTGACTCTCCTCGACAGTGCAGCAGAAGTCACTATAGTGCGAAAGACACTCCGCCAGCTTCTGGAGGCGAGAGCAACTGAAACCTTTGCCACAGTTGAAACCGTGGACACCCGCGTTGCACCCCCTGACAGACTCAATCACTTAGATATTCAGATTGAAGGTTACATTAAACGCACCATTAAGGCTATCTTTTGGGATAAATTAACTTTTTCTTATAATATTCTTTTAGCGGATGGTGGATTGACCTCCTTTTATTCTTGCTTGTCCTCAGGGTGAGGATGTTATCCTCCCTTAATTTTCGCATCTGGTTCCAGACACAGTTAAAAAGCCTTATGCTTCTGAATGGGCCCTTGCTTTGGCCCCTGCTTTATATCAAAATCAAGCTGGATGGAATAAAGATTCTCCTTTCCATGTAATCCCTATCCCATACACTCCGCAACCTCAACCACAGTATCGTATTAAACGTGAAGCCAAAGTGGCTGTTAGAGACATTCTTCCTCAATTGGAATACCAAGGAGTAGTCGAACCCTGTGTTTCACAGATGAATAATCCTCTTTTTCCGGTTTCAAAGCCTGATCAGTGTTATCATATTGTATTAGATTATCGAAATTTGAAAAGTCATACTTGCACTTTTGCTGTCCAAAATACAAACAGCATAGCTCTGATAAACAATAGTGTTTGTAAAAAATTTAAAACGACACTGCATATTTCGAATGTTTTTTTCAGTCACAATTTGGCTCTGGAGAGTAATGATTGGTCTTCATTTACCCCCTTGGCTCTCATCGGCGTTACAGCCGTTTACATATTGGGTATAAGAATAGCCCTGAAGTTTTTGTAGCTCGAATTGTCTCTATTCTCCATGAGATTGGTCCTGATGCTATGTCCTATGTCGATGACATCTACTTGACAGATGATGAATTAAATCCTCATTTAGCTAGAGTAGATCGCATTATTTTGCGATTTGTGGAACTTGGTTTCAATTTCAATTTTTCAAAATCTCACATTGCTTTCCTAAGTGTTGTTTTCCTTGGTTCTGAATTAACCCACGAGGGTATGACCTTAGCCCTTATTAGAGAAATGTGCGCAGTTGCAACCCGCAAATACACTGAAAAAGCTACAGTCTTTGCTTGGCTTTTTATATTTTGGAAGAATTTACATTCCGGAATATGCTCAATGCATTAAATCGCTCTATGCTTTAATCCCACTGGATGCCTGAATACACTGCAATGCTCAGAGTTTTATAGTATGATTTGCTTGAAACGCGACTTTTACATACACGTCTTAATACAACAAATTTGGTCATCCGGATTGTTCCGGGTTCTGTTGGATTTACCTAGTCACATTGAATGAAGGAGATACAGTTCCTATTGCTTATAAGTCACATTTATATTCCCAGGAGGAAATGCGTTATGCATCAGTTGAAAAAATTCTAACAGCAGTACAGATGGCCGCCCTTAAAGAACAACCTTTAGCTCAAGCTAAACATATTACTCTAGTTTCTCCTGTGCCAGCCTTAGAGTCCGTAGCACAAGCTAGTGTTCCAAATTCAAAAGCCATTCATCCTTGTTGGATTCAATGGGCTACATCCTCATCAGCAGTTGATGTCGATTTTGTCTTTGACCCTTCTTTGCAGACACAAGAATTCTTACAAAATGAAAATGTTTCCTGTTCCTTCTTCTCTTCTTCCACTTCATGAATACATGTGCGTTATCTACACTGATGGTTCAGCTCAACCTGCTATAGGTTCTAAGCAGAAATACTCTGCGGCAAGCGCTATTGTTCTAGGCACTATGCTAGATGGCGTTTCTAGGAGACTACCGTGCAATTGGACTAACCATGCTTCTTGCCCTTGAATATACAAATACTGAATGCCCCACTCTAATAGTGTGTCATTTGTTTTACTGTGTACAATCATTTAATGATAATTTGCATTTTTGGTGACAAAATGATTTTAAGGATTCCATAGGTAGCACAATCAAGCATAAAATGCTTTGGGTGACGGTGGCAGATTTCAAGGATAAATTGTCACTTGTTCATGCAATTTATACATTAGGTCATCAACGTGTGGGAGCACATGCTGTAGGGATTTCTCTGGCTGATGAGGCAGCCAAATCTACAGTAGTCACTTGTAAAATAGCAGCCGATACGCGTTCTAAAACATGTGTTGATAATGATATCTTGGCTGTTGTGCATGCTTTTCAAGCCAGCACCGCTTTACCTAAATGTTTTCCGATAAAATATTCTTATTATTTAAATGAACACAATATTTCCTTCGTAACTATTCCTGGGATTGGTGATCATGTATCCCCAACCTTGACCGCAGACATTCTTTAATAGTTTCTGCACATGAATTGAGCCAATTCGGCACATGCCAGAGTGGCTGCCACTATTTCACTCTTACAATGAGGTTATTGGTGGTAAGGATTATAGCAACTAACCAGAAAATATGTTTTATTTTGTGACATCTGTTGACAAATTAAGAGTTCTACTGTGTCTCGTCCACCACAGACATATCTGTTTATTTCTAATCAGCCCTTTGGATGTGTTTACTTAGATGAGTGTGGTCCTTTATTTACTGATACTGCTTTAAAATGTATTTTGGTTGCGGTTGATTCTTGCTCCAGGTTCCTCTGGGTTTGGCCACAGCACTCCGCTGATGCTTGCACTGTTATTAAAGATTTGCAAGTCTTTATCAGGACTTATGTCTGTTGCGCATAGCCAAGGTCTGGCTTTCGCCTCTAAGTCGTACCGTGATTTGATGACGTCTATGGGTGTGCAAGTGCATTATTCTTCTCTGTATAGGCCTGAGGGCAATTCTGTTGTGGAGAGAATGAACTGTGACTTAAAGCAATCCTTAACTGCTAGAGTATTAGGTACAGGGCATGGTTGGTTGAAACATCTCTATGGGGTTAAACGGGCACTTAATAATCTCCCTAAAAGATCTCGAGGTGGGAGGACCCCGAACGAAATGCTCTTTGGAATCAAGATGTTGGTTCCAGACCGTGATGGTCCAGACGTTGTGGCGGGAGCCGCAACCTTCGATGTAGATAACCGCTGTACTGTTGTACAGGATCTACAAAAGTGCAGTGATGACCTATCTCAAACATTTGCCTGCACTTCTCTCTACGAGTCCAGATGCTCAAATTCCTGTATCTGGTTGGCTTCCCAAAGTTGGAGACATTGTCCACGAAAAAGTGGCCCTCAGGAAGGAATCCAGCCCAACGTACCATGCTCCTGTTCAAGTCCTTGGTGTTCAGGGTACACGAACTGTGATTTTGCCAACGCTTCCATGTCATAAAGAAAATCGCTTTGTTTTCCTTGATCATGTCAAGTTACACCATACGGCCAATTCTCCATTGTATGCCCATGGGTAGTCCTTCACGAGACTTTCCTTTGGAAATCATGAGCACCACCATTGCTGCTTTTCCCCGGCTTCCAGGGAAGGGAGGGAGGAAGGGAGGGGAAGGTCGAGACTTCTGTGGATTTGGTTTCTATTCCTACTTCCCTATCTTCTGCAAGGGATGTCGTTTACACCGATCCTCTGTTGGAAACTCCTTCTGAGTTGCATTTTTCACATCCTACTGCTGAATCAGAGCCACCTCTTTTACATTTGAGTTCCTCAGGGTAATATATGGATCAAGACCATTTCTAATCAGTTCATCAGTGTCTTCGGTTCTGCATGCACCTCCAGCATGGATTTTTGTTTTCATTTCTTGGTTTAAACGCACTTATCTAGTCCCTCTTTGGATATACATTTGGATCATCTTTTCTTTGGTTCTCTTATTCATGTGGATTGGATTCATGACTGTCTTTTTTCTTCTGATCAATGCCCATTACCTCGCAGAACGTTCTGCTATAGAACTGGTCGATAGGGTGTTGCCTCCCCATTCCTTTTCACATACGATGAAACAAGACTTGTCACTTGTCAACATTTCAGCTGTTCCAGTGACTACCAGAATTGTTTGGGATGAAGTTCAATTCGATATATATGTGGTCCTATGGAGACCCTGCAGATTCCATATGTGTTCAAAGTTTCTATGGGTGATGTAATATTACCAGGTTACAATCAGATGATTGGGATGTTGATACAATGAATTCAATGCTTTCAGAATTGCAATATTATACTGTGTTTTACTCAGAAGATTTATATCTTAACTCCACAAACTATGCTGAGATGTTCTCTTACCACCATTATGGACATAATATTTTGCATAGAGCAAGTGGGCAATGTCCCCATTATAATTATACCCAGTGGGAATGTTGTCCAATTCCACCACAAGGAAGTTCAAAAACACTGACAGATAAATACACTTATTTCACAGGTTATGACCTTTCGGACCCAACGTTGTACTATCTTAAATTGTCCCAACCCAGTCAAAAAAGTATATGTTTAGTCAGACTAAGCTGATATATGCAGCTTCATTTGTCAAACAACTGGCCCTTAAGGGTTATGATAATTGGAAAGATAGTATTGATCTGAAATCAATTTAGAGTACATCATTCTGGCAGATCCAGGGTACAGAAACTCTATTTCGAGCCTGTCTGAATCCCACCCACATCATTTTTCTAAATGAAACGGTCCAACAGACTACTTTTCTGGGATTGGCTAAAATTAAAGAACTGAATGCCCTGCAAATTCCCTCAATTGCCTGTTTCGATAATCGCCAATCGCACACAAATTATACAGAAGAACAGTTAAATAGTATGATACAAAATGGTACATTTAACTCAACATTTGCATCTCCTGGTGGGTGGTTATTGTGGCCAGTAGACACTAATGGTTGTCATTCTCGTTTTCTCAATTCTACCTTCGGTTTTAAATCCAGTAGACCAGACCCACGGTACTTACAGTCAACCCATTAAAACACTATTACCACCTATTCAGTGGATAACCTATGCCAGCAATGATTAGAACATTCCACACTGTCTGCAGTGAAACAACATCTTTCTCTTTTATCCAAAGACATGAATCTATCTGATTTTTTGTTAGGTCCCAAGTCACCTCATTCTAAAAGATTTCTATATGCAGCCTACAATGAAAAATGATCACGTATTGAAGCTGCTATGTTTTTAAGACAAATTGATCAAGATCATTTGGATAAAATACTTGCTGTAGTAGACAACAGTATTATTATGTTATCATCTAGTATTTATAATTTGAACAGCATTGTGTCATCTGTTATTGATATTGTACAAAACAATATGTCAACATTGTATCATGGTCAGAGTCAGCTCAGATCCATTATGCAGTTCAGTTGGACACTCCAAACACTCAAGAATGGACACGTTCCCTAGTATTCCTGGAATTGTACTGCTTTGTTTTGGCCTTTCAATTTGCACACACACAACAATCCATGGCTATGAAAGACGCCACATATGCCACATTACATTTAGAGAAATTAGAAAAAATACCGTTCACTGTTGCCAAGACGCCCTCAGCGGTATGGTTAATACACAGAGTCATCTCCCTGCCCGAATAGGCCACGTTATAATGCATGCGTTTAGAACGCATGCCATTACAGCGCAGTCATTACAACGACCGCGTTGTTACATCGCATAGCATTACAACGCAAGTCATTACAACGACTTGCTATAGGGGGCGTTGGATGTTGGAATAGTATAAATTACTATACCAACTCCAGTCTGTGCAACAGTAGGGAAGGTGTTGGATTTAAAATCCAACACCTTCTGCCCCCTACAGCAAGTCGTTGTAACAACCGCGTTCTAATGGCATGCGTTGTTTTGCATGCGGGGTAAATGATGTTTCCCCCCTGCCCATATCAACATTTCAATTTACTGCATGTGTGAAACATTTTCGGATAGGTAGATATGAACCCCTTGGGAGCAGTTACATCCATGAATTATAGCCCCTACCGTTTACCTATTGCTGTGAAAGCGTTGATAGAGAAGTTTTACTTACGGGAGAGGAGTGTGACTCCACTGACGGTCATCCCCTTGTTTGTCAACATTTTAAAAACCACAGCGCTTGTAATATTTCATCACCTAATTTGGCTTGTTATTTAAAAGGATCTCCAGTTTCCGCAATTCTCCCTTTTATTACCATACTATCGAATGGAAGCTATCTTATGCTTAATAATGAAGGCTGTGGCAGTATGCAGGTAGGAGTCCCGTATTTTGTGTCTTTTTCCCAGTTAGTCACTTGTTGCAATAACTTCCTGGTTTCCCCTCCACATGGGGTTGAAGATAGCTCACTGTGGCCTTCCATTCCAACTTTGAAAGCAGATTTCAACAAGCTAAGCAGACTCAAAGCATTATTGTTTCAACAAGAAGTGGCTCTTACATCTGCCCGCGAGACCTTCGAATTGCAGATGGCCAGAACTACTGTTGAAATACAGTCATTGTTAAATACAAATGTTCCCCTACATTTCGGGGAACTGATTCATCAAATATTTAATGCTTCTGATACCACTGGTGCAGCACATTTCTTTTAACTTGTGAGCTCTGGCCTCGTCACTTCTTGCCAAACTATCTATGGAGTAATACCGACTTTTATAAACTCTATTTTTTCCAGTGTGTTCAGTGGATTCCCGGTGCTTTGCGTCATTCTCATCCTCTTACTGCTGTTTCGTAATGGATGCTCCTTCTGCGGCTATCCCGGACCTGGCATCGCTCCAGCACTACTATGAGCGCATGCTTCAGCTCTTTGGCATGATTCCTTACAGGCGTTTGATGTGTCTAACACTCCGCTGTGACTACTTCACCTGTGTGCAACCTGTCTTTCACTACTTCTGGTGCCCCTTTCAATGGGCACTGGACATATGCCTGGCTCCACAGAAGCCCGCTGCATTGGATCTTGAACTGCTGATGAGCCCCTTAATGGCTCATTATCAGGACTTGCGTTTGCGACCTCTACTAAATCTGAGTCTGGAACAAATGGCCAACGGGAGTTCCTGTGCATCGGCACAGCGATTGCTGGATCAGGGTTTCATTGAAGTCAGCACAGGCTGCCCGGTGATATTTTTTCACAAATTGTCATTTGTCTTTTCCTAAACTATTTTGGAATCGGTAATGCTTGCTTTGAGTTTGTTTATTTTCTGATTTCTGTCATCCCTTTACGTGCTTCATTCCTGACCAAGGGGAGGGTGTCATGTGTTCTACATAGGGCCAATTGTAGCCTAAATGTGCACGACTCAGGCGGCATTAGCTTTGCAGACGTTACTGCAGAAATACATATGCTTTTGTGCTACATTATATTTTCACACAGAACCTGCAGTTGTTTTCTTGTTCTTTTCTTTACTGGGATTTAATCTGAACAGCAGACAAGGTCAGACAACAATGTCCCATGTTATTGTGTTCTGGTCAGGCACTCGCACCTAGACACAACACAGAAATGCAGCTGTTGTTTATGAACATGTGAACCTTGCCATATAGGTATGCACAGCAATGTAAAAGAGAGAGAGACAGATATTTCCTGAGAGAAGACCACAGCTGTATCTGAGTTGTAGAACGTTCATATGTGTATGCTAAGGTATGGGGTCCCCTACTAAAACCAGAGATCTTTTCTGTATAATCAGTTTGCTCCTGTAGAAGGGGAGGGGGTTAGGCTATTCTGTTCTAAAATATGACAGGACTTTTCATAATATACGGTTTATTGACAATGCTGATGGTATTTTTGCTAGGCAGTTGTTTACTGATTGTAGCACGTATACTGTATTTCAGAGCACAATAGTTTAAATAAACATTTTAAAGTACGAGTGTGTGAGCGAAAGGGAGTGTCCTGTCGCCGCGATTCCTGAGAGGGTCAGGAGTGTTATGTTCTGGAGTGTCCATTCACTTGTTCCTCTGGTTATGAGTAGGAGGGCAAGTGAGACACTATAGCTAGTCGGACTCTGCTTCATGGTACTGAGGTGGTATGTTGACTCAGTCCCTAACTACTGATGTTTTATGGTCCCAAGCATAGTTCTGTTCCTGAGCAGAATCCCTGTACATGCCAAATTAGGGGCCATGCCTTTGGATGCTGCAATCACAATATATCAAATCAGACCAATTCCGGTTGCTTCCTATGGAGCGGGATCTGGGGATACACAGATCACTCCGATCTACAAACCAGTGAAAATAGGTTTTTGCGTAGATTACTCTAATTTCCCAATACCGTCCCATCCATAATTGCACATGAAGCACTAGGCCTTCAATATCTGGGGGGCATACTAAGGCTGGCGTCCACCTTGCTTTGGTTGTCAGTCTAGTCCAGGCCAGAAGCAGCCAGGACTCAGTCAGTGATTTCTGACTGCCTTAAATTGGCAGGAGCCAACAAAATTGAAATGGCTCATGCATGTTAGAGGCGTATTTTTGAGTAATCAATATGATGGACCTCTTGATAACACAAAGTGTATCAATCGTTCAGTCAAAGCTATAGTAAAAGGTGAAGTAGTAAAGCTTTTGGTTGAAAGAATATGGGCGGCTGATCTGCAGAAGAGGTCAGTTGAGTTATATCCATGTTTATATTTTTTAACATATGCTTTTATGGTTTGTTTAAACCAAATAAAGTCTTTTGAACTGACCTACTAAACTTAAATGGTCCGTAAAAATTCTACCATGGCGCTGTTTCTTGCAGCATGGATAGGCAACTCTCATCGACGTGATCACAGAAGAACTGGGTTGGGTTTGTTTTTAAGGAAGGTTTGTTCACTATTGATAATAATGAACTGGCACTGTGCTCTCGGTGGGGGGACGGGTGCTAATTATATATATATATATATATATATATATATATATATATATATATATATATATATATATATATATATATATATATATATATATATATATATATATATATATATATATATATATATATATAAAAATGTGGGATATTAATGTGGGATATTAATGACTTTCCTAGGACCACAAGTCCCTGCATGCACCAGTTAATTCTGCGCGATGAGCGTGGCCCACTGGGGGCTATATAAAGGTGCAAGCAACGAGGAAACTCCTTTGCCATGTTTTAGCAGCTCCCCAGGAAGAAGAGTCTGTTGACTCGAAACGCGTAGGCGGCATATGCAATAAAGTTCCCTGACATGCCGAGGTTGGTCTCCGTGTTTCAATACCGTAAGGTGACATCTGCTGGGAGTGCGAGTTCGAAGCTCTTGGGCATTTGGAATAAAAATACTTACACGGCGCCCTGCCGTGGAACTCGCACCATCTTGAGAAGTAAGAGGCTGCGCAACATTGAACTGTGTCTCGTTGCGATCAGTGCAGCAAATGTGGATTTAAAACACTTGCCCGGCATCGTGGGGCCCACTGAGGGTGTTTTAATTCAAGTGAATGCTGCAAGTAATTTAAACATTGGCACGGAACCCACTGTGGGATATTAATGACTTTCCTAGGACCACAAGTCCCTGCATGCACCAGTTAATTCTGCACGATGAGCGTGGCCCACTGGGGGCTATATAAAGGTGCAAGCAACGAGGAAACTCCTTTGCCATGTTTTAGCACCTGCCCAGGAAGAAGAGTCTGTTGACTCAAAACGCGTAGGCGGCATATGCAATAAAGTTCCCTGATATGCCGAGGTTGGTCTCCGTGTTTCAATACCGTAAGGTGACATCTGCTGGGAGTGCGAGTTCGAAGCTCTTGGGCATTTGGAATAAAAAATACTTACACGGCGCCCTGCCGTGGAACTCGCACCATCTTGAGAAGTAAGAGGCTGCGCAACATTGAACTGTGTCTCGTTGCGATCAGTGCAGCAAATGTGGATTTAAAACACTTGCCCGGCATCGTGGGGCCCACTGAGGGTGTTTTAATTCAAGTGAATGCTGCAAGTAATTTAAACATTGGCACGGAACCCACTGTGGGATATTAATGACTTTCCTAGGACCACATGTCCCTGCATGCACCAGTTAATTCTGCGCGATGAGCATGGCCCACTGGGGGCTATATAAAGGTGCAAGCAACGAGGAAACTCCTTTGCCATGTTTTAGCAGCTGCCCAGGAAGAAGAGTCTGTTGACTTGAAACGCGTCGGCGGCATATGCAATAAAGTTCCCTGACATGCCGAGGTTGGTCTCCGTGTTTCAATACCGTAAGGTGACATCTGCTGGGAGTGCGAGTTCGAAGCTCTTGGGCATTTGGAATAATAAATACTTACACGGCGCCCTGCCGTGGAACTCGCACCATCTTGAGAAGTAAGAGGCTGCGCAACATTGAACTGTGTCTCGTTGCGATCAGTGCAGCAAATGTGGATTTAAAAGACTTGCCCCGCATCGTGGGGCCCACTGAGAGTGTTTTAATTCAATTGAATGCTGCAAGTAATTTAAACATTGGCACGGAACCCACTGTGGGATATTAATGACTTTCCTAGGACCACAAGTCCCTGCATGCACCACTTAATTCTGCGCGATGAGCGTGGCCCACTGGGGGCTATATAAAGGTGCAAGCAACGAGGAAACTCCTTTGCCATGTTTTAGCACCTGCCCAGGAAGAAGAGTCTGTTGACTCGAAACGCGTAGGCGGCATATGCAATAAAGTTCCCTGACATGGCGGGGTTGGTCGCCGTGTTTCAATACCGTAAGGTGACATCTGCTGGGAGTGCGAGTTCGAAGCTCTTGGGCATTTGGAATAAAAAATACTTACTCGGCGCCCTGCCGTGGAACTCGCACCATCTTGAGAAGTAAGAGGCTGCGCAACATTAAACTGTGTCTCGTTGCGATCAGTGCAGCAAATGTGGATTTAAAAGACTTGCCCGGCATCGTGGGGCCCACTGAGGGTGTTTTAATTCAAGTGAATGCTGCAAGTAATTTAAACATTGGCACGGAACCCACTGTGGGATATTAATGACTTTCCTAGGACCACAAGTCCCTGCATGCACCAGTTAATTCTGCGCGATGAGCGTGGCCCACTGGGGGCTATATAAAGGTGCAGGCAACGAGGAAACTCCTTTGCCATGTTTTAGCAGCTGCCCAGGAAGAAGAGTCTGTTGACTCGAAACGCGTAGGCGGCATATGCAATAAAGTTCCCTGACATGCCGAGGTTGGTCTCCGTGTTTCAATACCGTAAGGTGACATCTGCTGGGAGTGCGAGTTCGAAGCTCTTGGGCATTTGGAATAAAAAATACTTACACGGCGCCCTGCCGTGGAACTCGCACCATCTTGAGAAGTAAGAGGCTGCGCAACATTGAACTGTGTCTCGTTGCGATGAGTGCAGCAAATGTGGATTTAAAAGACTTGCCCGGCATCTTGGGGCCCACTGAGGGTGTTTTAATTCAAGTGAATGCTGCAAGTAATTTAAACATTGGCACGGAACCCACTGTGGGATATTAATGACTTTCCTAGGACCACAAGTCCCTGCATGCACCAGTTAATTCTGCGCGATGAGCATGGCCCACTGGGGGCTATATAAAGGTGCAAGCAACGAGGAAACTCCTTTGCCATGTTTTAGCAGCTGCCCAGGAAGAAGAGTCTGTTGACTTGAAACGCGTCGGCGGCATATGCAATAAAGTTCCCTGACATGCCGAGGTTGGTCTCCGTGTTTCAATACCGTAAGGTGACATCTGCTGGGAGTGCGAGTTCGAAGCTCTTGGGCATTTGGAATAATAAATACTTACACGGCGCCCTGCCGTGGAACTCGCACCATCTTGAGAAGTAAGAGGCTGCGCAACATTGAACTGTGTCTCGTTGCGATCAGTGCAGCAAATGTGTATTTAAAAGACTTGCCCGGCATCGTGGGGCCCACTGAGGGTGTTTTAATTCAAGTGAATGCTGCAAGTAATTTAAACATTGGCACGGAACCCACTGTGGGATATTAATGACTTTCCTAGGACCACAAGTCCCTGCATGCACCACTTAATTCTGCGCGATGAGCGTGGCCCACTGGGGGCTATATAAAGGTGCAAGCAACGAGGAAACTCCTTTGCCATGTTTTAGCACCTGCCCAGGAAGAAGAGTCTGTTGACTCGAAACGCGTAGGCGGCATATGCTATAAAGTTCCCTGACATGGCGGGGTTGATCGCCGTGTTTCAATACCGTAAGGTGACATCTGCTGGGAGTGCGAGTTCGAAGCTCTTGGGCATTTGGAATAAAAAATACTTACTCGGCGCCCTGCCGTGGAACTCGCACCATCTTGAGAAGTAAGAGGCTGCGCAACATTGAACTGTGTCTCGTTGCGATCAGTGCAGCAAATGTGGATTTAAAAGACTTGCCCGGCGTCGTGGGGCCCACTGAGGGTGTTTTAATTCAAGTGAATGCTGCAAGTAATTTAAACATTGGCACGGAACCCACTGTGGGATATTAATGACTTTCCTAGGACCACAAGTCCCTGCATGCACCAGTTAATTCTGCGTGATGAGCGTGGCCCACTGGGGGCTATATAAAGGTGCAAGCAACGAGGAAACTCCTTTGCCATGTTTTAGCAGCTGCCCAGGAAGAAGAGTCTGTTGACTCGAAACGCGTAGGCGGCATATGCAATAAAGTTCCCTGACATGCCGAGGTTGGTCTCCGTGTTTCAATACCGTAAGGTGACATCTGCTGGGAGTGCGAGTTCGAAGCTCTTGGGCATTTGGAATAAAAAATACTTACACGGCGCCCTGCCGTGGAACTCGCACCATCTTGAGAAGTAAGAGGCTGCGCAACATTGAACTGTGTCTCGTTGCGATCAGTGCAGCAAATGTGGATTTAAAAGACTTTCCCGGCATCGTGGGGCCCACTGAGGGTGTTTTAATTCAAGTGAATGCTGCAAGTAATTTAAACATTGGCACTGAACCCACTGTGGGATATTAATGACTTTCCTAGGACCACAAGTCCCTGCATGCACCAGTTAATTCTGCACGATGAGCGTGGCCCACTGGGGGCTATATAAAGGTGCAAGCAACGAGGAAACTCCTTTGCCATGTTTTAGCAGCTGCCCAGGAAGAAGAGTCTGTTGACTCGAAACGCGTAGGCGGCATATGCAATAAAGTTCCCTGACATGCCGAGGTTGGTCTCCGTGTTTCAATACCGTAAGGTGACATCTGCTGGGAGTGCGAGTTCGAAGCTCTTGGGCATTTGGAATAAAAAAAATATATATATATATTTATATATATATATATTCGTGTATATATATACACGTATATATATATATATATATATATGAATTCCAAAAGAGAAAGCTTCTGAATCCAGAGACAAGTAGAGCCACACCAGCCGGTATAGTAGGTAAAATGAATTTATTCATCGAAGGTTCCAGCATAACGCGTTTCATCCTCCTCCAGGCTTTAATTATATGCATCATGTGATTTCATCTGTGGGCCTGTTTTTAAACGCTACTGGTCATACAAACACTGAAGATGGACTACGATTTAAGTTCAGTACACTGTTATAAAAACTAAAGTAGTTCATTTTTCGGGGATTGTGGTCTGAGTTAATAAGTATACAGCTTTGTGTTTTCCATCCAAGTCAATAGTTGGCACAAAAATCAAGGCTTATTTTTAAGCAATTTGACAGTTTATATTATTGAGACCACAAGGCCCATAATGCATTGTAACAGTCAGTTCTGCGCGTAGTTTTTATTTATTTATTATTTATATAGCACGACATTCATCCCAAGGGATATCACGGCGCTGAGGAGGCGAAACCTGGTGCTGAGAAGATGGACAGAAAGTACTATGGAGCTGCTTAGGCGGGAAATAAATGTGTTTTTAATTTTGTCCTGAAGATGTTATAATCATTGATTAGCCGCAGTTCAACTGGCAGCCCATTCCAGTGTAAGGCCGCGAGGTGCGAGAAGGTGCGTCCCCCGGCTTTGACCTTTTTGATCCTTTTTGATTCTGCGAGCGCCAGATGTTGTGACCGTAAACATCTGGGGGGGGGGGGGTGTAGAATCGGATTTTACCTTGGAGAATTTTCGGACCGATGCGGTGCAGTGCCTTAAAGGTGTGCCCCAGGAGCTTGAATCGTGCTCTTTGGCGCACAGGCAGCCAGTGAAGTTGTTTCAGGCATTCGGTAGCTGAGCTTAGTCTGCCCTTATTGCAGACCAATTTAGCTGCAGCATTTTGTACTACCTGAAGACGTTTAAAAAGGTTGTCTGGCATGCCCACAAACAGGGCATTTCCGTAGTCCATTCTGCTAACAAGCAGTGCATGAGTGACTGTCCTCCTGTCTTCCAAAGGGATCCAGGGGAAAAGCCTTTTTAGAAGTTTTAGTAAAGCGAAACGTTTCCCGCAGAGAGTCCGTACATGATCCTGCATGGATAGTTTGTCATCCATAAGGACACCCAGATTCTTAGCGCACCGCTTGGGCTCTGGAGCGTGTCCTAAAGAGTGGGACCACCATGAAGCGTCCCAAATATGGTGGGCTCCACCAAAAAGCAGGATCTCAGATTTGTCTGCATTAAGCTTAAGGCAGTGGTCGGACATCCAAACTGCCATTTCAGTAAGGCAGTTGTTAAGTTTGGCCCTTGTGCTCTCGTGCTCATCTCCAATAGCTATTGTTAATTGTGTATGAGCAAATGTCGAAGCCCCATTTAGAACCAATTTTTGCCAATGGTGAAACATAGGCGTTAAAAAGGGTGGGGCTAAGGGAAGCTCCCTGGGGTACACCACAGCTCAAAATTTTTGGTTTAGAGGAAAAAGCGCTCAGTTGCACTGTTTGTTTCCTGTTGCTGAGGAATGAACTGAGCCATTGAAGTGCTTTAGCATGTATCCCTTTTTCGCGGAGGTTTCGAAGTAGGAGCTGATGGGAGACCGTGTCGAATGCCGCCGACAGGTCCAATAGGATCAGGGCAACTACCTTGCCCTGATCCAATAGTGCTCTTACATTGTCGAACACGGCCAGCAGGGTTGTCTCGGTGCTATTTGCGGCCCTGAAGCCTGTTTGAGAAGGGTCCAGAAGGCCATTTGATTCCAAATAGGAGGACAGCTGTCTATTGACCAATTTCTCCATTACTTTGGAGAGATATGGGAGTAGGGATATTGGCCTGTAGTTTGCTGGATTAGTCACATCTGCACCAGCCTTTTTAAGCAAGGGAGTGACTATTGCTTGTTTCCAGGCCTCCGGAAAGACTGCTGTCTCAAGTGATCTGTTAAAGAGCTGCGTAACATAAGGGCAGAGAGTAGGAATGATTTGTGAGAAAATGAAATGTGGGCAGGGGTCGAGGGAGAGCCAGATTTGACTTCCCCCATTGTAGTTGGCTACTTCATCTTGGGAGAAAGGGACAAAGCTGCCCAACTGTGCTATGGTATTAGGAAGAGGATCCGTATTTTCCCAGCTGCTGGAGTCAGTCGGAACAGTTGTGTTAAAAGATGAGTAGATAGTACTTATTTTGTCTATAAAAAAGTCACTGATCATTTCACAGCAGTCTAGGGAAGGATGTAGAGTTTGCGACATGCAGGCTGGTTTACATAAGTCGTGTATGATTTTATACAACTCTTTCGCTGAATTCTTGCTTTCGGTTATTCTGTGTGCGAAGTAAGTACGTTTCGCTCCTTTAATGGCATTGTGGTATTTCCTGAGCACAGATTTAAATAAAGATTTGTCCGTCTCAGATCTGGACATTCTCCAGTTATGTTCCAATATTTTACATTGCTTTTTTAGTGCTATAAGTTCAGTCGAATACCACTTTTCCGATACGCGTCTTTCCGTAGGTTTAGACCTACGTTTGGGGGCGCAGTGATCTAAGGAGTTGTAGATCTCAGTTTCGAGACATGCTGCTCCCGCATCAGTGGGGAGTGAACCTAACGCCTCCAGGCTGTTAGGGGAGAAATGGAGTTGGAAGAGATCGGGCGTAATTGATTTCCAAACTCGATAGTATTCATGTGTTGGTGTCAGTTTTGTCCATCCAAATTTAGCCACTTGGGTTGTTAATCACAGTCAATTTCGCCAGCTACTAGTTCCATAAATCACATTTACTCTGTTTGCCTTGACAGAAATAAATTCTATTTTGTGCAAAAAGTAGTGCAGTCTCTTGAACGAAAGAGGCGACATTCCCACCTATCACATGTAGTTCCAGAAATCCTTTTTCATTTCCAAACGTACATTCCAATTTTGAAACTCCCGGCAGGTACGAAGGATTTGTGCCTCCATAATCCTGGCTGTCAGCAAGTGCTCGCATAAAAGATATCTCAAAAACGGGCCTCCCATCACACTAACGGTGGCTTCATCTCAGTTATCTCTCCTGTTTCCACTTTCCAGCCGGGGGGCGTCCTTCTGAAAAACAATTCCATATGAGAATGACGCTGTCAGGATGCCCTGCCTGGCGGATTGGGGCTCTTTGCACGGGTGTTGTCCGTTTACACATTCCAAAAGAGAAAGTCTCTGAATCCAGAGACAAGTAGAGCCACACCAGCCCGTATAGTAGTTAAAATGAATTTATTCATGGAAGGTTCCAGCATAACGCATTTCAGCCTCCTCCAGGCTTTAATCAAATGCATCATGTGATTTCATCAGTGGGCCTGTTTTGAAACGCTACTGGTCATACAAACACTGAAGATGGACTACGATTTAAGTTCAGTACACTGTTATAAAAACTAAAGTAGTTCATTTTTCATATGATTAAAGACTGGAGGAGGCTGAAACGCGTTATGCTGGAACCTTCCATGAATAAATTCATTTTAACTACTATACCGGCTGGTGTGGCTCTACTTGTCTCTGGATTCAGAGGCTTTCTCTTTTGGAATATGTAAACGGACGACGCCCATGCAAAGAGCCCCTATCCGCCAGGCAGGGCATCCTGACAGCGTCATTCTCATATGGAAATACATATATATATATATATTCACTGAAAAAACCATAGGTTTCAGGCACGTTATAGTTAGAAATTAGCATTTAAAAAACCTTAGAAATTCACTGAAAAAACCATAGGTTTCAGGCACGTTATAGTTAGAAATTAGCATTTAAAAAACCTTAGAAATTCACTGAAAAAACCATAGGTTTCAGGCACGTTATAGTTAGAAATTAGCATTTAAAAACCTTAGACATTCACTGAAAAACCATAGGTTTCAGGCACGTTATAGTTAGAAATTAGCATTTAAAAAACCTTAGAAATTCACTGAGAAAACCATAGGTTTCAGGGGCGTTATAGTTAGTTGGACATTTCACTCGTACAAAACCATAGAAATTCCCCCGTTATAGTTAGTTCAGCTAACTATAACTCGTGCGCCCGCAATGCACTGCTGATGACGTCACATATTACATCACTCATGACATGGTCAGTGACATCACTCATGACATCACTGATGACATCTCAAATGACATCACTGAAGACATCATCCTTGTGATAGAGTGGCAGACCTCCTCTCACCCTAATATAACCTTTGATACACACACTCAAAAATACAAACTAACATTTTCAAAACAATGGACTTACCAATACCAGTTACAACACACCTATTCAGTAATTCCAAGATCTACACACACATCCACTCATTCACCAACAGTCCCTATACAGTCACTCATACATGTACTCACTCATCATATGTACTCATACACCTATACATCCTGTTACACACCGCCACTCATCCATAGAGTTACTCACACACATAGTCACACATGCAAACAAAGTATCAAACATCCATTTACTTGCATATACAGTTATACACACACTACCACACTTACTTCTACAGAAACTTACACATACTTACTCTCTTAAACAATCACTTATAGAAACACCTACTTATTTGTACAGGAACTCTTCCAATCTCTCACTCTCACATATACTCACTTATATACACCAATACTCACATATACTAGTTTAAAACATATGTAGTTACTCATAAAGACACTATTGAGACAGTCATTCACTCACTAATACACCCATACACATACTCATCCACCTATACAGTCCTGCACACATGCTGTCTTCAACACATACAAACAGTGAGTCACTCATTCATGCATCTATGCACTAAGTAATACCCCCACCGAACCATACAGACACTCAGACACTCATACTGATACTCAAAAAACCAACTAATAACCCATATAGACACTCATGTAGCTACTCACCAACCCATGCAGCCACTTATACACAAAGTGAGAGACTGATACAGATATTTTCATATTTAAACATTACTCACTAACCCATGTATTCACTAAGATACACTTAGTCAGTTATACAATCAATTTTACAAAAAAAATCATCCATTTAGACACTTATATACCCATTTATTCTTCCATCGTCCTTGAGATATACATATATAAAACATATTTAATTTTCAGAAAAACACACATTCACTGGATGATGTCATCAGTGATGTCATTTGAGATGTCATCAGTGATGTCATGAGTGATGTCACTGACCATGTCATGAGTGATGTAATATGTGACGTCATCAGCAGTGCATTGCGGGCGCGCGAGTTATAGTTAGCTGAACTAACTATAACGGGGGAATTTCTATGGTTTTGTACGAGTGAAATGTCCAACTAACTATAACGCCCCTGAAACCTATGGTTTTTTCAGTGAATTTCTAAGGTTTTTAAAATGCTAATTTCTAACTATAACGTGCCTGAAACCTACGGTTTTTTCAGTGAATTTCTAAGGTTTTTTAAATGCTAATTTCTAACTATAACGTGCCTGAAACCTATGGTTTTTTCAGTGAATTTCTAAGGTTTTTAAATGCTAATTTCTAACTATAACGTGCCTGAAACCTATGGTTTTTTCAGTGAATTTCAAAGGTTTTTTAAATGCTAATTTCTAACTATAACGCCCCTAAAACCTATGGTTTTTTCAGTGAATTTCAAAGGTTTTGTAAATGACAATTTTTAAATGTATTGTTATATTTATTTTTTTGATACTGATTTACTACATTTTTTTAAACTATTTATTTTTACATATTTTATTTTTTAAATTACATTGTAATTACATTATACATTACATTACAAAATATACTTTCTCAGAATGAATTACTTTAGTTTAAATACTTTGCAAATAGGCAATAGACTTTTAAGTACAGTAGTTACAGTTGTTGCAATGGGCAACACAATTTCAAACACAATGCAACATTGAGCTCAATGTGAATTTCTAGTTAAATGCAATTAGTTACTTTATGGATTACTTTTCTAACCACAGGACTGGATCCTAGATTCAGTCCTGGGACATCTCCTGTAAACAGTTGAGTAAAAGCGTTTTGGTTACAGTAGTGATTTTTAAGGAATATTATTGTATTTTAAAAGTTGACACTTAGAAACTTTTTCACATAGAATCACCAATGTTATCATATGGGAGGAAATTCACTTAGCAGGTAAGTAGTGTTATCGTTACTTTTTCTTACTCAGTGGTGGATCCTGTATCCAGCACTGGTGCATCTCCTGTAAACAGTTGAAAGAATGCGTTTAAGTCATACAGGCGATTTTTAAGGAATATTTGTAGTTTGTGAAAATCGACACTTTGAAACTTTTCTGCTGAAAACCAGACAATGGATTCCAATGGAAGGAAATACAAGTTACTGGTAAGTACGGTTAGAATTACTTTTCAGGGTCAGTGCTGGGCTAAAAGATGCAGCACTGGGTTCTCTCCTGATAACAGGTGAGTAAATCGGAATTCGTAGTTCGGCTGATTTTAGAGGAATATTATAAAGTTCCAAAACTCCACACTTAGAAGAATTTCCAAGTGAAACCAGTCAATGTTACCCTATGGAAGGAAATTCAAGTTACTGGTAAGTACGGTTAAAATTACTTTTCAGGATCAGTTCTGGGCTCAAAGATGCAGCACTGAGGTCTCTCCTGATAACAGGTGAGTAAATCGGAATTCGTAGTTCTGCTGATTTTAGAGGAATATTTGTATGTTTCAAAAATCGACACTTTGAAACTTTTCTGCTGAAAACCAGACAATGGATTCCTATGGAAGGAAATACAAGTTACTGGAAAGTACGGTTAAAATTACTTTTTAGGATCAGTACTGGGCTCAAAGATGCAGCACTGAGGTCTCTCCTGATAACAGGTGAGTAAATCGGAATTCGTAGTTCGGCTGATTTTAGAGGAATATTATAAAGTTCCAAAACTCCACACTTAGAAGAATTTCCAAGTGAAACCAGTCAATGTTAGCCTATGGAAGGAAATTCAAGTTACTGGTAAGTACGGTTAAAATTACTTTTCAGGATCAGTACTGGGCTCAAAGATGCAGCACTGAGGTCTCTCCTGATAACAGGTGAGTAAATCGGAATTCGTAGTTCGGCTGATTTTAGAGGAATATTATAAAGTTCCAAAATTCCACACTTAGAAGAATTTCCAAGTGAAACCAGTCGATGTTAGCCTATGGAAGGAAATTCAAGTTATTGGTAAGTACGGTTAAAATTACTTTTCAGGATCAGTACTGGGCTCAAAGATGCAGCACTGAGGTCTCTCCTGATAACAGGTGAGTAAATCGGAATTCGTAGTTCGGCTGATTTTAGAGGAATATTTGCACAATGGTGAAGGAAAGGGGTGGGGCCTGAAGTGACATGTCTGCAAACACGCCCTGTGGCGCGTTTTAAGTTGGAGAATTAATTCCTCCTCAATCCTGAGGGTCCCTAGGGGCCAACTAGCCCACCAGGAACCTCCAGTATGCGCCAGGGGCTGCGTTGCAGAGAGGTGTACAGAGGCCACGCCCTTTTACAACACTCTGCAACGCAGCTCCGTGGCGCTTACTGGAGGTACCTGGTGGGCTAGTTGGCCTCAGGGACCCTCAGGATTGAAGAGGATTTAATTCCCCATCTTAAAATGCGCCACGGGGCTGTTTGCACACATGTCACCTGAAGCCCCGCCCCTCCCTTCACCACTGTGCAAATGCGCCCTTGGCGCATTTTAAGTTGGGGGATTAAGTCCCCTTGAATCCTGAGGGTCCCTGGAGTCCAACTAGCCCACCATGTACCTCCAAAGCGCCACAGAGCTGCGTTGCAGAGAGGTGTAAAAGGGGCGTGGCCTCTGTACACCTCTCTGCAACGCAGCCCCTGGCGCATACTGGAGGTTCCTGGTGGGCTAGTTGGCCCTGAGACCCCCAGTATTCAAGGGGAATTCGTTCCTCATCTGCAAACGCGCCAGGGGACGCGTTTGCAGACTGCTGCAGGGTGGGGCGGGGCCTCCGGCACGATGCCAATCTTTTTAATTTAAAAAAAAAAAAAAATTGTATGGGAGGGGGGCTGCGTGGCCCCCTTCCCTTGGCTCCGAGGGACCCCATCCCCCGGGGCATGAGGATTTTCATTTTTTTAAAAATTAAAATAAAACGGAAAGGGGCCACGTGGCCCCCTTCCCTGGGCCTATATTGGCCCCGGGGACCCCATCCCCGGGGCATGCCCTCTTTTTTTCAATTTTAAATATGTGGAGGGGGCTGTGTAGCCCCCTCCCGAGCCACTACTTGCCCCGGGGACCCCATCCCCGGGGCTGGCCCTCTCCGTTGGGGACTGTGGGGGTCCCCAATCCCCCACAGTCCCACCGGCTCCCGCGTCCCTTGGGAGCCGGCATTGCTTTTCCACATGGGGAGCTGCAAGATGCAGCTCCCCGTGTGGAAAAGCAATTTCCTTTGGATATTGGAAGCGAGAGCAGGTTTCCCTGCTCTCTCTTCCAAAATCCAAAGCAGTTTGCTATGGCAGGACGGGAGCCGCGAGGCTCCCGTCCTGCCATAAACCTAACCCCGCATGCCCCCGGGACTTGGGCCACCCGGGGGCAAAATACAATCGAAGCGCGGGAGACCGCGCTTCGATTTATTTTTATCGGCAGGATCCGCGCACCCTGAGCACATCCTGCCGATTTAAAAAAAAAAATGCTTTTTCTGCCCAGGGGTCCTTGTGGGACCCCCTGAGCAGACCTAGAGGTCAGGGTGTTACTACCCTGCCCCCTTTGTGCGTTGCACACTTGCGATTTTTTTTTCTCGGCGGGATTCGCGCACCCTAAGCGCATCCCGCCGATTTAAAAAAAAAAATGCTTTTTCTGCCCAGGGGTCCTTGTGGGACCCCTGAGCAGACCTAGGGGTCAGGGTGTTTCTACCCTGCCCCCTTTTGCACTCTGCGCACTTGTTTCTGTCCCTCGGTTCTACCGAGGACAAAATGGCTGCCAACACTTCCTGATTTGGAGTGTTGACAGCCAATTAGCATGCAGCTCGTGATCGGGAGGGTGCGCGAATCCGACGCGGCCATAGATATATATGTGATTTTCATTTTGATTTTCACAGGAACTACTGAACGGATTTACACCATTTAACAAAAGGGTTCTTTCTGAACGAAGAACTACCTCTTTGCCAAATTTGGTGTAATTCCGTTCAGCAGTTCAGCTGTAGCCGTGGCTAAAGTTTCCTATGGGAAAATGAATGGGAAAACACGTTTTGGGACCCCCTTTTTCTCGGCCCCGCTTGACGAATCACCCCGAAACTTTCAGGGTAGGAGCGGACCGGAGCGGGCCATAAAGTTTGAAAATGTCGCGAAGATTCGTCAGCCGACGCAAGAGTTATTTCAAATAGAATGTCGCGGATTTCCTATGGAAAATAGGTCCTAACTATAACTATCTACTGGCGACCGCCAGTAGATAATATATATATATATATATATATATATATATATATATATATATATATATATATATATATATATACATACACATATTATGAAAATGGTCATAAACTGCGATTGAGTTGTTATTATTATTGTAATACAGGCATTAATTAACATAGGTTGATTTTGTCCCCAAAGCTAGAAGATCAGCTATAGTCAATAAGGATTCAAACTATTTTGTCACAATCAACATATATATATATAATGACAACAACATTTGCTGCTCAATACGCCATTCCACCTGCCTTGCGGTGCCAGAGACGTGGGCAGCTGCCGTCCAAGTATCAAACAAATTCAATTCAAAGAACAATGGACACGGCACACCAGATGATAGCACTCTCATTTATTGTGCAAAATGTTGTTCTTTGAATTGGATTTGTTATATATATATATATATCTATATATTTATATATATAGATATATATATATACATATATATATATTTATATTATAATGTTTTCACCAGATAGGCGCTCACTCAGGATAAAGTTTCACCAGATTAGATTTTATTTCACCAGGTTACACGTTTCGGAGAACCTCGTCCCCTTGTTCACACACTAGTTTGACAAAGCAACCATCAATTTACATGTTTAGGTATCAACATGAAAAAAGGACTACATATCATATTCACATGAGTTACTAAAATAATATAGCGGCCATTTTGTAATGGTATATTATAACATGGAAATCAATACGAAAACAACTAAATAAAGTGTTCTCATGGCTCATTTGATACTCCTAATAACGCCAAATCGCCTTAAACGTTTGGTTATACATATCCCAATACATCTTTTGTAATCAGTCCTGTAATTCTAGGTAAAGTACCCGAGATTGCATCCACTGATGTTGAGGCATCTAAAATTGGATTTGCACAACAAACGGTATATATATATGTACACATGGTATAGTACCTCTATTCTTCCTTCAGTGTCTACATATTCACAATCATGGTGATAGGATTGCTTATGCCCATTTGATGTAGAGAACAGTATTCCATCATACTGCAAATTACATCAGACAGTTGTTCCCCTCGCCTTAGTGGCACATTCCTTGTGGGATATAAGTCTACATTTCATCCGCAAGTGCAGATGAACAATCTCTTGATCTATGGGATATACACCTAAATGAATAAGCTGTTTACGGGTATCAGTGCTATATATACTCGTGTAAGCCTATTGTTGTTGCTGGAGATTGGCTGCTTTAATATCATACACCCTGTGTTAAAATTACTCCCTCTACCTACAAAAAACTACATATGTGCATCAAATAATAGTTACAAATGGACTTATCTAACAAGTGCTCGTAATCCCGAAGAAAAGGGTAGGCGACCTCTGACAGCATCTCTTTTCAGGAGTAGGCCCCTTCCTTTCCTCCTAAGTGAGAAAATAAAATTAATGACATTTCAGATTAAAATCAGTAGTTTATACAGTTACGCACAAGAAACTTTAATTATACATCCTTTCTAAACATTCTTTTGACAGCTTGGCATGATGTCAAATCACATCTAGGAACCAACTAGTTCCCTTGCAAATGTATTACCAATTCCTCGTCTAAGTTCAGGCCCCCCGGGGTTCTCGATTGGAGATCTATAATATGCCAGGATTCCCTCTGCCTGAGGTGTAAGACTCTGTTGCCTCCCCTTGGGTTCTTCTGTATCTGTTCTATCACATAATATTTAAGCAGCGAGCTATTCGATAAATGATATTTTTCAAAATGTCTCGCCACTGGATAGTGGCTGTCTTTATTGGTAATCTCCCTTAGATGTTCTAATACCCTCTTTTTAGCCGCAAAGATGGTACTTCCCACATACTTGAGTTGGCATGGGCACTCTAAGACATATACTACGTGTGTTGTACTGCAAGTCAAAAATTGTGAGATCGTATTTGTTCTATGTGGTGTTCCGTATGTCTTTTTCATGGAGCTGAATCTACAAGCTTTACAGTGACCACAGGGAAAAAATCCCTGCAGATGTTGTTGTGGTCCTGTAAGTTTGTTGCAGACGTCATTTCTCACTAGGAGATCTCTAAGACTCCTCCCCTTCCGATATGTTACCATCGGACAGTCTGCCACCCTTTGGCCCACTACTGGGTCACATTTCAGAATATTCCAATTTTTTGTCAGGATATGTTTGATTCTGGTGGACTCTAGATTGTATGTTAGGATTACTCTAGGTGTGTCATTCTCTCTATTTTGGTCCTGAGACTGAGGTGTATTGGTTAGTATTTCTTCTCTAGTGACTTGTTTGGCTTTATTGATGGCTCTTTTGAGGACCCAATTAGGATAACCTCTCTCCTTAAATCATTCCATCATGTCACTGCTTGCCGTCTGATAGGACTCTTCGGTGCTACAATTTCTTTTCGCTCTCAGCAGCTCCCCGTATGGGATACTCCATTTCAGAGTATATGGGTGGCTGCTGAGAGCATGAAGTAAACTGTTGCCCGCTGTTTCCTTTCTAAAGAGTTTCGTGGTGAGGGTCTTGTTTTTTACCTCTATTAGGACATCTAAAAATTCAATAGAATGTCTACTCATGTTATGAGTTAGTTTCAGATTGAATGTATTGTTGTTTAGCACTTCTATGAGTTTATTCCCTGTTTCCTCACTTCCCTTCCAGACAACAAACAGGTCATCTATGTACCTGAGCCAGACTTTAGCCTGTTTGAGTAAGTTGGAGATGTTGGGGTATTTGTAGATTTCCTCCTCCCATGCCCCCAGAAACAGGTTAGCAAAACTGGGGGCAAAACAAGT
The DNA here is from genome assembly GCA_963921515.1 of Calotriton arnoldi. Lineage (NCBI taxonomy): Eukaryota > Metazoa > Chordata > Amphibia > Caudata > Salamandridae > Calotriton > Calotriton arnoldi. The sequence continues at coordinate 1,220,555 of CAWUFW010004235.1, read as the reverse complement.
ACCCATTGCTATCCCTCGTATTTGTTTATACATAACACCATTGAACATAAAAATATTATTCTGGAGACAGTATCTTATCATCTCCACAATCATATTTGTATGCTCAAGGTATTGTATTGGTCTATCTTCCAGGAAGTAATGACAGCATTGTATCCCTAAATTATGATCTATTATAGTATACAATTAGTTCACGTCCATAGTTAATAATAGACATTCTTCTTCCCATGCAATGTCTTTCAACTTGCTCAAAAAATCCTTAGTGTCCCTTATATGTGAAGGAAGGGCTGTGACGTATGGTCTCAAAAGTGATCCACATATTTGGATATATTTTCCGCCACGCTCCCAATTGAAGAAACTATGGGTCTTCCTGGGGGTTCCACTGGATTTTTGTGGATTTTGGGCAATAGATAGAACGGAGGTAGTCTCGGGTAGTCTTTTTTTAGATAGTTGAACTCCTCCTTTTGTAAAATGCCCTTTTCATTCCATCCACTAAGTTGACTCCATATTTGGATAATACTTTCATTGTATTCTCTGTCATTACTTTCGGTGTAGAATGTTCTATCTCCTAGCTGTTTCAGGGCCTCTTTGATGTCCCAGATAACAATGTTTCCTCCCTAATCGGCGGGCCAAATGACAATATTCTCATCATTGGCTAAAGATTTTAGTATCTGCCTTTGTGTATAAGTGAGGTTTTGTGTTTGGTCTTTACTTTTATTCCTTCTGCTCAATTGTATCAGCTCCTGAGTGACAGTGTCTTCAAACGTATCAATATTGTCATGTGGTGTATTAGGGTAGAATATGGATTTTGGTTTAAACTTAGTGTTCACTGATTTATCCGTGGTTATATCTATCCCTTCCCAGCTGTTCATTATCTCTGGGTTTGTCTCAACCAGTAGATCCTGTAGAGTGAGAAGTGCATCAGCAACTTTTATAGTCAGGATCTGATCCGAGGTACTACTGTTCCCTCTCTGATGTTCCAAATCCCTTCCCCCCATTTCTGTTTCGTATTGGGGATTGTGTAGTTGATGCCATTTTTTTAATTTTGATTTCCTGGCAAATTTGAATACATCTATTCTCCTTTCGGGATAATTAAAATGTTCAGTTGGACAGAATGATAGACCTAGGCATAGAGTCTGTTTTTCTAGGATGCTCAGAGGGCGATTTGATAAATTAACTTCTGTTCTATTTACCGTAGCTTCATCCATCATGCTGGGGTATTTGGACCTGTTTTTTTGTTTCCCATGGGTCCTTTTCCATATCCCCGTCCTCTTCTGTTTCCTCTGTTTGTCCCGCTGTCTTCGCCGCTTGTTTCTTCCTGGACTTTTCCTCGCCCCCTTCCTCTCTGTCCCCGTCCTCTTCCCCGTGTCTTGGGAGTGGGTGTCGCTCTGGGTGTCTGCCTCCCTGTTCGCAGGAGGCGATATTCGTCTAAAAAAGTCGTCTGTCCTTTCCCACTATCTTTGCCTAGTGTTTTCCTTGTCATGGAGCTGTGTGGATCTTCGGTATCGCTACTTGTTATGGAGTCTGTACCACTTGTGGCTGCTGTCATCTCTTCAATTGTTTCTCCCTGTGCCAGTTTTTCATACATGTGGTCGTACTTATGGCTATACGTTTTTAATATTCTGCCCGTCTCATGATCGGTACAGTCTCTGTACAATTTGCGCTGTTTTCGCGCTTTTATGTCATCTTCGTATAATTTCACTTTTTGTTTCAAGTCCTCCACATATTTTTTAATTACTTCTTGTTCTTTGTGTGTTTTTAAATCATCCTCCAACGATTTTAGTTCTTTGAGGATGTTCTCCCTGTCTTCCCAGGCGTATTTTACTAAGATTTTTAGCATTGTTTCAGAACTCCTTGCAGAGTTCTCCACCCACTCTTCCAGCACTTTTGGATTTGGCGATTCGTATGATGGAGTAATATAAATACGTAATCCTCTTGGGACCATCTGTTTTTCTAAATAGTCCTGGAGGGAGATTGCCTCCCACCATTTTGATGTTTCTGCTTTCTTCAGCTTCTCCAATTTCTTTAACTTGTCATGTAGTGTAGTGTCTTTCATCACTGGTTCTTTTCTCATTTGGCCTTTGTTTGGTGCCCTTGCAAACAGGCTGAGGGCAGCTGCCCTTTGTTCCACCTCTTCCTCTGTTTACTTTAAAGTTTCTTGTGCGCTTGTCAGGTAGTATCTAGAACAGCGCTGTTGTCTGGTTGTACTGAGTGAAACTGAACCCCCTTCCCCTTTCGTATGGGAAGTTACTGCTGTCGTAGAGGATAATTGTATGCCAGCGTGTCACTACTCTCACACGTTCTCAATTGCTCTATTGGACTGTAATGGGCTGTACTTCGTGTTATCCCTCTTAGTCCCTGCTGGATATATTTAGTATAGCGAGGACTACCTGATGAATATCATAGAGGTCAGACTTAGTACAGACTTTGTAGCGGGATAGTGGACCGGGTCCTGTGTTTGTTCCAGTCACTCCGTATTATTCCCCAGATGGCCTCTAGCTCCCGTATTCGTTCCCCTTATGTTTACAGTGCCACAGGAAAATGTCATATGATGATGGAACAGGTCCAGTAATCGTTTTTATACTACTGGGAATGTTCTTTACATGCACGTACCAGCCCCCGTGTTGGAATCACTACTCCCCGGAGACCGCCGTCCAGAGACGTATGGTGGTCAGACTGGCTCAGACGGGTGTCGGGAGACGTCGCTCGCGTCCTCCAACCCGTTCAATCTCTCCCGAACCTCCCACCCTTCCCAATCACGACCTCCTTACCTCTGGGGTGCAGTGCTGGTTTTTCGTTTCTTCGGTGTGTCTCTCCTCAGCAGTCCGTTTCCGACGGCAGGTACGTTCTCCTCCACTGCCCGTCTTAGCTAGGATCACGTTGTTTTGACACCGGATTCACCCCGGTGCTTTGCTTCTGTATTCACTACGAGCGCGTTGCTTCCTTTTTCCACGCTACGCTGCTCGTCTCCGTCACTTCCGAGTTGGTTGGTTTTCCCCGGGCACTTTTCCACCGGCACTCTGGTTCCGGGCTGGATATGGGTACGTTGCTCCCTCTCTCCTTACAGTCTTCAAATGGCTGACTTACAGTATCACTTCGAATACAGCAATTCCGGACACAGTGAGAGTCCTTATTCTTTCCTTCCTCTGACCGGCAAGTATAGGGCATCCATCGTTTAGTTTTACAGCTTGCTTCTACTGCCCCTCTCTCGCCCGCGGCAGTTGGAGCGTCATGTTGGCGAAGTCCACCAACTTCCAAATTATAATGTTTTCACCAGATAGGCTCTCATTCAGGATAAAGTTTCACCAGATTAGATTTTATTTCACCAGGTTACGCGTTTCGGAGAACCTCGTCCCCTTGTTCACACACTGGTTTGACAAAGCAACCATCAATTTACATGTTTAGGTATCAACATGAAAAAAGGACTACATATCATATTCACATGAGTTACTGAAATAATATAGCGGCCATTTTGTAATGGTATATTATAACATGGAAATCAATACGAAAACAACTAAATAAAGTGTTCTCATGGCTCATTTGATACTCCTAATAACGCCAAATGGCCTTAAACGTTTGATTTGGGCCCGAGGTGAGCTGGCTCCCTGTTTGGAAACACAGGAACATAAAAGTTTCCAGAGAAGTCCCAAGCAACGCAGTGTGCTTGTGCTTTTGCAGCTTGAGACCCTCAGAAGTTGTACCTTGCAGGAGTAAACTGAGTCTTAGACGCGCAAGGTGCGTGTCGTGGTGCAAGCCGAGGCGTTGGTGAGTACGCCTGGTCGTTGTGTGCACCGGGAGACGAGGTGAGACTCGGACGCGCAGGGTGCGTGTCGTGGTGCAAGCCGAGGCGTTGGTGAGGAGCGCCTGGTCGTTGTGTGCACCGGGAAAAGAAGTGAGTCTCGGACGTGCAGGGTGCGTGTCGTGGTGCAAGCCAAGGCGTTGGTGAAGAGCGCCTGGTCGTTGTGTGCACCGAGAGAAGAGGTGAGACTCCGACGCGCAGGGTGCGTGTCGTGGTGCAAGCCGAGGCGTTGGTGAAGAGCGCCTGGTCGTTGGGTGCACCGGGAGAAGAGGTGAGACTTGGACGCGCAGGGTGCGTGTCGAGGTGCAAGCCGAGGAGTGCTGACGATCGCCTGGTCATCGTGTGCACCAGAGGAGAGGCGAGTCTCAGACACGCAAAGTGTGTGTCGCGGTGCAACTAGAGGCGCCGGTGAGGAGTGCCTGGGTGGCTTGTGCACCGAAATCGAAGTAAGTCTCCACAAGTGCTGAGGGCGGGTCTCGGTGTCCACTGAGACCGCCGGAAGGAGGGCCAGGTCATTGGGCCCTCGGAGTGCAGCAGTAGCGGCCCAGACCGCCAGTCCCGGAGGAGCGGAGTCACCGGCCCAAGCTCGCCGTGCCCATTGACGGAGTTCTGGATCAAGGCCCAAGTCGCTGACGGAGGGGAGGAGAGTGGGGTCACGCCCCCCCAGGTAACGTGGATCACCACCTGGGGTGGGGTGCGGGCTCGGAGGGACACTCTCTCGGCCTCTCGCTCCTGGCAGCTGCGTGAGCCTGTTGCTTCGGCTCGGATCGAGGCCCGTGCTGGCCCAAGGAGGGGCAGTACTGGGGCCGGAGTGAGAAGCGGTACTTTTGTGTCATCATTGATCCATGTCGGGTGCAACTGTTAACGGAGCACCTAGACTGTCGTATTACACTTTGCATTATTGCTGCTAACGAACTATCGAACTGTCGTATGACGCCTGATTCTATTTGTGCCTGACGAACTACATGCTGGGTGCGCTACGCACTGCGTTATTTTCCCTTGCAGAGTGCATGATTGTAAGAGTGGCGCAGTGCATTATTTCTTCATCGGACAGTACCTGATTATAACGTGGCGCATTACATTATTTCTTCAGTGCACAGTACATGATTGTAGCGTGACGCATTGCTTTGTTTCTTCCTTGCACAGGGCATGCTGGGGGTGATACGCATTGCATTATTCCTTCTATTACAAAGTACTTGACTGTGGCGCTACGTATGGCATTGTTTCTCTATTGCACAGTTCAGGAGTATATTGTTACGCATTGCAGTATTTAGTTTCTTTTGCAACGTGTGTGATTCTAGCAATACGACCTACCTAACCTTTTGGAAACGGTTAGAAGTCAGCTTAACTGTTGGTTAGAAGCGGTGGTTGGGATTAGAACCTACCAATCCACCGAAAGAAATACTACCCATTAGTATATGTTGGTTTTGTATCATGTGGTCATATCGTATATCTTCTTGTATAAAGATTATACTCGTTTTATAAAAACCTGTGTGGAGTCTATTTGTGGTGACATCATTGGATTGCTGTGAGTGTGGTTGCACATACTGTACACTCGTGCCTTGGAGATAAGCCTGGCTGCTCATGTCAAGCTACTAAGGGAGTGAGCAGGGCTATCTCAGACGGTGTCCTTACTTAGCCTAACGTTGAAACGAGGGGGCCGGATCTCACACCTGGCAACAGCGGTGTGGGACGGGGACTCCCGCCTCCAGCATTCGGTGGCGGCGGTGAGGGATAAGGACCCCCACTTCCAACAAGTGTTTATTGTAAACAGTCCGTCATTACGCATTTCGTCTCTCTTCCCCCCAGCGGAGTTGGCTTCAATGCAGATTCCGTTCTGAATTCCTTCATAAAAAGTAGTGATGCCGGAACAGCTCCAGCAGCTTAAATTAGCCATGGCCAGAATTTTAGTGCCACACCGGATACCATTTTAGCGTCTTTAGGACCCATGGATCCAAGAGGGCCTCTTTCAGGTTTACCATTAACTGATTCGTCCTCAATGCCAACTGTGCCCTTTAACCTCATTCCAAGGCCAATTCAGTGTTCGGCTCTAGTTCCGTTGATTCCAGATCCAACAACACAAAGCCTTCATTAACGGTGTCGGGTACGGCTTCTTAATTGTTGACACGACAACGCCTTTGCCTTCGACGTTGGCGCCAAGACCTACCTCCCAAACACCGGTAGACACTGGTCTAGGACCTGATTGTTCTCTCAGATTCTGAGACACATATTCCACAGCTTAGATCTAAGACCCAATCCTAGTCTGATTCTTCTCGGAAGGAGTTTATTTTTGTTGAGTAGTACCATCCTTGTGAACAAGGAGATGTTTTTGAAGATCTACCGAATGCCATTGTTATGGATGTCTCACCAGACATTGGCCTTTCTTCCTCAAATCCAGCAGTGGTTAATGAGGAGACTTTATTATTTGCTGCGGTTATTAGAAAGGCAGCAAAGATCCTTGACCTCAGCTTACACAGGTGATCTAAATAACACTCCTGACTGAAGTTTTAAACCCAGGGGTCAATCTTCACAAGAACATTTATTGCCCTTCAATGATTCTCTTGTTTATGTACTGGGGGCACATAGGCAATACCAGGTTCTTGCCCTCCAGTAAATAGGCAGGTGGCAAGATTACACACACACCAACTTCAGAAACTCATTAGTACAGGCATCTATGAGCCATACAAAATCGTATTCTTTCCAGACAACTCCTCCAAATAGGGAGTCAAAGAGAATGGAAGCTTTTGCTAAAAGATCTTTTTTTCAAACAGCCTTGTTGTCAGGTCGGTAAATACACCATGTCTCCTGGGGGAGATACTCATGGCTTATGGGACAAAGTGACAGATGTCCTACTGGCAGTCTCAGACTAAGTCTGCCAAATTTTACAGAGGTTGATTTTGGATGGGCAGGATACTGCAAAAGATACCATATAGTCAGATTTAGACACCACTAACTCTTTAGGTAGAGTGGCTGGAACCAGGGTGGTGCTTAGGCGCCAATCCAGGATTCGGTCCACAGGGTTCTCCATTGATGACCAGAAGTCACTTATGGACACACCTTTTGATGGCTCTAGGCTGTTTAGAGCAAAAGCGGACTCAGCCGTTGATAGGTTCAAGAAAAGTAAGGTCACTGCCCACCTTTTAGACTTAACTCCACCAACTAGGTTGCCAATAAAATGCAGGAGAATGAACCTACTCATTTTCTTTTTCTTTTGGGATCTTGTAGAGTGCACCAGTTGTAACCTTAACAATCATTAAAACATTTTTCTATCATTTAACAATGAATTATGATTTAGGAGGAGTAAACAGTGGAATGGAATACCACCTTGAAGCTTATGGCAGTCTTGGATGGCAGGTGCTCAGTACCCACTGTAAAAGAGGATATACTGATGTTTGGGACCATACTAGAAAAAATATAACTAATAAAAACTAGTTGACTATTTAACAATATCTGAGTCTACATGATGTTAGTTAGTATTTCCCAATGTCGTCACAAATCCCTTGAAGGACTAGAGACTTAGCAGGCCTGCTGAGAATTTGCCACCACAGAGAACCCACAGTGTCATGCATGTTACGCGTTGCAGTTCCCAAGGCAGTCTTCCTTAGGAGATACATGTGTCTACATTGGGGCTGAGGACTCCCTTACGCCTTTTTGCCCCAAACTTTACTGCCCAGAGTGCTCAAGAAAATCAAACGAGACCTTGCCCAGGTCATCTTGGTATCTCCAGACTGGGTGAGAAGAGTGTGGTATCAGAAAATTCTGCTCATGAGCACATGTCCTCTGATCCGGTTGCCCTTTCAGAATGATCTCCTGTTGCAGCAGCAGGGCAGGGTATCCACCTGAGCCTGCACAACCAACACCTCAATGCTTGGAGATTGAGCAGTGACAGTTGATGACATTTGATCTTCCTCCTGAGTTGGTTGGTGTTATTCTGGCAGTCAGGTGTCCTTCAATAAAGTCTGTCTATGGGGGACAATTTTAGTGTGTGTTTTTTTTTTAAATTCTGTTTATTATATTTTAGACAAAACATGAAACAATAACAACCCCCCCACCAATACAGAAAGCATGTGGACAGGCGTTTCTAATTTTTGAATCCCAGACAGCTGTTAACAGCACAAACCCCTCAGTCACTTAGTGGATTTCACCTTCCTTGTATTGTGTGCAAAGTCCATGACAGAACCTCATTCCACCATTCCTCGATCCTCCTCTGGCAATCTACCTATCACCCTTCCTTCAGTTACATCCATGGGCCCCAAATTCTTTCGAACTTCCGGGGACATCCTCATGCCTGACATATTTGCCATTCCGCTGCCATGCACCAGTCCATACCTTCCTCCCACTCCTGCTGAGTCTGCAACGTCTTTACTTTCTAATATTTGAGGTTGTCATGGCGTGCCACCATCAAGGTCAAGATACTGAAAAATTGGGCGTATCTATCAAAGGATTTCTCCCCCCAGATACCAAAGGCGAACAGTTGTGGTGTAAGCTGTATCTCATGGCCCAGTGTTTCCGCTACTCGTGTGCCAATTCACTCCCAATACTCCCAGATCCCTGAACATTCCCACAGTGTGTGAATCAGGGTGCCCTTCTTCCACAAGTAGCGCAGGCAGAGGTCATCTGTCTCCCTGCCCATCTGAAGCAGGCGGATCTGTGTGTAGTATGACACAGTGAAATATTTTAAGCAGAATCAGTCGGAATCCTACCCTATTTGCTATTTCGCTTGTGTACCTGCATGCCTGGCTCCAGTTGTTGTCCTCAAGTCTGCCTAGGTCCCTCTCCCATTTCTCCCTGAGTGAATCCAATGGTGTAAGACTATTGTTGAGTAGAGTGGAGTAAATTTGGGACACAGCTATTGTGTGGTGTTCTGCTCGTCACATCCAACCTTTACGAGCTTCTTTATCTGGTATTTTGTCATTTTATCTTTGGCCAAGCAAGGCCTTGCTTTGGCCACAGTTAAAGGTTACTTATTGGCCACTTCTGGCCTTTTTACATTTACCAGATCAGCAATCCCTCCTCAGATCAACTGTTGTGGTGTGTTTTTTAAATAGGTTGACCCAGATGTTCCCACGTACTCCTTTTATATTGTTACAGTGAGATTAAAATCTTGTCTTGACCTCCCTGATGTTCTTGCCTTTTGAGTCTAAGCACACACTTGTCTTTTATGCCTAATTGCGCTTAAAACTGTGCTCCTCATCGCCATAACATCTACCAGGTGAGTGAGTGAACTTCAGATCTCATCTTCTGTTCCACCATTTGTATCCTTTTTTCCAGACAAATAAGTCCTTTGAACAAAAACAGCATTCCTGTGTGAAGAAGTCATGCCTTTTCATGTAGGGCAATCCATCACCTTATCAACATGTAGAGTGCACCAGTTGTAACCTTAACATTCATTAAAACAGTTATGTATGATTTAGGAGGAGTAAACGGTGGAATGAAATACCACCCGGAGGCTTATGGCTGAATGCTGGAAAAACAGAGATTATGCTGTTTGGCAAGCCCCAACAACTGTGGGCTTTTGACTGGTGGCTCGCAGAACTTGACATTGCTCCCAAAGCCAAACAGGTGGGTTAGAACTTGGGAGTCCATCTTGACCATCCTCTTACTATGAAAGAGCAGGTGATGTCCATCTCAGGCTCCTGTTTTCAAATCATGCGCTTACTGAGAAGAGCCTTTCCCTTCCTCCCACTTATAGTGAGGAAAACGGTGGTTCAGACTCTTGTGATTAGTCATCTGGACTACAGTAATGACCTACTGGCTTTGGCAAATGAGATGTTTTTGTCATAACTACAAGTTGTGCAGAACACCGCAGCGCACCTCATTTCCAGTCTTCCATCAGAGCTGCATCTGCTCCCCTCCTACGTGCCTTACATCGGCTACCGGTCCGTAAGAGAATCATTTTCAAAATGTGTTGCCTTACACAAAAAGCCCTGATTGGAAAAGGCCATTGCTACCTAGCTTCAAAATGTAGGCACTATCGCCCTTAGACTCCTTAGGTCTAGGGATAAAGCACTGTTAACTGTTCCTCACGTCAAAAAGGCTCGTTCGGTGGGCAGGTCCTTTTCTTACCTAGCTCCTTTTTATTGTAACAAACTGCTGCATCATATTCAAATTTGTCTGGATTACTTTCTCTTCAGGAAAGCACTTAAGACAACTTTTTTTCAGATTTAGCTGCTGCTGTTGCCTTTGTCTCATGTCTGCGCCGAGATACCCTTACCGGGGTGATTTGTCAATCAATCAGGGAATTGTAAGCGCGCTACTCACCGGTGAGGGTCTCAAGGCGCTGAGGGGGGGGGGTCCGCAGATTTGTGCGTGTTACAAATTAACATAACATAACATGGCAGTCTTGGATGGCAGGAGCTCAGTACTCACGGTAAAAGAGGATATACTGATGTCTGAGACCCTACGATAAAGAATATAACTAATAAAAACTAGTTGCCTATTTAATAATATGTGAGCCTACGTGTTGTCAATATTTCACAATGTCGTCATAACTCCCTTGAAGGATTAGAGACTTAGCAGGCCTGCTGAGAATCAAGCAAGTGACATTAACCTCATGTAGAGATATCTACAGAGGTATGGGTGGCTTTACAACATCTTTGTCTTGCATTGAGCTTTAAATCTGAGAAGGTCAGTCTGATATGTTTGTACTACCTCGGATCTTTCTTGTGTTGTCCTTATTCATTTAGGGCCCGAATTTAATACACAAGATAACAGCATCATACGTTGTCACCTTGCAGGTAGCGGTACATGCAAAAAAGCTTAGGCATCATTCCTATGAGTGCCATAATAAAACAAATATACTTAAATATTCATCAAGTATGAATTGATACCAGAATGCATTACACAGAAGACGACTGAGCTATGCAACCTTTGTAAATAATGCTTTATTACAAACAACTAACCTATATGCTCTATTCCACTATTATGAAAAACTCAATTCCCATGACACTGTGCCAACAAGCATTTTGAAAAAGAGTTCCTGCTACTCAAGTCCTTGCACTTCAGTATGTCTTTCTGGTGTTGCTTACTTTTTTTCAGAAAATGTGGCTGTGTATTTATCTCCAATCAAGAGCATGGATTTGGCTTTGTTGCACAGGAGCCTTGGATACAGTTTGCCACCGTGAGAGAGAACATCCTGTTTGGGAAAAGGTTCATTGCCAGTTTCTACCAGGAAGTGGTTGAGGCCTGTGCGCTGACGTATGATCTCAGTGTGAGTAATAACCCAGATGCATGCATTGTACTGTATGTCATAGAAATGTGAAATCATTGACTTGCATATGATTGAATAGTGGCAGTGGCTATGCCAGTTGCATGGCTGAGCCTTCTCTTTTATTCCCATTATTGTGGATGACTTCTAGATCTGGGTAGACCAACCTCAGCTATCCCACTTCTTATACTACCTTCCCAATCTTAAGACCCCTCCAGTCATATTCGTTGGTAAGGACGCACTCTGGATCTTGTTATGTTTTCCGATAAATCACTCAACACCTCCCACCCATCCCAGGAGCCCAGGGCAGAACAGCCCTCACTGGATTTTTAAACACGTTTACACCACCTTGTCTTTAGTAAAGTAGCAAAGACTTGTTTATTCCAGTACTAATTCTGTAAGTGTTGCTACTCTGGTCTTATTGACACGCATGGGGCTATTAATTAGGAATATGAGAGCTGCAACTCTTGAACATCCTCAATTCATTACTGAGAGCTAACCCAGGCCTCTTTGTTTTAGGAAACTGCTGAAGACTGAACATTTTAGACATTGCTTTTGCAAACTGAAATCAGCCTTTGTGGGCCCTGGTGACTAAATGTGAACCATCCACAGATCTAGGATATGTGTGTTAGCAGACGATAATTGAAAATAACCAACAGTGCTTAGTGGTGATCTGAGCCCTATGAGATGGGGAATCGTGATTATTTTTGAGGACCCCCTTAAAAAGGGTTATGGTTTAATGGAGGGATGTAGAAGAGGAAGTAGGCAAAAATATTCACCACTAATTCGCATTTGATATGCCGCAAATGGAGAAGGGCAGATTGAGTTTTCACTTCAGATTTGGACTGAACTCTAGCCACCAGCAAAGATCACCCTCGGTCAGCATTCCTTGCAAAGTAACACTAACCGATTCCCACCCTACACGACTTCCACCTTCTGGATACTGACTGATGTCAATATTAAACTTCTTCTAAGTTGCAAACAGCCCTTGCTGCATATGAACACCATGGGATTTGTCCCACCTGTAACTTATGTTGTGAAATGACTCAAGAGTTGACATGCCAGTGTGTGCTACAAAACATACCTGCAATAATTAATTGAGACACCCTGGTCACCTAGTACAAAGAAGTAAAAATGTGTTTCTGGACGGGTTATATTCCTACACTGGGGCCTGTTTAAATGAGCAAAAATACATGATTTTTCTGATATAGCTTGGCAACGACTTCAGGAAAAAATGGGTTGAAATAAGTAAAGCCCCTACAGTAATTGGACTCAAGTTTCACCTGGGGTATGGTAAGTAAACTTTTGTCCTTCTTTTTAGATCATGTGCTTGGTCACACACAGAGATTCTCTGTGCCCGATAGAGTGAAGAGAGGTCATAAAAGGCAAACCCGTCTGCGCCTGTCTGCGTTGTTCTACTCCTGGACCAAGCCCAGAACCAGGAACCCTGGTCCGATCATTGCCCAGTGATAGTCCACGGTACAACAAGAAAAGGGGTATGCCCAAATCACCCTCCTATACATGGGCATAGAACATCTCAAGGATGAAAAAATAGAAAAAGTATGGAGGGATAAATCATTCATTTATTTCCGTCTAAGGCACCATCAATTACCCTGACGATCTCAATAGTTTATATTGCTACACATACTAATGATTCAATTAGATACACATACCATTGGGCAGGTCTCCGGCACATCAATAGATATTACATACATTAATCACATAAATACAAATAATAATACATATATAAATTTCACAAAACATACAAATGTACATATACACAATATCTACAGTACCCTAACGATTACACGTACTCGTGTGCACTCAAAAATCTGAGTGATACACCAAGAGATAGTCCTCTTCGCACATGAGGTATCACACCTCTCTATCATTTAATTATGTGCGCATATAACATTTTAACCATGCTCAAACTGATTGGACTCCTCAATTATAGCTGTCGACGCGGTCGCGTTTCAGCCGTCAATTTCTTCCGGCTTCCTCAGGACAAGGGTACACAATATCTGGAATATTGTCTCAGCTCTCGGGGTCGACACGACTCCACTACACAGGGGGTACGCCCTCCATATTACAAAGTTCCATGAAGAATCTAGGAACCTGCAGTGGCTCCCACTCTTCTTATTGCCAATCATTTCCTCAAGAAGTAAGCCGCTCCTTCGCCTTAATCCCTGCCGTAATCTAAAACGCCACTCAATCAAATCCTGTCTCTCGTAGCCATGGCCAAACTGTGATAGTGATAGTCCACAGCACTCCATAGTTCGCTATAGCCCAGACGTCGCGTTCTTCCAGCTGTTGCCTTGCCTCGCACTACTGTAGGAGTTTTCACCTGCACCCACTGATGGTTCTCCAGCAGCCACACCCCCATGCAAATACTAACAACGCCCTCGCCACCCCCTCCCAAGACACACCACACACATGGACCAACAATGCCTACACCCCCACCCTACACCACATGCCTCTGAAAACCCACACGTCAACATCCACTTACATGCATGCTTCTCAACACACAATCACTCCGCGAACACACAACTGAAATATAGGATCTGCTGAGTAGTGACCCACCCCACTTCCTCTTTATCACAGAGACCTGGTGCAACATCTCATTGGCTCCCGACATCGCCACAGCAGTCCCAGCGGGCTACAAGATCTCGCTATGGACCGCCTTCACAAGCCAGGAGTAGGGCTCACTTTCATCTACAAGGAATCTATCAAATGCACAACATCCACAGAGAACGCCAGCCCATTCATGGAACACCTGCACTTCAAGCTGCAAATCTCCCAAAACTTCATTCTGAATGGAAGTCTCCCCTGCTGACCACCTGGACCACGAATCATCTTTACCAAATTTATCACCAACTTCGTCGCTCTGCTCACCATCGAATCCAGAGACTGCATTCTCCTTGGTGACCTCAACTTTCACCTGGAAGACCAAAACAACCCCTGCTACACAGCACTCCTTGAAAAAGCTTGAGCAACATCAACAGCTCGTCTGAGAACCAACACACACCACAGGATACACACTAGACCCCATCTTCACCACAAGCGACAGTATCAAATGCAACTCCACCACACAGCTCACATGGATCGACCACTCCATCATCTACTTCCAAATCAACACTCCTGAAGTCAACACCCCTACCAGGATGAGCATTCCAAGCCGCAGCTGGGGCAAAATCACAGAAGCAGACTGGCTCAATGCCCTCAACATGGATCAACCTAGCCCCATAGACAACCTCGAAAAGGACATCAACAACTGTCAGTCAAACCACTTTATTCGGTTAATAAAAAACATAAAAGTACAACACATATATCACAATACATCATACAATAAAACAACAAAAGATCAATTCATCAGTAAATATAGGCAAACTAATAAAAAGGGAGAGTGACATAAAATCAGAATACATTGAGTTACTTGAAGATCAAGGCTGCCAATAAAAATACATATCAAAAAACCGTCACAGTAAAAATAGTTCAGGATACAAATACTAAATAGTGGCTCAGTGGGATATCGAAGGAAGCCGTGCTTTCCTAAGTCTCACAGCTGCGACTAAAAAACTAGCAATATTGAAAATTTCCCACGGGTCATTCAACAACTGGAGATAGAGTAAGGCGGGTTTCGCCTGTGTAAAACCTTTTCCCCTCAGAATTGGGATTAAAAACCTCCTGCGAATAACACTGTAAAAGTCACAAAACATAGTGCATGGTGTCCTGGGTCGAGAAATCGTCACAGGTACAAGGACCCAGATCACACAACCTGCTCCAGCCTTGCAGGTTACCTAGGGAGAAATGAATTAAATTAAAACGAAACCTGGTTAAAAGCGAATGATGGGCAGGCTTCGTGACTAGTCTCAGATAAGGTTCGATCTCGAGGGAGGTTTTCAGCAAGAAATAAGCTTTAACTGAGGGTTTCATTAGCTCAGTTTCCTCCCGCTCCGCCACCAACAGGTTCAGAAAGTGTGTTTTTACCCATACCAAGTCCTCTTTCCTTATTTTATCGGGGTAATCAAATAATTCCTGGCGGCCTAGTTTGGTTAAAATAGACTTGACATAGGAAAGCCATGGGATCTTATTAACTCGTTCCATGTTGACACAATCCCTTATAATCGTGCAATTCAGAGTTAATTCTGGGTTAAGCCAAGTCTTAAGCCAGCAGACCACCGGGGCCAGCCTCAACCGATCTGCCACGTAGCCGGCACCTAACTCTTGGTGTATTATAAAAGTTGGGGTGGATTGGGGGACCGACAGAAGGGTACGCAAAAACTTATTTTCACACACCTGTACCCCCTCCATTTTCTTGTAGCCCCAGATAGCCGAACCATATAGTGCAATGGCTATACATTTTGACCTATAGATATTGAGCATGGCATCAATTGGTTTGGCCCCCAAACGCTGGGCAAATCCATGCACGGCAGCCGTTGCCCTAGACATCACATTAGTTTTAACTTTCTGTTGGGGTACCCAGGATCCCCTCTCGTCAAAAGTACCCCTAAGTAAGTAAAAGAGCTCACCGGGTCAACTCAGCACCTTCACAGTAAAAAGTTTTGGATTTCTTTGGTTTCCGGCCCATGGTCATTACATGTGATTTTGCTATATTAACCACTAAATCCAGCGAAAAGCCTCTGTAGCCCTACGGCAGTACAGGCTAATAATACAGCGTCATCTGCGTATAGGAGCAAAGGGATGACCCTGTCCCCTACTCGCGGTATGTCCAAACTGGCTGAGTCTAACACTTTATCTAACTTATTTATATAAAGAGTAAAAAGTAATGGGGCTAATATGCAACCTTGGCGTACACCTCTGCCCGATTTAAAGTGCCTTGTGCATTTCCCTTCCTGGTTGACCCTCACCCTTGCAGAAAGATCCCTATGAAGGTCCAGAGTACCCCTACCACTTCTAAAACCATATTGAAGATTAGTTAAAACTTCATTCTCTTCCAGCCAATCCATTAACTTGGTTAAAATCACTCTCCCTAAAACCTTTACTGCAGAGTCTATTAATGAAATTGGTCTATAACAACGTGGGTCCCCTCTCTGACCTTTTTTAAAAACCGGAATAATAATAGACGAAGACCAAGATGGCGGAAAACCCTGATGGCTCGCCCTGTTGTAAACATTTGTCAAAATTTTGGCCCAAAGGGATGGGTTTTGTTTATATAGATCAGCCGGAACGCCATCTGGTCCAGGGGCCTTATTACTGGTCATTTGCATGATGGCCATTTCCACTTCACCTGCGTTGAAGACAATATTAGGAGAGACCCTGCTAAGTTCTAGTCTGTCGGTTGAGTCCGTACTATGGGAGGACTCATATATGGCTTCAAAATGGGAAAGCCACTGATCTCCTGTGATATTGCATTCAACGGGGGTGTTCTCAGTCCCTGAGAGGGCGGGTTTATTGACAAGTGCCCAACATCTGGAGCTATCTTTAAGGACCTCCACCGATAATAGAGCATTCCAGGCTCACATGGATCGACCACTCCATCATCTACTTCCAAATCAACACTCCTGAAGTCAACACCCCTACCAGGATGAGCATTTCAAGCCGCAGCTGGGGCAAAATCACAGAAGCAGACTGGCTCAATGCCCTCAACATGGATCAACCTAGCCCCATAGACAACCTCGAAAAGGACATCAACAACTGGATCAAGAACTGTGCAGACTCCGTCGCACCCATCAAACCCAAGAAGCATAGTAGATCATACAAACAGGCCACCTGGTACACATAAGACCTCTGAGACACCAAACAACATTGTAAACAGCTAGAAAGGAAATGGGGAGCCAGCCAGGACACCACCGACAGAACTACTTAGTAGGCTGCACTCAGACACTATCACCAGCAAATAAAAGACACAAAGAAAAAAGCACTAGTAGACCGCATCAAAGGAAGCTCCAACAGCTGCAAGGAGATCTTCTCGATCGTTAAGGATTCCACCTCGCGATCAGCCACTGTCACCAACATCGCTGCCTCCCAACAACTCTGCGACAACCTATCCAACTTCTTCCACAGCAAAATCTCAAACATCTACAGCAACATCGAACACCAGCCCAACGCCAGAGAACTCGTTGCTAATCTACCTACCACCAACCAAGATGGCCACCAAACCGACTGGACAACCCTCACCAGAAACAACACAGTGGCAACCATGCGGACCATCCACTCAAGGGCCACAACTGGCCCATGCCGCCACCACATATACAACCTGAGAACATCACCAAACATCACCACTCTGACCCACATCATCAACACCTCCATCACATACGCCACTTTACAGGATGAATGGAAACCTGCTGAAATAAACACCCTTCTCAAGAAGAACCGAATCAACTGAGCAACTTCAGACCAATCTCCCTGCTTCCCTATCTATCCAAAGTGATTGAGAAGACCGTCAACAAGCTATACACAACCCGCCTCGAACTTCACCTTCTTCTAGACAGCACTCAATCAGGATTCAGAAAGAACCACAGCACCGAAACAGCACTCATCGCGGCCACCAGTGACATTCGAATCATCCTAGACCGAGGAGAAAGAGTGGGCCTCATCCTGCTTGACCTCTCTGCGGCCTTTGACTCTGTCTCCCATAACACCGTAATTAGAAAACTCCATGAGATTGGCATACAAGGATCCGCTCTCAAATGGATCTTTTCCTTCCGCACGGGAAGAACCCAAAGGGGCAGGCTGCCATCCTTAACATCAGAGACCAAGAAATTGATATGCGGAGATCCACAGGGATCGTCCGTCAGACAGGGATCGTCCCTCAGTTCACCCTTTTCAACATATACATGACACCGCTTACCAACATCATCCAATTACAAGTCATCACCGTGATCTTCTACTCCGATGACACCCAACTCATCCTCTCTCTGACGGACACAACAACCGCTGCCAGAACCAACTTCATCAACTGCATGACTATAGTAGCAGACTGGATGCGGACCAACTGCCTGCGGCTCAACTCCAAAAAGAAGAAAGTACTGGTCTTCGGCAACAAGACCTCCCCATGGGACTCCAACTGGTGGCTGTCAGAGCTAGGACCAACACCCACACCTACAGACCACGCAAGCAATCCAGGGATCATCCTAGGTGACAAGCTCAACATGACAGCTCAAGTCAACACAGTGTGCACCACATGCTTCCACATAGTACTCATGCTGCGAACAATCTTCAAATAGGTGCCTCAGAACACCAGGTGGACTCTCACGCAAGCACTCATCACCAGCAAGCAGGACTACAGCAACACTCTACGCCGCAATCTCCAAACAACTCCTACGCAGACTCCAGACCATCCACAACACTGCTGCAAGACTCATACTCGACGTCCCTTGCTGCACCCACATCACACTGGACCTCAGGAAACTTCACTGCCTCCCCATTCACAAGCACAGTCAATTCAAACTTCTCACGCATTCATATAAAGCCCTACACAATGCAGGACCAGAATACCTAAACAGCTGCAAACACTTTCACCAACCCACCAGACACCTACACTCTGCTTCACTCTCACTCACACACATTTCCTGCATCCGCAAACGCAAAACTGGAGTTTGCTCATTCTTCTACATTGCACCCAAGACATGGAACGACCTCCCTCAACACACCAGAGCCTCCTCCTCACTTTTTGAATTCGGCAAGCAGCTGAAGACCTGGCTGTTCGTATATGCACCCTTTGGGACGACAAACCTACACACCTGCCCAAGCGCCTGGATACCCTCTAGGGTGATGAGTGCGCTATACAAATCAATATAACATACCATAACATGAATACACAAAAAAATTATAGAATTGATAGGAAGGGTTATGTAACATGCCCCTGAATCTATGGTTTCTGGTATCTTCTGACAGCACCTCACCTACAAACTTTAATTTGTGTAGCTGGACTTTGCTCCCCTTCACTAAGTCTTTGGCACTGACTTGTAGTTCTACAGTGTTAATGTCCCCTATGTGCTCATTCTATACAATACAATTCACTTTCTTGGCCATTTGACCAGTATGGATACAGTGGCATCACAGGCCTTCTTCAGCCATCTGGCCAGGATGTTTGAACTTTTATTTCACCGGGGTTTTGCTATTCCTCTTTCCGTGCACAACTGTCACCTGATCAGCCAACCACATACCCTTGTGCCTTCTTACCAACATTTCTCCTACTTAAAAAATGTATCGAATTTTAAGTAGTCATATCAGTATCCCGTTCAGCTATGTTCAGCTACGTTTTAAGATCTGCCAATCCATCAAAGTAACAGACTGGCTTGTGTCCTTCATCGGAATTTGTCTCCACACCAGAAGCCTACAGAAAGACACTTAAGCAATTAATCTACGTTTTCCAAGGTCCCACCTTTTCCAATGGCAAAAGTAAACAAACATGGATTTGGTCACATCTTTAAATTTCAGCTTGATGATAAGGGCAACCCACCCATGACAATTAGATAATAAAATGTTTTAAATGCTTCACTACATTAATATTCTGCAAGTATGCACATCATTGGACTTACAACCTTACGACCTGCACTGGGTGCTACTCTTCTTTAACCTATCATTTGCTCCCCTCTTAGCTCGCTATGTACCAGTTATTGTATTACTCTCTATTGACCCCTTTTGTTTTGTAACTGTTCTGTTTGGTATGCTTATTTGATGCCGGTACTGCATTTATTACCTTCCTTCCCACCAATTGTAAAGCGCTCTGATATCCTTCGGGATCATGTTCGCGCTATATACAACTTTATAAATAAAATAAATAAAATAAATAAATTTGAAGTAGTCATTGCTGATCCTTCATTGGTTAAAATTAAACAAATAACTAACTAACATTGATTCTGTTTTCCAACAATACCAAATTGTCGGTATCGCAAAACATTTAGTCCTTAGGTTCTTGAGCACTGTCCCAAAATCTACACCATGTTTCTCAAGTTGTGAAATCACTTTCTGTTTAGCCACATATTCAGCATAAGATTTTGATCCATATGTTTACACCAATGCTTCATGCAATATAAGGCGTGTTTCTTTCTAAGCATATGCACATGTTGGCCGAGTGCATGCAAGCAGTCCTTGCACTGAGAACCATCAATAACGGTCAAGAGTGCACAAGGGACCTGTGTGCTCAGATGATACTGTGGAGGCTGTGCTGATCAGGAATGTGGCAATATAAAATGTAATAGAATGCCATTCAATTTGAGAACATTTGGTCACATATTGAAATATCTTAACAAATTGTTTTGGCTCCCCATTAACAAAAGGATCATTTTTAAGTCTGCCCTTGACCTCTGGTCACTGCGCTGCTCCCCTTGCCTTGCTCCTCGCAATTGGGACTCAGTTCCCACTCCTTGAGCCCCCAGTTCGAGCCTGCTGACCACCTTTAGCCTCCCTCCTCTTGTCGTGTTTTTGGGGTAATCGCTTGTGCTTACTTTATTTGTTTGCCGGCATTTGATCCTTGTTTTTTTATTTGTAAGTGTATTTTTGCCCCGGACGTTTTACGCTCCTCCCATTGCCACCATTGTCTCCCGCTTCCCGGACAGCCCCTCCCACCCCAAGGGCAACTTATAG